>JAZKJV010007223.1:0-500632 GCA_037367405.1 Ottelia alismoides
AGTACATGTGCAGGATGACTCATTACATGTGGATACAGATGATGATCTTGATGTTCCGATTGCCATTCAGAAACAGAGACGGCAATGTGCTTCCTATCCATTTGCTTCACAGGTTTCCTTCCACCGCCTCACTGGTGATTTTCAGAAGTTTGCCACAGCATTATCTTCCGTGGCCATACCACGGACATACCAGGAAGCCTTGAAGAGTGAGTGCTGGAGATTAGCTATGGAAGAAGAAATGGGGGCCTTGCAGACCCGTGGCACATGGTTTTTGGTCCCTGCACCTCCTGACGCCTCAGTTGTGAGTTGCAAATGGGTCTTCACAGTCAAATATCATGCAGATGGCACGTTGGAGAGGTACAAAGCACAATTGGTAGCCCGTGGATTTACACAAACATATGGCGTTGACTACATGGATACATTCTCTCCAGTGGCGAGACACTCGACTCTCTGTGTTCTCCTGTCTGTTGCAGTGGTTCGTCATTGGAGCATTTCTCAGCTAGATGTCAAGAATGCTTTTCTGTACGGGGACTTACAGGAGAAAGTCTACATGCAGCAGCCACCTGGGTTTACTGCTGAGGGGGAGAAGCATATGGTCTGTAGACTTCACAAGGCGATATATGACCTCAAACAGAGTCCACGAGCGTGGTTCCAGAAGCTGTCCAATCTGATTGAGCACCAGGGATTCAAGAGGTCCAATGCTGATCACTCGTTGTTCGTCCAGAAGTCCTCGGCAGGTACAGTTGTCATAATGGTCTATGTGGATGATATTCTTGTTACAGGAGATGATGTTCAAGGCATAGCAAGAGCGAAGGCATTCCTAGATCGTCAGTTTGTTACAAAGGATCTTGGAACCCTAAGATATTTTCTGGGTTGGAATTTGCAAGGAATGCACATGGTTTGGTGATGACACAACGGAAGTACATTACAGACTTCCTGGTTGAGACTGGTATGGATGGGTGTAAACCATCAAGCATCCCCATGGACCCCAGCATGAAGCTATATGATGATGATACTGATGAAGTGGATAAGAGGAGATATAGAGAGATGGTGGGAAAACTCCTCTATATTACTATAACTCGTCCAGACATTGCATTTGCAGTTAACCGGGTGAGCCAGTTTGTGGAGCAGCCAAGACAGGTTCACTTGGATGCTATACACATGATACTGAGGTATCTAAAGTCTTCTCCAGGGTTAGGGCTACTATTCAGAAAGGGCGCAGACTTATCTATCTCAGCGTATGCAAACGCAGATTATGCAGGGTACCCTAAGGATAGAAAATCTACCTCAGGGTTTGCAGTGTATGTTAGAGGCTCTCTGGTGTCTTGGAAAAGCAAGAAACAAACGGTGGTGGCAAGATCCAATGCAGAATCTGAAGTACGGAAATGATGTGGGTTCTCTCCTTATTAGAAGATTTACATGTAGTTGTACCTCTACCTATGAAGCTTCAATGTGACAATCAGGCAGCATTGTTCATTGCCAACAATCCAACTTTTCATGAGAGGACCAAGCATATTAAAGTTGACTGCCATTACACCAGGGACCTGATCCAGAGAGGATTGATATCCACGGCCCACGTTAGCTTAGGAGATCAAACTGCTGACGTATTCACAAAGCCATTGCTCAGAGGACCTTTTCAGAGATGTTCATCCAAGTTGAGCATAATCGACATCTATGCTCCACCTTGAGGGGGAGTGTAGAGATAATTTCTAGTATTAATAATTGTTTCCGTATTTCGTTGCTATTTCTCTCTTCTATTTAGACGTTCATGTAATTTACCCATAAGGCCTCTCCCTATATAAGAGAGCCTAGGGTTATTCTATGAAACATAACAAAGACTCTTTTCTTCTAACAACTGGTGAACAAATGCAACCGACCCAAAAACACGAGGTGTAAGGGAGAACAAATCCCTGTCTGGAAAAACACTAGACAGGGGAACTTTCTCACCAAGAACAGACGACGACATGTGGTTGACCAGATAACAAGCAGTAAGGACCGCATCCCCCCAAAAAGACATAGGTGTTGTACTCTGAATGAGTAAAGTCCTGGTAATATCGAGCAAATGACGATGCTTTCTTTCAACAACACCATTCTGTTGAGATGTGTAAGGGCAAGTAGTCTGATGAATAATACCACGAGACGCAAAAAACTGAGAAATATAGCGTGTACAAAACTCCAAAGCATTATCAGTTCGAATAATTTTGACAGCAAAAGAAAACTGATTTTTAACTTCAATAATAAGATTTTTGATAACAAGACCAGCCTCAGACTTATTCTTTAGAAGAAAAACCTATGACAGACGAGAGAAATCATCCACAACAACAAGATAAAACATGTGCCCATGATGATCAGGAACACGACTCAGACCCCAAATGTCAACGTGAAATAACTCAAATGGGGAGCTACTGCTCCGACACTGATGACTGGGGAAAGTAGACCGATGATGCTTTCCCAACTGACAAGCTTCACACTGGAATGAAGAACCGGGCGAAAGTTGCGGTAGAAGACGACACACTTTCTGGAGTGGAAGATGACCAAAACGTAGATGCCACGTGAATGGAGAGACAGAGCCACTGGAATGCAAGATGACGCCTGCAAAGGGAGACTGGACCAGACGATAAAGGCCATTTTGCTCACGGCCACAGCCAATCACCCTGCTCGTAAGTATGTCCTGAAACACAAGAGATGACGGGTCAAAAATGGTACGACAATGCAAATCCTTCATAAGCAGACTAACAGAAAGTAAATTCATGGAGAAATTGGGAGCATGCAACACATTCTGCAGACGCATAGACGGAGTCAAACTAGGCTCCCCATGTCCAGTGATGGGTGAATGTGTCTCATCTGCTATCACAATTGTCCGCCCATGCGGGATCTGCCGGTATGATGTAAGAATATCTTTTTTGCCACAAAGATGATGTGTTGCTACAGAAACTATAATCCAATCTGACAGAGAACGCGATGTAAAAGCACAAGGGCTACCTGAAGTAGTGACTGAGGCAGAAGTACTAGCTGAAGCAGAGGCAGCAACATCCGAATAGAGCACTGTGGACGGAGTAGAGGTAGAAGGCATGATATCACACAGTCGTACAACAAGATCATCAAACCGTTGATCCGCGGTCTGTACTGATGGAGAGGTGTCTTGGTCCACTAACCGAGCTGATGCTGGAAAACCATGCTTGGAATAACATGCGTCCTCCGTGTGTCCCTGACGATGACAGAACGTGCAAGATGGGCGAGTACGACCTCCTCTACCACGAGGTCCACGGCCACGAAAGGAAGAGCCTCCTCTATCTCGAGGGACTGCCATCACTGATGGGGGCTGGCTAGGTGCAGAAGATGAGATAGCGATCCGATTGAGTCTGCGATAGACTTCCTCCACAGGAGGAATGGTGGCATCTGCTAGTATCTGAGAGCGGGATGCGTCATACTCAGAATCAAGAGCTGATAGAAGAACACACAGCATTATGGCATTCCGGAACGTCTTTTGCTGCTCCTGTGTAGCTGTAAGAGGAATAATGTTGTGCAGTTTCTCAAACATCCCTCGCAAGGATGTGTATAGAGAGTGGAGAGGCTGATCATTCTGCCTGATCGTAAAGATATCATGTTGTAGCTGAAGGATCTTTATCTCATTCCCATCTTGCGAATATGTCGCGGCAAGAATGCCCCACATCTTCTTGGCAGTGAACTGATGAAGAACGTCATTGGCTATCTCCATGGACAAGGTGCCGAACAGCCAACACTTGGCATATGAATCATCTGCCTCCCAAGAGGCATATATCCATGTCTTCTCCTATGGTTCATCTTCGGTAAGAATGTGTCTCTTACCATTGGATTTCATGAGGCTCATGAACTGCATAACCCAGAGCTCATAATTGGACCCATCCATCCTGACTATAGGCGCTGGACCCTTGAAGGCGCCTGTGGAGGGCATGTCAACCTTGGACTCGAACATGTTGTTGAAAGGAGAAGAACTAGGGTTTGTAGATCAGAATATGTCTACACAACCATAGAAGGATTTGAGCGCATATGTAGACTTATGCACCCAAATCCATAAGAGGATGACTGCGAAGGAAGAACACACTCACGGGAGGTCGCGTAAAGGAGAAAACCCCTTAGATGGAGTTCGGCAGAACCATGGATGAGGTTTCCGCGGAACCCTAGCAGGAGCGAGGCCAACGAGGAGGAGGAGTGAACGGTGGCGAAGGAGAGGGCCGGCGACGACGGCGACGAGGGAGAAAACTGGCGACGACGACGAGGGAGAGAGCACGAGGGAGAAGAAGGGGGGCGGCGGCGGTGGTGAGGAGAACCCTAGCGCTCTGATACCATGTTAGGGTTTGAGAATGAGATACTTGTTATGGAGAACCCTACGCTCTCTTATATAGAGGAGAGACCTAAGGGTAAATTACATAAGATGGACAAGAAGAAAAGAAAATAAAGGGAAAAGTTTCTAAGGTTCCACCCTTCAGCTTGTTCCTCTCTCGTCTTGCGAGCCTCATAGCACCAATCTTCTCCTTTCTCTCTCCCCATCCCCATTTTCATGACAGCATCAGTTCTACTAGGAACACACATGATCTTTATATACCACACAAAGGCCCCATGCGCTGAAGGAACAGCCTCAATAAACCAAAGAAAATAACATCCTATTATTATTATTCTTAGATGTCTAATCTGCAGTCAATTTCAATCATGCAAAGACCTATATGTGTAAGTAGGAACATGAGGGAGATATCACGACAAAAACAACATACAAAGCCCTGATGGTAATCGTCTCCTCAATGAAAGGTATGGATTCTCATAGAGAGAGAAAGAGAGACAGCAACGTGAATTTTAGAAAATAGATAATGCAGAAGCGTGTCAAAAATAAAGACAAAGAACACGAAGAACAACGGGATTTTACGTGGAACCCTACTCCCTGAGGAACGAGACTAAACCACAGGAGAAGCCCTCAAAGGGACAGATATCGTATTCCTTTTTCTCAATGGATACAGGAGGCATGTGTCTCCTTATATAGCCTCCACAAGGCCTCCAAGTTCCACCACTGGTAGATGTGGGACTAAACATATGGATGTGGTAAATGGATCCCGGAGAGATCCATTTACCCTCCTACAACTCATAGGACGCACAACCAAATACTCCAACACTCTCCCTCAAGCTGGAGCATGCAATGCTCAGCTTGATCAAACGGAAAGAAACTCAACTCACGCTACAAGACACTACAGACAATATCAACTCAGCGTGCACAACTGTCGGATGTTGTCGAGGATGTTGCTTCTCATGCCGTGTAGGTGAGGAGGACGAACAGGTTGAAGTGCGAGTCAACTGAATCTCCTCTTCGGAGAGCATGTGCTTTGTACTGCACATGTCAGAGTCACTGCAACTGGAAATGAGTCTCCTCATCGGAGTACTCTGGCACGCCACAACATGTGGACAACTGCTCCACCTGAATTAAAAAAGTTGTGGAAGTGCAATCCTCGTCGGAGTCCATGGTCGTTGGAGAATGAAGTATGAAAAGTCTCCTCATCAGAGAACTAGGTCTCTCCTATCTGGCACAAAGAATAGTACTCTACTCTAGAGTCCCTATGATACCACGTGAAAACTCTTGCCAACATGGCATAGAGAATGGTCCTCTACTCTGGAGTCCCTATGGCTCACATGAAAACTCTGACCGAAACAACAAGAAAAGATGGGGGTCACTACAAAAGATGGCAAACATGTGCACATCTGAAAAGACCGCATACATGTGCGTGTCAAAAACTGAAGACTCAAAAATATCTGAACGTCGATTCTGAACCACAGATCAACTGTAGAGTTTGAACAATCTGTCTGACTGGTAGAATCTGGATCTGAACTGGAATATTAAGAATTTATATCATGGCAGAAGAACTCTACACACTACTCTCACTTTCTCCCATACCGGTCGGAATAAAGACATCGA
Source organism: Ottelia alismoides (assembly GCA_037367405.1). Taxonomy (NCBI): domain Eukaryota; kingdom Viridiplantae; phylum Streptophyta; class Magnoliopsida; order Alismatales; family Hydrocharitaceae; genus Ottelia; species Ottelia alismoides. Next base: position 5,939 of record JAZKJV010007223.1, read on the forward strand.
CCAAGTTGGGAGAGGACAAGACAAATGGAGCTAAATATGAATATTCTCAAAAATTTCTTGCGATTTTTCTTCAATAATTTTTTTATAAGCCGTCACTTTTTTTGGAAATATTTTTTAAGTCATTTCAACATTTTTTTACAGCTCTTCTTGCATTTTTTCTTGGCTATTTTCATTTTTTAGCGGTAGCAGATATTTCTTTCAAAATAAGCCATGTTTTTTTCGGCTTTTATCATCATTTTTTGCAAACAATTTTGTGTGCAGCTTCTCTAGTTGTACGTGCCTTTTTTCGAATTTTTTTCCTTTTACAAATTCACTCAGCCGAATTTTAGGCCCAAACTCTTTTCTTTCAAAACTCTTCTCAAAAACTTTCTCTCCTTTTTTAACACTCCTCACAGCAAATACAATTGGGACTCAGATATAATTATTTTTTTACATGGCCCAAAGAAGACCCAAATTGCAACACTTATCTCACTCTTTTTTTAACTGACCTCTCCCTTTTTTCTTTTCTAACTCAGCCCACTTGGCCTCTCAAACAACCCCCACAAACCCCTTTTTTAAAAAAACCATCGCCCTTCATTTAGGGTTCCCATCATGGGAACCCTCTTCCTATCCACACAAGAAGGTCATCATCGCAGCCTTGGAAAAAACCTCCGCCTCCACTGCTTCGGCGATGGTGCCTACTTGAACCGTGCATGCCGCTTAGATTATGCTCTACGCCTCCGCTTCATGTATCTGTGCTGCCATGGAGAGGGAGGCGGAGCTCGCCGCCATGGATTATGGAGGTCGCATGCTGTCGCGTGATGGAGGATGGAGGCACTGCATCACCTTCTTGCGGGGGTGGTCTCCTGAGATAGAGAAGGTTGGGGTTTGGGGCTTCGCCTGGGCCAGAGAGCGTCGTCGACAGAAGGCCGTGCGACACTTGCGCGAGGAGGGAGGATGCGTCAGGAGAGGTGCCCGCACGCACCACCTTGGATAAGCGAGGGCCAGATCCTGCATCCAAGAGCACGTGAGGGCTTGGAGTGCGTGAGGACTGGAGCACTGATGTGCGAGGAATGACACGCTCTGCTACGAGCCGAGGAGGTGCCTGGTTGTGTTCACGCCTGGAGCTTTTGCGGCTCCCTCGATGATGCAGGGGCCTTCTACTGGAGAACATTGCGACGAGGAGATCTAACCTGGAGCTTCTTCGAGCATTGAGAAGATGATTGACATCTCGCGCCATCTGCGCGAGGTCAGGGGAGGAGAGTACATGCTTGTTGCTAGGGTTGCGACTCAGGGAGGTCTGATGTGCTCCCAAATGACGTGCCTGCAGAAGATCTGGAGAGGAAGATCTGGATGTTGCACCTTGAAGGGGAAAAGCGGATGGGGATGGTGGCGCAATCAGCACTTGGAAGTCTGCGACATGGATCTGGAGATCCAGAGATCTGGGCTGAATGAACTAGAAGGATCGGTTGCTGAAAATCTCGCCTAGGGTTTCAGAAGGAAAACCTAGACCTTCAACTTGAGTGAATTATCATATCATGAACATGCACAGAAAATCTTTGAAATTTCCAGGGCTTAGAATAAGATTTCCAAAACTTGAAAACCGTAGAACTTGGATTTGAACTTGAACAAATCCGAACATAATAATCTTCAAAAATAAATAATAATTGAATCGAGTCTCAAACAAAATAATGAAAATAATTCCTCGAGAATCGAACCCGCTCTGATACCATGTGAGAAAATAGAGAATGCGGAAGCGTATCAGAAATAAAGATAAAGAACACGAAGAACAACGGGATTTCACGTGGAATCCTACTCCCTAACGAGCGGGATGAAACCACGAGAGAAGACCTCAAAGGGGCGGATATTCTATTCTTTTTCCTCAATGGATACAGGAGATCTAGGGCTCCTTATATAGCCTCCACAGAGCCCCCAAGTCCCACCACAGGTAGATGTGGGACTAAACATATGGATGTCGTAAATGGATCCTGGAAAGATCCATTTACCCTCTTACAACTCATATGGCGCACAACCAAATACTCCAACATGAATAAGAGCTGGACCACTTGAAACTATTGTATACAACCTTAGTTTTTTTTAATAAGGCCTATTTCAAAAAATAGGTTATTATTCAACACTCCCATAGTCAAAATATAAGCATATTCTGGCACAAAGATAAATTTCCAACTCAATCCCCCTCTCCAGATCTCTTGCAATTCCATAGTTCGGTTAGGTGAGCGTATGCTTAAGACAACCCTTGCTGCCTCCTATTGATTATAAAATCTCCATATAATTGGTGATAAAGAACCTTTAGATGTCTATGGTTCTCTTCGGTTTTTACCCTTCTCTTTGGTTTGCGTATGAGAAAGGCATAAGATATGGCCACCAACTCTTCAATTGCAGGTCCTACGAGGAAACCCAGAGGAATATCATTCTGAAATGTATGAATATGAGATTTAAAAATATTGGTCTTTAGAGAAATTTGAACGTCCAAAACTATATCTGATTCAATCATGGGCTTAGCAACAACTTATTTATATTATATTTGATGAGGACAACTTTCCATAGGCCTACAAGAAGATCAGTACTTATCCGGTGTTTGCTAATCCTCTCCTACTCGTTACAGTTTTGCCATTTAAAATTTCACCTTATTTAATAGTCATAACACTTGAAAAAATAGCCTTTTCTGAGAAAACAAATATAGGCGCATATTGGAGGGTAGAATATGAGAATGGCTATATGACAAAGTGACTCAAGACCTGCAGTAAAATTTTATTAGGATGACCTCTCAAATATTAGAAATGGGAGCTAAACAAATGCCTAAATGCCTTCGTAAACAATACACCTAAAAATCAAAATTGAAAATATGGAAAGTTGTACTTTTCTACTAAAGAAAAAATGCAAAAAAAAGAATTAGCTTTAAAAAAAAGAGAATTCTTTCTTGCAAATTAATAGGTGACCAAACCTACAGCACCTCATCAAATATCCATTTTTGAACCCCAGCTTTTTGCAAAAGTTCTATGTATTTGAACAATAACCCAATAATTTCTTCCACGTGACCTGTAGAAAATTAGCTGACTATGTAAATATAGAACGTTGACATCAGTAGAAAAGAACAACAGAAGTACAATAATCTGAAAAAAAAAGTTACTGATCAAAACCCAAGACCATAAAAATGAGAAAAAGGAACTAACTATTCCCGGCATCAGTTAGCTCAATAACCACAGAGAAGAAAGAGAAATCATCACTCTGATCTACCTCCCCAGAACTCAAACTCATAGCCCATCCTGAAATACACAGTTAAAAGAAAATTGGAGAACAGCAAATTGCATGGTAAGTACAAAAAGAATATGTTAGTGTTAAGGCAGAAATATAATAATTTTTTGTATCTTTCTTTTCCAAAACTATTTTCAGGCTTTGCCGCATATACCCCTACAGAAAAATGCAATTACACCCCCTTCTGTTTCCATATTCACACTGTGAACCGATAAACCTTCTAATTTACACAACCTAGCCAATAAGTCTTAACAATAATGAAGGTGTAAATGATAATTATACACGGGGCATAGTGTATATATCAAAAAGGTAGGCCAAAACATGTAATTGCATATTTTGCAGCGCACAAGTGTAAATATTCCCTTGATTTTTTGTTTCCACATGGACTCTTTTGTATTTTTCTCTTAGAGGAATTTGCAGGGCACAAGTTTGAATATTCTCTGTATACATGCAAACCACCTTAGAGGAGTTTCTCTCTTTTTATAATCTATCAGTTCCACACCTACGAGGAAGTGAGTGGTGCACAACCTTGGAAAGAGTTCATACAAAATTTTATTATTAATCACATAAAATTACAAGTACAAGTTCCAGGATTCAAACATAAATTTCACATGAGACGGTGCAGTCTCTATATAGAAGTACTCATACCAAAAATTTAAGCAATTCTGGCTAGTTACACAATGGCCACAAGTAAATTAGTAAGTGAATGGTTTCGCCCTCTCTTTCCAGAACCTTAAGTGGTTTTCCCCTCAAAAATCCCTTTGCACTTTGTGTCCAAGTTTGAGGAATGATGTATTAGTATGCATTCAGATATGTCACCACATAGTGAATAACCGGAACTGGGGGGCATATGCAGGGTATATGTGGTTTTACGCAATTTTATAATTTTTAATTTATAAATAAATAGATATAGATATTTATGAATTTTGAATTTGTATAATAAAAGTGGAGCTTCATAATTTTCTGTAGAGTTTGGTATAATCTCCATCATTAATAAAGTTTTTTTAAGTTGAAAATAAAGTTGGCAAGTGATGGTGCGGCACTATAATATACAAGTACCAAATACCAATGACAGAAATATTCTTAAACTAATTATTGCTTGTTTTTGAAATAATTATATCTATGAATCTACATTATTAAGTATTTGTTGCATACAATAACAATAATTGTAACGCAAAAAAGTTGGAAAAAAATCTATATATTTAAAAAAGGGATATTTACCCCACGAAACCTATAAACTTTGTAACTTACCTTCTCAACCTTTGAAACAATATATTTCCCTCCTTGACCCCGTAAACATGCTAACTCTTACCCCATGAACCTTGTGGTTAATCTATTTGAAGCTCGTGGGGTTCTTGGGGGTAATTTACATGGTTGATGGGGTAATTAGGTTGTGCAGAAGGGTGTAGAGGTAATTTACAAATTTTATAGGGTTTGTGGGGGTAAATATCTTTTGAAAAACTTCATCAACATTTTTTACTATTTTCAAAAAAATGTAGAAAATAAATTGTGGCAAAATAAGTACTAGGAAGAATGCAAAGAAGTTAAATGGTGTATTCAGATGAAATAACATTAGCATGTGAAGAGAAATTAAATATTAGAAATATTAGTAGGAAGATAGGAGATAACCAATGTTAAAGTTATTTGATTATCTTTTCCTTATTTTTATTATTGAGTTATGTAAGTTATTTGATTATATTTTCCTTATTTTATTTATTGGGTTATGTAACCCTCCGGGATCTCTTATGTAATTATATCTACTTGGACATTAGAGTTTCATGCTATATAAGAAACCCCATACCCCTTGAATAAATCATTCCATTCATTCTCAACAAATATTCACATATTATCAAAGCGACGGTCTTAGACCGGAGATCATACCAAACACCCCGCCCCAAACACAAGCCCTTTCCTCACCAACAACCTCATCGTCATCCGGTGCTAGGCTATTTTGCAAGCAATACAGTTCACAATCGTGACAATCTCCATGCGGTAGCATTCTGTACTGCAACCTCACATGCATCTTGTGCATCCTCGAGCATCTCACGCATTCCACGTGCATCTCCTACTGCCATGAGCGCTTCCATATGCGCGTCTCCACCGCCTTCGCTGGGTGAGAATAGCAATGTGCCCTTAACCCATACGAGCACTACTCGTGCATTGCCTGTGCATCTCCAGGTCATCTTGTGTATCGCATGTACAACACCAGACCATCACACGCATTGTTTGTGTCTCTGGCACCCCATGTCTTACTACTCTATTACACTCGATGATCAACCTTCATTCTATTCACATAATGTGCAACTAGGCAATTTTAGCACTCCATTATTCTGCCTATCCATGATCATCACGGCTTGATTCCTACCAAGACCAAACCCATGTATTCTACATCTTCTATGATGGTCAAAAAACTTCTATCAAATTCAAAGGTACGGCTCAGTGGAAGATTTTGTCCTTGTGAAAGAACCGTTAAAATAGGCTAATAAAGACTGAGTCATGGCTTATGACAACTAGCAGGTCATGATTTTGATAAGAAATTGCATGGAGTCTCATATCACGATAAATCTCCTATACATATACCACAAATGACATGTGGGATGAACTCGCACAGACTTACTCTCAGCAGACTACCAAGTCTCATCTTGCTGACATCTATCTTTGGATCTATTTTGCCTCCAGGGGGAGTCCACTCTTATGGAGTACTATGAGCACCACACCGGTTTCTATGAGGAACTTGTCATCTTTCAACTATCCATTTTCCCAAACAGGTGAAAGAGAGATCCAAGTGGCAGCTCTATAGATTTCATACTAGTGCCCATCCTTGCAATCAGACAGTGAAGAACAGCTTTCTTACTTTTGATACTTTATTGTCCATCAAGGTCATCTTCGGACAACAACAACTTGAGACTTCTAGTGGTCACACTCCTACTCTATAGTTTGCAGAGAACTCTACTTTTCTTGCATTCTGGAAGAGGCGATCGGTACAACTTCCATAGAGGTCGAGGTAGTAACTCCAAACGCAATCGTGGCCGCGATTATGATTGTGATCGTAGTTATGATTGTAACTATACTCTGTACATTTAGTGTCGGTGATGGAACCATCCTCTAAGCATTGGTGGGCGAAGTTTAGTTTCCTACTTCAAGCCAATGACGCATATACATCTGACTATGATACCACTAGAACTGAGATACCTTGTGATCAGGACTCTAGTGGACAAACAATCCAACTTCATACCACAGATTACTTCCACCTGATACAGCTACTATAGAACTCTACTCCCAGTAAGACTACTCCTACACATCTGGCTACTACCCCAGGTGCTATAGCATATTCCTCTACCATGACGCCGACATGGATTATTAACAATGTTGTGTCTACTCACTTGACGGGAGAAGGTAGTTTGTTGACCACCTCTGACCATATTCCACGTTGAAGTCGGTTCGACTAGCCAACGATGCACATTCTCCTGTTACTACCGTTGGGACTAAGGAATTATCATCCAAGCTCACCACCGGAGTTTACACGCCCGTGATATTTCTTAGAACTTATTATATGTTCATAAGATGTGTAGAGTTAAACTGTCGAGTGATTTGTGACGAGTTTTATTGCTATTTTAAGGACATTCATATGATGTATATTTTTGGTGAGGGAAATGAGAAGAATTGTCTTGATATACATATTATTTCTATTTTTGTCAATGATGTCTCTAATTCTGCTAACTTGTTCATATGGCATTTGTACCTCGATCATCCCATTACTAGAGATCTTTCCCAGTTGTTTCCTGAACTGTCATCACTAAAGTTGTTTGAGTGTTAAGATGTCAGATCGATAAACATCATCGAGCATCTTTTCTGCCTTGGGCTGAGCTACGTCGATCGTCACCTTTTTCTTTAATCCATTATGATATTTTGGGACCTTGTCCAATCCGTAATGTAGGTGGCCTCAGATATTTTGTTGCCTTTGTAGATGATTATAGCATATCTTCTTGGGCTTATTTAATAAAGGAAAAGTTAGATATTAATAAAATGGTCAAGTCCTTTCAGTTTATTAAAACATATTTATCTACTTGTATTCAGACTATCAAGATCGATAAAACTTTTGAGTTCACTCAACAAGATTTGGTACCTTTTTTGCCACTCAGGGGACCCTTCACTAGATACCTTACAGCAAAACGAGGTAGTAGGGAAGGAAACATCGCCACCTTCTAGACATTATCCGTACCTTGCTTACTCACATAAAGGTTTCCAAGACCTAATAGGGGGATGTTGTTCTCAGTATCACCTATATCATCTATAGGGCACCATTTTCGATTCCCAATGGGGTACCTTGTTTTTCATTATTGTATACTGATGAGGAACCCATTCTTCTTCCATAGAGAATCTTTAGCTTTTCTTCATAATTTCTGTACTACTGATAAATTGCTTCCTCATGCAATCAAGTGTGTGTTCCTTGCTACTCAAGGATCCAAAAAGGGTATATGTGCTATGACCCTACTAGTCATCGCGACTATCTCTTAACTGTATCACCTTCTTTGAACAAACTAACTATTTTACTTAGTCTAATAGTGCCATACCATTGGAGCTTCTGTCACCTTCCATTGTCTACAAAAGGAAACACATTATTCATTCTAATTCTATACAATTACTTGTTCCTTGCTTGCAAGACGATGTGTATTCTTCAAATGCACTTACCACTGTTGCTTTAAATGTTCCATCTGTAGAAAACAAAAAGACATTGTACTACACATCCCTTCTCACAGTTCACTTATGTTGATGCTCATATGGTTGTTACTACTCATCATGTTCATTACAGTGCCCATTAGAAACATGGCTCGAAAAAGGTCATGAATGAGGAGATGGAGGGGCTTACTTCAAAGGATACATGAGATCTTGTGTTGTGTCCTCCCGACATCAAGCAAGTTGCATGCCAGTTGGTCTTTAAGATTAAATAGTCTCATGTTGCCTCAACTAACAAACTAAAAGTCAGACTTGCGACAAAGCAATTTACTGAGCTATGGCATGGACTATTTTGAGACATTCTCTCTGATGGCTAGAATGGGGTCAATCTGCACGATTCTCTTTGTTGCAGACAATTGGAATTTTCGCATCTTCTGGCTTTAGATGTGAAGAATGATTTCTTTATGGCGACCTCGAGGAGTAGGTCTACATGATGGAGCCATCGAGTTATTCCGTCGAGGGAGAGTGCATATGCCAACTCCATAAGGTAATTTATGGCCTAAAGCAGAGCCCACAAGCTTGATTTGACAGGCTTACCATTGAGATCAATTTACTTGGCTTCCATAGGACAATATTTGATTATTTTGTGCTTGACAAAGGACTTCTGGAGCAGTGATATTGGACGTTTATGTTGATGACATGGTGATTATGAAATCAACATTCTAAAGATCGACGCCTTTTTCCAAAAGGGGTTTATCACCAAGGACCTTGGTGAGCTCAAATACATCCTTGGAATTGAGGTGATGCGTACTATAGGACTATACTTATCACAACGGAAGTATTACATAGACATTCCTAAAGATTCTTGTCTACTTGAACGTAAACCATCCGACATCCCAATGGAATTGCACAAATATTCTAAATCTACCACAATCCTAAGTTTGAGGATATTACATGATATAGAAGCCTAGTAGGCAAGCAGCTCTACCTTACTATCACTAGACCAGATATATCATATGTTGTGAGCAAGATCTAGCCAACACATAGAGAAGCCTCATTATAGTCATTGGTAGGATATTCTCTAGATCCTTGATAGCAAAAGGAATATTCATGAAAAGACCTCTTCTATGGAGCCAACAGCGATACTGACACTACTGCCTACACATGGATTATGCTAATTTTCCAGAGAACGGACAATATACCATAGGTTATGCCATGTTTGTGAGGCAAAACCTTATTACTTGGAGAAGCAAGAAGCAAACTGTTATCACTAGATCGACTGGACAAGCAGAATACATGGTGTTAGAAAATAAGAATGCGAAAATGGAATCAAAGATTAATAATAAAACAATGAAGAACGTAGGGATTTTTACGTGGAACCCTACTCCATAAGGAGCGAGATGAAACCACAGGACAAAGCCTCAAAGAGCCGATGTGTCTATTGACTTTCTCACTGAATACAGAGGGTGTGGGGCTTCATAGCTTGTGGTTTGGTTACCTTTCCGCCAATAGGCTTAGCGATGTCTTACAGTTGAGTTGGCTACAATTGAGTTGGTTATAGTTGAGTTTGGTTACAACTGAGATTGGTTACAGTTGAGCTTGAGGCAGAAATCATCAATAATCATCAACATTTGTCATTTAAATCAGAATTTACATCTACTACTATAAATGTTAGGAAAGTCAGTGGACGTGTTAGAAACATAGTTAAGATGCATTATACCCCATCGCATGCCTACGAAGGCCCCTAACCCAAAGGTTTTCTTCACACCTTAGAGTTATAGTGTGAGGTCATACTTAGAACAAAACCACAGACTAACCACTATACTTGAGCAATCAGACAGAAATAAAGATCAGATCAGAGACATATCCTTCTCAACACCAAGATCCATCAACATGATCTCTAAGTGATAAAAAGATAATAACATACTTAGGGATCATTAATTAAATTACGAAATTGTTATGTACAGGAAGTTATCGGGTGATGGGTGATATAAAGATTTGCATACATAATAGCTTGAAAACCAAATTTTCAAGCAAGTAGCTTGTCAAATTTAAATTTCAATACTTATCTATTTGCTTTATTTTGAAACCACTAAATTACTTGTTATTTTCTAGTATATATGTCGGATTGTATTCAATAATTGTTGACATTCTTTTGTCCATTGCATATATGGCAAGCAAAGAGCATGCATCGCAGTAAACTGATTGATGATCTCGCGCCTCCGTTGTTACACTCGTCGGTACATATGTTGTTGTTTTTGTTCAGATAGTGTAGATGTTTTCTTTCTCTTCTATATTTTTGGATACATGTACATCCTGCAGTTTCTTGCATTACATGTAACTGTTTATAGAAATTAATGAAATGTGAATTGCTGATGCTATTATTGGTTATGTGGTTATTTCCATCATTTTGAATGTAAGTTCGAAATGTGAAAAATTTTCACTAAATTTCAATTACCTGATGCGACTGATAGCGAAATATAATTCTGCGAGTGAAATGTAAACGAATATCCCGGATCCGCGGGCGGGCAGTCACAAAATTGTAGAACTAATGGAATGAATTTAACCCAAGGGGTAGAGTTTCTCATATAGCAAGAAACATTAAAGCCTTATTGACGGAAAATACATGATAGTCCAAATAGGACTCTAAAACATAGAAGGGGTAATACTAGAATGTGTTAAGAATAGAATGAATACCCAATAATGGCTCAATAATAGCATCAATAGGTTCTTTCTTTTTCAACTTGATATATATATATATATAAATGTAAACTGCGATAGAAATGCTACGTGAACGTTTACTTTTAAAATAGAAATGTTGAGATTCTTATATCTCTTCATCTTTATTTATATTTGTTTATTTCTCCAGACTTCTTTATGTAATTTTCCCTTATAGCTTTTCTCCTATATAAGAAATCTCTAGCGCTACGTGAAATTAAACTTTTCATTCTTCACAATTTTTCATATGGTATCATATCGACGGTCCTAGACCCAAGCATGTGCCCTAGAACCCTTCCCCCGCCAAAACCCCTCTGCACAGCCCGCGCATTAGTCGTGTCGCTCGCGCGTCAACCGCACCTGCGCACCTGAGGTCGTGCGTCAGCCGCACCTGCGGGCCGCCATCGTCGGTGCCACAGCATGCACCCTACAGCACCACACGTGTTGTGCCGTACCTTGCACCGCCGCCACCCATAAGGGTTGTGGTTGGTTCATGCCCTTGCGGCGCGGCCGCTCGTAGGGTTCGGCCATCATGTTCTTAGGTGATTAAGATGGGACGTGATTATCTAAAACCATCTAGTTACCCAAAGGAGCCTCCAAAGAATGGAAGAAGTTGTGGTAAGAGTCTACGCCAGCAACCATCTTCTCGTACGTCAGTGTAGGCGCGGGTCTTTCATGTTGTTGACCCGGTCATGGACATAGATGTCATCATATTCGACAACAAAGCCGGTGTTCCATCCTTGGATGCCTTCAAAGGTCCAACACCCATCGTCAAGATGGATGGAACAAACTATGAACCGTGGGTCATGAAGTTCATGAGTTTAATGCAATGCAAAGGCAAGAAGCACACATCACGATGGAGGAGCCAAGTGACAAGACTGGGATAAATGCCTCATGGGAGGCAGATGATGCATATGCATGTGTATGGCTATATAGGACTGTCCACAGAGAAAGCTAATGATATTCTGAGTCAGCCAACTACAAAGGGTATGTGGGACAATCTTGTCGCTACACATTCTACGGCGAAGAATGAGTCGAAGATAATGGAGCTCCGACACGATATCTTCACATCGAAGCAGAACGGTCACCCAATTCATACCCTCTACACTTCTTTGAGGGTATGTTTGAGAAGTTACATGGGTACATTCCCTTGACTGCTATACTAGAGCAGTTCAAGGCATACAGAGACTCTGTGATGGCTGGGGTCTTTCTAGCAGCTCGTGATCCTGAGTACGACACTGCTCGAGCCCAGATTCTTACAGTTGCTACAATACCTCCAATGTAGGAGGCATATCGCAGATTGAGTACACAATCTATATCCTTTGGTGGTACTTTGCAGTCTCAGACATCTTCATCTATGGATATATCTTGTGGTAGGGGGAGCCCTGCATCATATCGTGGTAGGGGGGCCCTAGCCGTGGCAAAGGTAGGGGTGGTCGACCCCGTCAGTCGTGCACCTAATTCCACAGGTCAGGCCATTCTAAAGAAATATATTATTCTAAGCACGGGTTTCCTATTTCAACTCGGGTTGCAGAGCAGACTCAACAGGTCAAGAGTCCATCATCTTTATCTGATCAGAAATTTGACGAACTTGTGGCGCGACTTAGGGAGATCATGCCTACTCCTGGGTCAACCAGCTCTCCTTCAGGATGCTTAAAGGTAGCCGCCTCAGCATCAGCATCCAAATCAGGTATAGCATGTGCCTCTACTAGTTGTTCAAGAAAGATTTGTCAGAATGGATCATGGACTCAGGAGCATCCATCACCTCTGTGGTGACAGAGGTCGGTTTTGTGATTTCCGTCCGACTCAGCCTGGATAATCTGTCGTGATAACATATAGGACACACTATCCAATTACAGGTCAGGGGGAGGTGCAGTTGACTTCCGCAATGTAGCTTCAGAATGTTTTTTACGCTCCTGAATTTTTTATGAATTTACTATCAATTAGTCAAATCACCAAGGATTTACAATGGTGTGCCATATTTGATTCATCTGCTCTTGTGTTTCAGGATATTCTCACGGGTAGAGTTATTGGATCTGGCCGTAAGCAAGGGGTTTCTAAAGATTGGTGCAATCTCCATATGTCAGTGCCTCTTCTCTTCACGTTGGATCTGTTTTTCCCTATATATGGCATCTTCGATTTGATCATCTTCCTCTACAAAAGTTGTATTACGTTCTTTCACAGATTTCTCCTCGCTCTACCTTTCAATGCGAGGCATGCCAGCTTGGGAAGCATCATCAATCCACTTTTCAGAGTTGTCAGGGTCGGAGTAGTCATAGTCTGTTTGAGTTAGTTCATTTTGATAGTTGGGATCCAAGTCGCGTCCCAGATCATCAGGGACGTAGGTTTTATCATGTTGCAGTAGATGAGTTTTCAAGATGGTCTTGGGTCGTTCTTCTTAAGAACAAGTTTATTATGGTTAATAACAGTCCTTTATTAATGAAATAAGGAACATTTTTCCAGAAAAAGTCAAGTTTATGTGTTCAAATAATGCACTAGAATTTTAAGTACTCGACTTTCCCAATTCCTTATGTCCCACGGTATTGTGCATCAGACATCTTGTGCATATACCTCCCAATAGAATGGGGTGGTTGAACGAAAACTCCGTCATCTTTTGGATGTTACCATGACTCTTTTGATTCAGAGTCATGCTCCTCATTCATACAGTGGGGATGTGGTTCTAACTGCTTGTTACCTGGTAAATCGTATGCCCACTTCGATTTTGGGGAAGAAGATCACGTTCTTGATTGTGTTTACCAAGATGGGTCTTTTCTAACTTACGCTCGTGTATTCGATTTAGTGGCTTTTGTCATCAGATGTCTCCTGGTCTTGACAAGCTCTCTTCCAGAGCTGTCAAATGTGTACTTGTTGGGTATTCCAAGACCCAAAAATGATATCGTTGCTTCGATCTTGTTCGACGAAGGTACTACGTTAGTGCAAATGTCACCTTCTTTGAGTTCATTGTGTATTTTTCTCCCACACGTGACAAGCTCATTCCTTCAGAGAATGGAGAAGAGGTCTATATGCATCTACCTCCGATCTCCGCTATACAACCATCGTCACTACCACCACCTTCTCCTCCACCGCCACCTCCAACACCACCTACTTTCTATCCACAAGTTTAACAGCATTGACCTTGTGCTCATGTGTCTCCTCTATCATCCAACATGCCCAAGGTATGTTCTGAGCATTTGAGTTCTTTTAATGGCACGGGTGATTAGCATGTGCAGCTTGAGTTGCAAGATGTCTTGGATGATCCACCTTCTGCGAGTAATGAGGATCTAGATGTACTCATTGCTCTACGGAGGCAGAGGTAAGCATGCACTATGCATCCTCTCGCTTCTCATGTTTCCTTGGAGCGTCTTTCCAAGGATTTTTAGAGGTTTGTTATGGGATTGTCTGCCGTGGAGATAACACGATCCTATCGAGAGGCATTGCAGAGTATTCAGTGGCGTCTGGCCATGAAGGAGGAGATGGCAGCTTTACAGTGGTGTGGTACGTGGAGTGTTGTGCATGCTCCCCCAAGTATGTCTGTTGTTGGCAGCAAGTGGGTGTTTATCATGAAACATTGAGTTGATGGTACTGTGGACAGATATAAGGCCAAATTGGTTGTTCATGGGTTCACCCAAAACTATGGAGTGGATTACCAGGATACTTTTTCTCCTGTTACGCGTCACTCTATTTTGCGGATTCTTATTGTTGTTGTTGTGGTATATGATTTGTCATTTTTCCAGTTAGATGTCAAAAATGCTTTCTTGTATGGGGATCTGCAGGAGGAAATTTACATGCAGCAGCCACCAAGGTTTTTACTGAGGAGAAGTCCAATATGGTATGATGACTTCATAAGGCCATATATGGCCTTAAGCAAAGTCTGAGGGCTTGGTTTCAGAAGCTCTCAAAGTTGATTGAACATGAAGAGTTTATCAGATCTACTGCAGATCATTCTCTTTTTGTTAATGATATCATTGTGACCGGTGTATTGTTGTCATTTTGGTTTATGTTGATGACATCATTGTGATTGGTAGCGATGAACAGGGCATTCAGGCAGCATAGGATTTCCTTGGACAACAGTTTGTTATCAAGGACCTTGGCACGCTATGTTACTTCCTTGGCTTGGAGTTTGCACGAAATCAGTAGGGTATGATTATGACACAAAGGAAGTATATTGTTGACTTTCTATCAGAGACAGGCATGCATAGATGTCAACACTATTGTTGAACTCTGGGATGCTTCCTTCTTTGAGGATGCTTTGACTATGAAGACCGAGATTCCTCTAAATCTACCAATGATGTTTCCACCACATCAGGTTCTATTTCAGATCAAGTGGAAAGAATAATAAATGTGGAGGTTGAGACTCAACATGAACCAAATGAACTTTTAGAAGAAATTGACCCAAGAAGGAGTAAACTACAACGGATAGCCAATAATCTGTGTAGTGACTTTGTTGCTCACGTGGATGCAGTTTGCATGATCTAACAAATATTTGAAGTCCTCTCGAGGTGCAGGTCTACATTTTAGAAGAGATACGTCTCTCACAGTTATTGGATGTGCAAATACAGATTATGTTGGGTGTCCCAAGGACATGAAGTAGGGATGAAAATGGTCGAATGTGGATATGAATATAGGTATAGCCATATCCTTATCCGTTTTAAAATACAAATATGAATGTGGATATGAATATTGACGGATGTGAAAAATATGTTACCATATCCTTAAAAATTGAATAAGAATGTAAAATGAATATGAATCAGATACAAATAATAACAGAAATATTTAATAGATTAACAAAAATATACATGTTTAGATTGTTTACACATAAAATAGATAAATCATATATAGTAATTTCATAACAATTATATCAGCAATGGTAAATGCAATCATATTACAATAGTAATAAATAAATTTATCACTATACTTATGTACGAAAATGAATATACAAATATGAATGCGAATATTAACGAATGACAAAGTGATATCCATATCCGCATCCATTTTAAAACGAATAAGAATATGAATGTCAAAATATGTAAAACGAATGCGATAGCGGAACGGATACGAATATATTCACATTCGTTTTCATCCCTAACAGGAAGTCCACTTCAGACTTCACTATGTTTGTTGGTAGCTCACTGGTCTCATGGAAGAGTAAGAAACAGATAGTTGTTGCTCGATCCAGCGTTGAATCAGAATATAAGGCCATGTCCCAAGGGAGTATGGAAATGATGTGGGTCAAGTCCGTCCTGACTGATCTAACTATTGAGGTGTCTCTTCCTATGCACCTCAAATGTGATAATCAAGCAGTTGTGTTCATAGCTAATAATCCAGCCTTCTATAAGAGAACAAAGCACATTGAAGTAGATTGTCATTACACCCGTGATTTAATCCAAAAGAGGCTTATTTCCACTTCTCATGTTGCTTCAGGTGATCAGATTGCAGATATGTTTACCAAAGCTCTTGCGAGTGATCCTTTTCACCATTGTTGTTCCAAGCTAAGCATGATAGATATATATGCTCAAGCTTGAGGTGGAGTGTTAAGATTCTTATATCTCTTCGTCTTTATTTATATTAGTTTATTTCTCCTATATTCTTCATGTAATTTTCTCTTAGAGCTTTTCTCCTATATAAGAGAGCTCTAGGGCTACGTGGAATTAAACTTTTCATTCTTCACAACATTTCATAAGAAATATGTTAAATGTCTCCTTATCACATTTTTTATTTTGGTCTAAATCTGAATTTCAACGAACTTAATTGAATAAAGTTATTAATAAGTAACCAGATCTAGCAAATGGGGATCTAATGACCTGAAATCGAGGTCGTGAGTCGACCTCCTTATCACCCTGAACACATTTACCTCCAACTGAAATGCAATGAATCATGATTCTCTTCACCCACTAGTTGAATGTCTCCTTGTCACATTTTTTATTGTGGTCTATTTCTGAATGTTGGTCATTTTTATTGAAGAAAGTTATTAATAAGTAACCAGATCAAATATATGGGGATTTGATGACGAGGTCATGAGGCCCACCTCCTCATCACCCAAAACATGTTCACCTCTGACCGAAATGGAAAGAATCATGATCCATCTACTAGCCTCGCATAGAAGAACTTCACGTAGGAGTTTCCATCCTTCAACCATGATTAGCGTGATCTCAGTCGCCACTCCACATGTTTTCGAATCATTTCGATACTAATTAGTTTGATATGTTTTACTGAGAAGTTCTACGGTTCAAGTTTGTATCGCCCTATAGATTATATATTACATTATTTATATAGTTTTTGTTTCATCATTAGTGCTTATTTGTAACATACGCATTTAGATTTTGATAGAAGTCCTTTTCTTTTATTTGATCTGTGATTATGCATTCCTTGAATAAATGGATCGATTCAAGGACGACAACAGTAAAGAATGAAGAATTGATTGAAAAAAGGTTTGAAAAAATGCAATAACTGGATTCGAACCCACATCGTTAGCATGGAAGGCTAGAGGCTCGTTTGGTTGCCAGGTTACCCCGGGGTAACCTGCATACCCCTTGCTCTATCCCTGCATTTATGGGTTGGAATTAGTTGATCACACAATTTCTTTATTATAATATTTTTAACCATGTTCAAATAAAATAATGAACATAAAAACATATTATAATCATTAAAAAAGTCAATATAACATATAATCAATGTAACATCATATCATACTTATCATTACAACCCTCTCCAACCCTTCTAACCATCCAAACAGCTACTATTCATACCATGGAAAGCTATATCGGTGATATATCGGTGATATATCCGTCGATATATCGATATCGAGATGAGACCGATATGGGTACCGATATGGTAATATTTCCTCCTTTTCAGGCATTTCTTCACGAAAAAGCATCGATATGGGCGATATTTCGACGATATATCGCCTAAATATCGTCGAAATATCGAATCGGCATGATATCGAATTCGATATGGCCTTCCATGATTCATAGGAGGTTACTTCCAATGACAATAAAAAGTAACACATCCAATAGTATTTAACAGCCAAAAAAACTGTCAAATAAATTGTGTCCCAAGCTGTCACAAGCTAATGGAAGTAAGTAGATCGATTAAGTATCCGAATTCTAAGGAAAATCATTATTAATAGAACCAGACCATAGTGATAGATAAAACTTCCATTCATTTGATGAATAGTTAAATTGACAGAAAAAAACCATAGCTATACTTAGAAAAATGCTATAAAAAGCCCATATACGATGAAGATTTTTTGTTGCCGTTGGAACAAGCAGAAGTCCAAATCTTACCAGATCCTCGCTCTTAATGGTCCTAAACAATAGTATTATTGGAGTCGATACACAAATAACTTTAAATATAAGAAGTCGAATAAGCATATTGGTATGAGTAGAGAGAGAAAAAGTAGTGAACTTAATTTTTTTCCAAGAATATCCATTTTCCTGGGGATACATATAAGATGTTAAGGGCCAGCGGCATTTTAATACCTGCAGAACAGGGGAAAATATTCTAAGGAATCTAAAAAATTGAAAAATAGGATTTATGTCCAACAGATTACTGTCATCCTACAACTCATCAAGCTAAACAATCTCCTCAAGCACACTCGTTGAGCTAAACAATCACCTCAAGAACAAGTCGTCATCTCTGGCATGTCAACATCCAAATGTCCTCCCTAAATGAAACCAATATCCTCCATAGAGACCCTATCTTCATCTTTACCCTTTTGGTGCCCAATCCCACCATCTGACAATTTCTGGCATGTCAACATCCTAATGTCCTCCCTAAATGAAACCAATATCCTCCATAGAGACCCTATCTTCATCTTTACCCTTTTGGTGCCCAATCCCACCATCTGACAATTTCTCCAAAACTCGATAATCGTTCCCGTAAGCTTGGCTTCCATAAGACGAGCACTCGGAAAATCTCCATAAGACAAGAGCAATAAAAATGAAAGAAAGTAGATGGAGGACAGTCTTACTCCAACTCCCAAACAAGGGCATATGGTCAGATCAAACCTTTAGGAAGAGACCTAACCTAAACAGCTAGAAAAGCTGCAACATCTTCACAGATCAAAGGAAGCTGTCAATATGAAACCTTGAAGTCAATCTTCTCCAAGTGTACTTACAGCCAGACACATCCATTACCTCAAGTATAGCTCCTTAATCAAAGCAGCAAAATCATTTGAACCAAACTCCATTTTCACATACTCGTGGTTGATCAACCACTAGGATAGTGACTTCAAAATCACAATCCAAGTATGAAGTGTTTTTTCGAGTCAAAAAGGGGGAACACGCGAAGGTGCCCCCCAAATTCAAAGTTGTGGGATGCTAGCTCCATTTTATTTTTCCTACATGCTCCCTACATGTCTTTCACTTTAAATTGAATGAACTCATGTTTTCTCGACCAGGGGATAATGTAAGAATATATTAGTATTCCACAGGTGCTACTGATGTGGTGATGTTAGTTTCTTATAAAAAGATAAATATAAATTGATAGGATCATAACTGGAAAAAATATATACTAAGTATGCCTTAGAGATGAAATATTTAGTCAGAATGTGTGGTCGATGTCACTTATCTTAAATGATCCCGAATTTAAATTTGTCAAATACAACAAAAAGAATTTTCCCACAATTAAGTAGAGTCGGCTACATGGATTTTTTGCCTCCACTCAGATCTAGTTTGGGTCATTTTCAGGCTTAAATCCAAATAACTAAGATCCCTTTTGATAGTTAAATCTATGCTGAAAAGAGCCGACTGTATTGAGGTAAATTCCTAAATAGTATTTTTTAAAAATATCTAGGAATTTGTCTCCAACTGTTTTACGCTGGTTGCCAGCTACCTAACGCAACCCTCCTCAATTTACTCGAGGAGAATTTACTTGTTGACAAGGAAATACAGTCAAAAATGGAGCGGGCATACCCAAACTTTCTTCAACCCAGACAATTACAAAAAATAAATATAGAATTCTGCCTCTTTCTTCCCCTGAGACGAAATTAAAAGCTAAACAGGAGGTGAGCATCAATAGCAGTTCAATTCAAAAGACCTAGACTATAAAAATCCTCATTGGGATTTTCAAATGTGGAGTGTCTGCTCAGTTTCTCTTAATACAATTATTTTGTAAGGCATGTGTCCCAGCCAAGAAAGAAACATGCAGTTAGAAATAAACGACGTGTATATCCTAAAAGAATGAGATTTACCTAACAACTTCAAACCAAAAAAAAGGGACCCCTCTCCTTCATGCCCAATGAGGTGACCAAGATATCTACAAGGCCCTTCCTTGTAATTTTTTACGCTAGGTGTAGTAGGCCAAAGAATTCTCAATTTATGACCTTGCTTTATGGGGACAGCTTTGGCAATAATCTGCAGATAGAGTAAACGTGTTGACAAATATGTTTAATTCCAATGGCAAGAAAAGCCTGCAGGAAAAAAATCTTGCTAGGTAATACTGTATAACTAGACAAATTGCCAACAACATATAGCCCCTGATGCAACCTGAAGATGTTCCGGTTTGCATGGCTGGCCTTTGAAACGAAACTGGTTGCATCCAGAACTGGGAATAGCACCAAACATTTTCTCCACAAGACTCTGAATTTCATCCAGGTGCCCTAGAGATATAAGCTAACAGTAAGTGTGATGTCCCCGGGATCTCCAAATTTTAAACATCAAGATGTGCTTACCTTTTCCATACACAACAAGATGCATCAAGCTTGCTGAATAATTTTTCTTGTAAAATTTAATTAATTCTTCCCGGGTGTCCATCCCTTTCGACTTTGGAACAGCGTCGAGAGTATCACAATTGCCTGTAGCAATTTTCAGGGATATGTCATGCAATACTCAAAGTAAGGCATAGTTGTGACATGGTTTCATTGTTAAAATGTATACAAGGAATTTGCAGTCCACCCGATTGACTATGGTTCAAACCTCGCAAAATTACTTTTGCTCAACAGGAAAAAAATCTTCCTAAAATAGTAAAGAAAGGCATATGGAAGAAACATGCACATGGGAACATCTCCAAAAAGTGTATACAGGAATCTCTTGAGATTAAATACATAACAAGAGAATGCTAACATACAACATGATGAGAAAAGTAGCAAAAACTTTGTATAATGTGGTTATTACATTGCATATGTTTTAAAACAACCAGTTGCATGGTGATGATAAAAAAAGTCATCCAGAAATATGGGCAGAATTTGAAAATAACGGAAAGCATAAAATCTAAAAAAAATAGCAAGCGTAAATAACATAGAATGGGAAAGGAAAGCTTATGAGGCACGTATATGTTCCATAAGCATGTAACCACAGTCCAGATCATAGCATGATAAAATCCAGCAGACTGCAATAAACCAATCTACATGCTAATAAAAAATGTATATTTCTACAAAAGAAATTAATGAGCTCAAATTAACAGCTTCTCAAGTGATTGCACTATATAAAGTACAAAATAAAAATTAATGGTATGAATCCCTAAAACCCGGGTCAAATGTGCAGCAAATTGCCTTGTCAAGTAAAAATGCATAAATGTGTATGAACTTTGCAGCAAGGACAAGAACCAGTCTTTTCTCTCTTTAAGTGGAGTTGTTTCCACGTATCTGCATTCTAACAGATCTAATTTGGGTCATATTGGGTTTATATCCAAAAGAATCATGTGCTTGTTAATTGTGCCTTTAGACCTTCTCATCCCCTCTTGGAAGATCATTATCCTAACTTCTCATGAACTGATGCCCTAAATGCCTTCTTTACACATGTACAAACCACCTTATACCAGTTTCTTGGATATTATCTTCTATCATTGGCATACGAACCTTTTGATTAAGACATTATTGCAAATCCAATCAATTTTTTATTGCACACTTATTATAACAGCTTCATCCCAGTTCAGACATTCTCTGCTTGTGGCTAGAGTAATTGTGTCACGCTCATTGCTACAAAACATTACAGTTCTCAATACAACTTCATAGTATTCACCTTTAATCTAAAGCTCAGGCTTCCTATTGACCCCACCTTTAATCTAAAGCTCAGGCTTCCTATTGACCCCACCCCTTCGATCATCCACAGGTACAATGTCATTTGTATACAAGATGTGTCAAGGCATCTCCACATGTAAATGCTTTGCTAATGCGTTGAATGGGAAAGTAAAGAATTAAGACTCACAGTGAATACTTGGTGTCACTGGTATCAATGTCAAAATGAGCCATCAGCCCAGTCGGATTCCTCACACATGGAAGTTGATGATCAGCCACATATATCCCTTACCATCAACTGGAAGATCAGCCACATATATCTCTTATCATGTTGCTAACAGAATAGGTACCGCTCTTTAGAATCCTCCACATGATTTATCTTCCTACAACATGATAAGCATTCATAGAGTTGTAACTTCCCCATAGCAATGATATTCATCGTGTACAAACTGTTCAGAATCTGGTAAAATGGTGTATATCAGGTGACAAGATACGAGGATAATCATGAAGGAAATGAGTGGGAGAACGGAGAGCTCTCGTCGTCGAAGAGAGCCTTAGGTGGGAGGTTTTATCAGGGATTAAGGTGTGGAGGAGGGCCACCGAGAATGACAAGGAGAGGCATGAGAGATCCACCAAACGAGACAGATAGGGGGAGGAAGAAGGCTGGTCGATTATTTCTCATAGCAAGCGAGGCCAGCACTGCTATAGGTGTGGGATCTACGGTCACAGAGCTTCTTCAAGTGTGCTCCCGCCGCGATGCTTCGAATGACAGAGGGAAGGACATCGAAAAGCCACTTGTGCTCATGAACATCGGCAAGTTGATAAGGTCGGCAGCATCAGGAAAACTGTGCATCCTTTGATCACAGGCATTCACAGGGACACAAGAACATACGCTTCGGTAGTATGCCTTGGAAAAAATTATAAAACCAGAGAAAGGAGAGAGGAGATCTGCTTATAGGTATCCCTGCATCAGATGATTCGAATGTCAACACGATCTCGGGCTCTATGAAGGGCCGAAGGCTATTCTGGACGAGTCTGTTACGGGCGACGTTGAGGGGTTGGATTCGAAGTTATTCTGTGCAAGGGGTTTATGTAAAGCTGAAGTTGACATGCTCCTGCAAGGCGATCAAAGGTCTGCTGTCAAGTAGTGTCTCCCATGATTCACGGATGGTGAAGCTCTTGGGCAAAAAAGCTGTGGTGGCTCATGTCCTGGGAGTGCCATTCCTCTCATGCTCGGTTGACGCTCTTAAACCAGTGTTGATGGAACTACGCGTAGTAATGAGGGTGCTTTCTGATGGACAAACCCTTAGCTCAAACCCCAAATCAACTCTCGTGGTCATTGAGGGATTTGAATCCCTCATTAGAGAGTCAGTTTGTGAATTACATGTGGGTCGGGCTTCTTTCCGGCTATTGGTTAGTGTCCTTTCTCAGTCATCGATGCCACCTCCGACGATGGTAGCTTCGACGAGTTCATCCTCAAACGCAAAGTTGCCATTACAACCGATAACGAAAAGCACGGCAGAATCGCAATATGAGATCCCAGATCAGCTATCCTTGGAAAGTTTTCAAAAAAGAGAGGTTTTTGCATAATTGGATTCGAAAGACTTGAATGCAGAGAAAAACCTGGAGGTTTCCTTCCCAGTCGCCCGAGCCCTCCCTTAGCCCGTGCACCAGACCTTCCTTTTAGGGCTCGAGTCTTTCTTGTAGGCGATGAAAGATTTGTGGACTTCCAGTTGAAATCAGATGGACTCAAACCCGACACGAAAGGTGTTGCTTTTAGAGGACCCTTTTAAAGGGACACCTTCGATACCTCTAACAGAGACCCGATGACTGATTATTGTTGGGGATCTGCTAGAAATATTGGAAAAACAAGAATCCAATTTAGTGTTTCGGGAACTTTCCTTCGAAAGATCACCTATCGATAAACAGTTAACCAATTCAAAACGTCTTCAAGCTCCAAACTCTCCTCTGAGTGGTGACCTTTCCAAAGCTCCTGTAGCTAACGTGCGGCAGCCACTAATACCAAACTCCACTCTGCATCTTTGCCTCTCGGTCAAAGCCCAAGTCGGTGAGGAGGCTTTCATTGTTGCTTCAAAAGCCTCTTTAGGATCGAAAGAGGAAACCTCTGAAGGTCCTCTACCACTTATGGAAATTGTTCCGCCTAAGACATTGTTAAGTCCCTTTTTGAGCGCCTCTTTGGAGGGTGTGATTTCTACTTTGACAGTTGTAGTGGCTTAGAACCAACCGGGAACCCATTCGTTGACAACACATGTGATTGGGACATCACTCTCCTCTTGTTTTTCTTTCACGATGAGTGCCAACAGGGGGAGAGGAAAGAGATATAGGAGCAGAAAAAGATCTAAGAAATTAATGTCAGGAAGTACCAAACTCTCGATTCTCAAGTCAATGAGTGGCAACAGTGACGGACGGAGTTCGAACGTTGGGATCACCAAAGATGTTTTAATGAAAGTACTAACTTGGAATGAACAAGGATTGGGTGACCCTGAGAAACAGAGCTCTTGGGTGCTCTGCTGATTGAATGGGGTTGTGATGTGGTTTCATTATAAGAGACAAACTCTCTTCATGCTCGTCCTTCCTTTGGAGATCTGTGGGTGTTGGTGCTCTAACAAGTTACAGAACTTTGGATGTGGGTTTGATCATTGTTTGGAGAGACTCTGTCTTTAGCATGCTGTCTAAACTGAAGGGGAAACATGTTCTTACTGTCCATCTGAAGAATGTGGTTTCAGGCACGCATGACGCTTTCTCATGTGTGTATGGCCCTTGCGCAATGGCTCTTAGGCAGGATTTGTGGGCTGATCTCCACAGTGTGAAAGTTGCATTCCCTAGAGCTGCCTGGTTGGTGGGAGACAACTTCAATGTTACTTTACTTTCCTCATACCGCCCCAACTTGAGAGAGGGGGAGGTCATGACCTGCGTTGGGTCGATTTTGCTGAATTGATCGACAAGCTAAAGCTTGAGATGATCGATGCCACAGAAACTCGATACATTTGGAGAAATTCTAGCTCACGCTCTCATATTGATCGTTTCCTAGCGTCAGCGGAGCTCCTTGAGGCCTTCCCTCTTTGGGCATGCACCTACAGGCCTCGTACCAAAACTGACCATACGCCTCTGATTTGGGACTCTGGAGAGGCATCCCTCACAAGGGGATTCTTCATATTTGAACGAGCTTGGTTGCGGGATAACTTCCGAGACTTGGTAAACATCCACTGATCCTCAACAGTGGCTTCAAGATCCGCAGCTTCACAGATGGCTTAAAAGCTGGTTTCTCTCAGGATACGATTGTGTGCCTCTAAGAAGGAAACTAGAGAAGCAAGAAGGGCCCGTCGAGTAGAGGCAGAAGCAAAGGTTTGTATAATCAATGGGCTGGAAGATGACAAAGACCTTTCAACTGAAAAGCTAGCAACAGTGTAGAAAATCATTCTAGCCGAAGATAAGAAGAGAGTTACGGAGTGGAAACAGAGATCCAGGCACTCGTGGCTCGAAGAGGGTGATGCTAACATGGTTTACTTCCATAGAATTGTCAGTGGGTGGAGTCGTCATAACTTGATCTGCTTCTTGGTGGTGAATATCAGCAGGATAGAGGGTACCTGAGAAATGGGTCAAGAGATTGCAGATCGTTCAGGATTTCTCGAGGATAAATGTAGATATGTCGCGGAGATGGTCTGGACATGGGGCAGCTCAACTTTCTGAACAGCATGCGAGTCATTTGGTGTAAGACTTCACAGTGAAAGAGGTCAAAGTTACGGTATGAAATATAAATGTTGATGGTGCACCTGGAACTGATGGCTTCCCAATCTTTTTCTTTCGTGAATTATGGTGGATGGTTTGTTGAGAAGTTGTGGAGGATGTCTAGGAGTTTATCAGAGGTAATGCAGGTTTTGATAGACTTAATAAGGCTCTTATTTTCTTATTGCCTAAGAAAGAGGTTTCTAAGAGGGTGGGAGACTTCTGCCCAATTGTGTTTTCCAATGTCATTTGCCTAATTGTGATTAAGGTCTTGGCAATTAGGTTGAACAGGGTTCTAGATCTCACCATTTCACCTCTCCATTCAGCATTTGTTACGGGAAGGCAAATTGCTGACAGTTTGGTAATGGCAACTAAGATTATTATAGATTGGAAACGTTATGATACAAAAGGAATTCTTTGGAAGGTGGATTTTACTAAGGCTTATGACACAGTGGACTGCATTTTCTCTAAATGGCACTGCCGAGACGAGGTTTCCCCAGTATTTGGATCTCATGGATGAAGTGTCGTGTCACCACTACCTCTTATCCGATGTTTGTTAACGATCAACCTAAGGGAGGTTTTTTCCAACCACAAAGAGGTGTTAGACAAGGGTGCCCACATGCCCCGATGCTTTTTATGATTGCAGCAGACATCTTGCCTTGCATGGTTAAACGAGTGTGGCATAATGGCCTCACAAGTGGATATGCCATTGGGGAAATCTTTATTCCCATGATGCAATATGCATATGACACCATCTTGTTTACGGAGGGAGGCAAGGAGGAAGCTAAAGGGTTGGTTACAACAGTGGAATTTTTTGGTGAATTATCGGGGCATGTCTTAAGCCAAGGAAAGTCGATGGCTATCTCATTTGGACACTCGAAGGATGATGCGCAGGCATGTTGTGAGGAGCTGAATACATATTGAGGCTCTCTACTAATCTGGTATCTTGGTCATCCACTTATGGTGGGTAGAATTAAGCTTTATGACAGGCTGCCTATAATTGAGAAAATGGAGAAAAAGTAATCGGGTTCGAAGGTCGTATCACTATCACGTGGCGAATGCATGGTGCTTCAAATGTAAAAGTAGTTCTTTCAACTATTCATGTTTTCTTCATGTCCTCTCATCTTCTCCATATAGGCATCAGGAGCATGTTGGAGATGATCACGAGAAGATTCATTTAGGGCAAGTCTGGCCAGGATGATCCAAGGATGCATTTAGTTGATTGGGAGACCGTTACTTTGCCAAACATTGTCGACAGCCTTGGGATATCCAATTTAGAAACAATGAACGAGGCTCTACTCTTAAATGCGTAAATAGGATCTTAGGAAGAAGTGAAAACTTGTGTTGCAGTTTCATTCGCAACATTTATAACATTCATGTCCAAGACAGTATGCCTCAACACTCATATTTTCACCATTCAGCTTTTTCCCTTTGTTTGTCCTGCTCTCTTCTCCCTTGATCTTCCTTTTTGTGGATATTGATCCCTTAGCTACCATGAGATGTCACTCTGTGGTTTCTACTGACATAATCATCATTGACGGTCTTTGAGAATAATTCGAAGTTGCCAAGAGGGCGATGTTAGAGCGCAAGGGGGTGCGACGCGATTCCCTTCTCCATCGCGGTGAGGGTTTACGACGCGACTCCCCGTACGATTGCCGCGAGTTCTTGCGACGCGTCTCCGCTCTCGATCGGGGCGGCAACAAGGGTGTTGGTGCCGAGGGCGACTCCGCTCTCGCTCATGGCGAGGGTTTGCGGCACGGGTGGGAGCGACGCGCGCAAGTGGAGGGCGATTCCACTCTCGCTAGCGGTTCAGCGCGTGGGAGATATGTGGTTCCGCGCGAAAGTTGGCATCGCCTGTGGGAGCGGCACACGAAAGTTGGGGAGATCTGTGGTCCCGCGCGTGCGAGGGTTGGTTCTTCAGCGTGTGCGGCGATCTGTGGTTCCGCGCGTGGCTGCCAGGTCCGCGGAAGGGAGCAGCAGAAAGTGGGAAGGTTTGGTAGGGTGCAGTGCGAGGTTCAGAATTTGGGTTCGGTCTTGGACCCTTCCGAGCAGGGGCGATCGGACACGCTTCCGGACATGGGCGCTTGCGAGGGCTGGGGCTCGAGCCAGGGTGGCGCCTGGTGGAGGGTCGTCGCAGGGGGAGCTATGCTGCCACTTCTGGGAGTAGGCGTGGGTCACCGAGATTCTCCCCTTTTGGACACGGATGTTTTCGCTGCGGTGGGTTGGATCATTGGGCGCGGGCGTGCCGGGAGCCCGTGCGTTGCTTCTCTTGCCGGGGTTTCGGACATTCTCGAAGGTGCTGCCCGAAGGCGGATCTGCTTGCAGATGTGTTGGTTGGCGAGGGTGGTGGAGAGGGGGCGCTATTCTTGGCGACTTCGGACGTGGGCCTCGTGTCCAAGGCTTCTTTTAAGGGTGATGTAGCTCGGCTCTCTCCGTGGAGGGCGGTGGTGAGGGGGCTCAGTGACTCCGAGGTCCGGAGTTTGTTGCTCGGGTCGGTGGCTGGGAGCTTGCAGTTGAGGTGGTGGAGGTCGAGGGACTGGGATGTTGCCGTGCAGCCTGGCAGCATGGAGAAGGTCGTTGTCAGGGGGCTTCCGTTGGGGGTGAGGACGAGGGAGTGCATTTCAGAGTTGTTGTGCGGCGTTATCGTGGTTGTCTCCGTCGAGAGTTCGAGGTGTCAACCCGGGCAGCCTTCGAAGGTGGTGCTTCGGGTGAGGCCGGTTGGTGTCAAGAAGATGGGTTGGTGGGAGGTTCGACTGGCTGGTAGGAGGCTTCTTCTTGAGCTGGTTGGTGCAGATGTTTGGGCGACTGTTCTGGCTGCTGGGTGCCGCAGGAAGGAGGTCCCTTTGACCGAGGTGGCAGTGGGGGAAGGTGGGTCGGAGCTGCGACCTGGTGCAATGGTGGGGGCTCGACAGCCGGAGGAGGGGCAGCATTCGGTAGGGGGCGGCTTCCGAGCATGGCGCGCTCCCCGAAGGAGGAGTTTCGGTTCGGTACCATATCTGTGGTGGATTTTCCGAGGTTGGTGGCGGTTCCTCTGCCTTGGCGTCTTGCGGATGGCGTGGGAGTCGCTTCGGCGCAGTCTGTTGGCGAAGGAGAAGCTCTGGGAGGGGGTGGGGCACAGTCTGATGGCACTGCGTCGGCTGCTTGTCCGGTGGTGGAGGTTGAGGAGGGGGTTTTGGCCTGAGGTGTGGGGGGAGTTGCTTTAGGCACCGGTTCTGAGAGGGGGGGAGCTGCGAGCTCTCCGCGAGTGGAGGTATCTATGGGGGAGCGGGCTGCTGTTAAGAGGGGTCGGGATATCCCGCTGGGAGGGATGGCCGGTACGTCTGAGTGTGCGTTGGGTGGGGGGTCTCAGTTGGGGGTGGGGCCGATCCGACTGGGGTGGGGAGGATGGGAGGGTCTTTGCCGCTTCTGGGTGGGGGGTGCCGCAGCGTTTTGGTATGGCGTATGAAAGGGG
This sequence comes from Ottelia alismoides, assembly GCA_037367405.1. Classification (NCBI taxonomy): domain Eukaryota; kingdom Viridiplantae; phylum Streptophyta; class Magnoliopsida; order Alismatales; family Hydrocharitaceae; genus Ottelia; species Ottelia alismoides. The sequence goes on from JAZKJV010007223.1 coordinate 34,741, forward strand.
GAGAGGGGAGCAGAGGAGGGCTTAGAAGGTGGCGAGGGCTGCTCTAAGGGCATCTTTGGCATCGGGGGCGGCTGCGGAGGTTGTGAGTCTGGGGGAAGCCAGCCCGTTAGTGGTGCGGAACCGTTTTGCTGCTCTCGACAGGGATGTGGCACGGCGGTTGGGGATTATTCCCCCAAGGAAGATAGAAGCTTTGGTGACCAAATGAAGTTGCTATCATTGAATGTGAGGGGACTGAGCCGACCCCAAAAGAGGCTCGGGGTGCAGAATCTGTTGAGAGAGGCTGGGGCAGATATTTTCTTACTTCAGGAGACTAAGTTGTATTCTTTGGATGACCAGTTGCGGTGGGAGATGAGTAGGGGGGAGGTTTTCATGATGGCTGAGAAGGAGGCAGCAGGTGCTTCAGGTGGGTTGCTTTTCGGTTGGCGATCTGATTCGTTTGATCTGTTGGAGATTTCCGCCTCCCAGTTCACCTTGTCTGTTTGGCTGTGGCGGAGAGCGGATGGGATATGTCTGTGCGTTACTAATGTCTATGGCCCATGTCGGCGGTAGGATGGTAGCTTGGCTGCGGATCTGGAGAGTGTTGTGCATGAGGTTGGTGACGGTATTTGAATCATCTGTGGCGACCTCAATGTCACGCTGTTACTGGACGACAGGCCGGGGGGGAACGGGGGTTCTGATCCTGAATCTGCAGATATGAGGCAGGTGGTTCGGTCTTTGGGATTGTCTGTTGTGGATGTGGTTGGGTGCAAGTACACTTAGAGGAACGCAAGAGTGAGGTCCAGACTCGACAGGTTCCTGATGTCGGTTGAGGCAGGGGAGGTTTTCCCTTTGGCGAGGGCTTGGGCTCTTCCGAGGACTCTATCTGATCACAGTCCTGTTCTATGGTTTTCTGGAGAAGAGCGCTTGGCTCGATTCTCCTTTCGCTTTGAGAAGAAGTGGCTGCTAGAGGATGGTTTCCGGGACATGGTGTATGAAGATTTGCGGGCTGTAGCGGTGGCGGGCTCGGCGGTGTCGCGGTTTGCGGCCAAGCTCGAGTCCCTGAGGCGGTTGTTATTGAGTTATGGGAAGGATGTCGCCAGGAGGCGACGGGCCGTCAGGGCGGAGGCAGAGGCTGGGATCAGCAGGTTAGACAGGCTTGATGATGATCGGGGACTGTCTCGGAGGAGGTGGAGGAGAGAGCAGCGTGTCTAGAGGTTGTGCTTCGAGAGGACAAAAAAGAGGAGGTTCATTGGCTGCAGAGGGTGAGGCAGAAGTGGCTAAGGGAAGGGGACGCCAACACGCGGTTCTTCCATTCTGTGGCATCCGGGAGGAGGAGGAGAAGGAGCTTCTTGCATGAGATGGAGGTAGGGGGCCAATGAGTTTCAGGCGAGAGGGACATTAGGGTTACCTTGTGGGGCCACTTTGTGAGGGCTTCGAGGAGGGTGCCGGTGGAAAATGGCTGGGGCTGGTCGGGTCGGGGGGCGAGGTCCTTGAGTGGAGCCCAGGCTGATTCGTTAGTGGTCGAATTCACGAAGGAAGAGGTGCGCAGGGCGGTTTGGGAGCTGAATGCGGACGGGGCTCCTGGACCGGATGGTTTCTGTATATCCTTTTACAGAGAGTTTTTTTACTCCAGAAAAAAGGGGGAGACACTCAGCGGTGTTCACCCCAATCTATTAATAAGAGACGTAAAGAATAGAGTACAAAAACAAGCCCTTGAAGCAACATCAAGGCTCCAACGTGTTAGCGCATGGCTAAACCCCCCGATACAAAACAAAAGAACCAGACAAAAACTATCTATTACACCAGCCAGCCAGAAGACGCGTAGGAATGATAATAATATTTTACAGAGAGTTCTGGGATCTACTGAAGGGTGACATCTTGGAGGTTCTGACTGAATTCAGGGGGGGGGGGGGGGCAACATGGGTTTTGAGAAAGTTAGAGAGCTTTGATTTTTTTTGTTGCCGGAGAAAGAGACCCCAGTTGGGGTTGGGGACTACAGGCCGATTTCTATTTCCAATGACATTAATCTTATTGTAGCCAAGGTGTTGGCGAGAAGACTTAGAGGCGTCTTGCCCTCTGTGGATTTACCGGCCCAATCAGCCTTCATTCCGGGTCGGTGTATGGCGGATGGAATCGTGACCGCTTCGGAGATCTGTCGTGAGTGGAAGAGGTCTCAAAAAAAGGGGCAGTTTGGAAGATTGACTACGCCAAGGCCTACGACTGTGTCAGTTGGAGATTCCTTTGGTTATCTCTGCAGAAAAGGGGTTTCCCAGAAGAATGGATTGCTTGGGTTAAGAGATGCGTCACCACTAGCTCCTACTCGGTGTTGGTAAATGGGAGGCCTGAGGGGGGATGGTTCCAACCGCAGAGGGGGGTGCGTCAGGGCTGCCCCCTTGCACCCCTGCTTTTTGTGTTGGTTGCAGATTGTCTTGCGGTTTTGTTTCAGCAGGCGGTGGAAGAAAACTGGTGCGAGGGCTTCAGAATGGGGGACATCTCAGTCCCGGTGTTGCAGTATGCGGATGGCACGCTGATTTTCTTGGGAGGGATGGAGGAGCAGAACTGCAATGCAGCTGTGCTGGTGGATGTGTTTGGGTGCCTCTCTGGATTGCAGATTAACAGGCAGAAGTCGGTCCTTGTTCCAATGGGAATGGGTGGCGAGGAGACCATCGGGCTGGCAGAGTGGGCAGGATGCCCCCTGGGGAGACTGTCGATAACCTATCTGGGATTGTCTCTGGTCGAGGGCAGGCTGACGAAGTCCGATTGGGATTGTGTTCTGCGCAGAATGGAGGAGCGGTTGGAAGGTTGGAAAGCTATCACTCTATCCAAGGGTGGGAAGCTTACACTGCTGAAGCATGTTCTTTAAGCCATCCCGACTTTTTTCTTCTCGACGAGATTAATGCATGTTGGTGTTAGAAGGAAGGTTGAGACTTTGATGAGATCATTTTTCTGGTCAGATGGAAGACAGACAAAGAGGGAGTTGCACCTGGTGACTTGGAAGGATCTTGCTGTACCAGTTGCGGAGGGGGGCCTTGGCGTCAGAGACGTAGAATCTATGAACAAAGCTTTGTTAGCCAAATGGGTGGTGCGCATTTGGGTTCGTCCGACTTGTCGGTCTTGTAGTTGCTGAGAAAGATATATGGTGTTACTGGGGAGTTGGTGGCAGTGAGGAAGCGTCATGAATCTTCCTTGTGGAGTGGGATCCGTGTCGTGCTTTCGGGGCTCCGGCCGCATCTTAGGCTGATTTTGGGAGATGGTCTCCGATTCCGTTTTTGGGTGGATGACTGGACGGGGGAAGGGACCTTGGCCTTCCGCTTCCCTCGGTTGATGGCGTTGGTCGTGGATAGGGGGCGCGGGTGGCGGAGGTCGTCGAATCTGGGTCATGAGCGCTGAGGTTCCTTGCGGATCTCTCGGATCAGAGGTTGGAGGAGTTTTTGCGGATGATGTCTGAGATTCCCTCTGCCGGGGAGATGTCGGTAGACCCGGACCATTTTGAGTTGACTGATGGTAAGTTCTTGGTGAAGGCGGTCTATCGGAAGGCCGTAAACTTAATCTTCTCACTGCAATTGAATCTCATTCAGATCAATGTCCAACACTTAGACCAAGATCAGGTTATTTCTCTACTGAGAGGTGTCACTAAAATCTAGACATGTTTCATCACTCCCTCGGAGTGGAAGCGTCATGGTTATACAATCGTTTATGATCACATCACCCTCATATATTCCTAATACATTTACATCTTGCATATTAGAAGATCCATGATGAACCCGAAGATATAGATCAATTTTACACTGTCATCTTTAGGGTTTCATCATCAAGTTTCTCAATCTTGGTCATCGGGAGTTGGTATCGATCATATGCTTTCCAAAAGCATATATCTTCAAATTATAGTCATTCTTCCAAAGCACGATGACCATGCATGCAATTTGATCGGTCCCAATACCTCATGAGTGAGCTCATATCTTCTGGTTCACAAGTGAATATGTATGATCCCTTTAAGAGATCGTGTTACTCATATGCCCTCATATGCACACCAGCTCATCGATGTATAGACCTTGGTTAGGTCATCAACCCATTGGTCTACCAAATATACACACTCAGACATATAGCAACACATCTGTCTTCGGTGAGAGGATGTGTGCCTATATCGTGACAGTTTACGACATAGGACATTGGTTGTCTCAATCTCGTTAAATCAACCCTTTGACCTAACTAATCTGACACCTCCGAATCTCTATTCCCATGCAAAGGACATGCATCAAGAGATCGGTCAGATATCATCCTAATGAGAAAAGATTGTCATCTCCTACTCAAGTTGGAGATCATCTCTTAACAATCATTTAACGATGCTTGATGAGTCATCGACCTAACTCCTTAAATATTCATCCAAACACCAGCCTCTATGATTCAGTTGTTGAATCAAAGTTGTATGATTATTAAGATGGACATGGTACATAACCCTAATTGTACAGAAGGACCTTATAGTGCATTCATTCATTTAATTTCAGAAAGGGAGTGAAAGAATCAATAACTTTTATTGATAAATCAAATATTACAATAACATTTATAGTAAGAATGGTTCGCCTCGAGCTCACATGGCTAACACCGTTGTGCAAGACTCTTCATAAAAATCTCCAATAGATGTCACATTTGCTAAACTAATATTGAGATTGTGGATCATCTTTTTTTCCAACGTACAAAGATATCCACAGTTTGGTTCGAGATGGACGCAAGCTTGTTGGATCTCCAAAATCTAGAACTTTTAAGGGACTCGCTTTTCAAGGCAAAAAACTATCCTAGATATGAGCTTCTGAGATTGACCGCAACAATTTGAGCTATTTGGTTAGCTAGAAAGGGGACACTCTTTTCTCCGTAGTGCTTTTATTGTAATAATGTAATTTTCCATTCCAAAACTCTACTTGAGTCGTGGCTACTGTAAGTCTCTATAATATCTTGTTGTAATAATGTAATTTTCCATTCCGATTTACTTCCTTTCCATTCGTCGTATGCCGATGGGGATTCGTCTGCGACTTGAGCGTTGTATGAGACGGTTCTTGTGGGGAAGGAAGGGGGAGGGGGGAAGGGGGGTTCATCTTGTGGCCCGGGATGAGGTTACTAGGGCCAAGCGGGAAGGTGAGCTGGGTGTGCGGAGGCTGGAGGTTGTAAACGATGCTCTTCTTCTCAAGTGGGTGAGCAGAATTTGGGGTCAGGGTGATAACTACTTCATTGCAGTCCTGAGGGAGTTCCTAGGTGAAGCGAGGTTGGGGATGGTGCGAGGGGGTGAGATCAGTCGTCCCTCTCCGTTTTGGCGTAACGTGCTGGATGCTTTTGCTAGGAATGTTTCGCTCTTTAGGCCGGTGCTGGGGAAGGGGGAATCTTTTAAATTTTGGGTTGACGATTGGTCAGGAAGGGGTTCTTTGAAGGAGCGCTTCCCCCAGTTGTTTGCATTGGCGGCTGACAAAGATGTCGCAGTTGCCTCCTGCTGGTTGGATGGATGCTGGTGTCCGCGCTTTCTCGCGAATTTCTCGGACCAGCGAATTGTCGATTTTGTTTCTCTTTTGGACGCCATTTGTGACACTGACCGGCCTAGTGATGGGCAGGACCACTGGACTTGGAAGGACGGCACCTTCTCCACGAGGAAAGCGTATCGGGCGTTGGCTCCACCCCCACCGGCCGGGGCCGATCTCCTTGTGCGCGATTGTTGTTTTTTTTGGAGTCTGAGGCTTCCTAAGCGCATTGGCTTCTTCCTTTGGCTTCTGTGCAGAAAGAGGTTGTTAACGCGTGATCGTTGCGCTAGATTCATGCTTAACGTCAATACTAATTGTGTCCTCTGTGATTCGGATGTGGAAACAATTGATCACTTATTCTTTGGTTGCCACATGGTCCGAGGGATCTGGGATGACCTGGATTGGGTGAGATCGGATGACATATCTGCTTTCTGCGAAATATTGGTGGGCAACAGGAACAGGGCTAGGAGGGACATCTTGGCCCCGATTGCAAGGTTGTGGTGCATATGGTTGGGAAGGAATGAGGCCCTTTTCTCAGGCCAACGATTCTACCGGGATAACGTTCTTATCCATTGTTTGCGTCTTCTGGATGACTGGTGTGCGGTGTAGGCCGCAGTTTGCTTTTGGGGGTGGTAGTTTACTATTGTTTTTTCGTTTTTTTGGACGTGTGCTGTTCTGTTTTATTTCTTCCCCTTCTCTGTATTATTCTTTTCTTAGTTTTTTAATATATTGGGGCGAACACCGTTGAGTGTCTCCCCCTTTTTTTGAGCCTCAAAAAATAATAATATCTTGTTGTCTTTTAATATATCTGGGGCGGACACCGTAGCGTGTTTCCCCCTTTTTTGGTCACAAAAAAGGAACATGATAAGCATTCTCCAAATTACTAAAGACCGTGTTTATGAAAAAACTTTCTCCAACATTTATGGACCTGGAATGACTATGCATAGATTATCCATTTTGTGTGGTTTGTTTTACTGACAGCATTCCTACTTTTATTATTAAAACTTCCATTAAACGCCCCAAAAGGAGTAAGATGCTCAGTTGTAGACCTATTATGCATAAAACCAAACTGATTCTCGGATATTTATGAAACTTCTTTCAACTTCCTTCCGATCATATGACTCGTCAATTTATTCACAAGTAACTCATGTATTCTTGTATATAGGTATCACAAATATTTTTTCCTACATTCTTTTGATATTTATTAGCTTCCTAACTCCATACGCCAAGTAATATTTTTCTCCCTCAACATCTTCCAAATATCTACGAGAATGTCATTTGGTCCTGCTACTTTATGATACCATTATATTATAGCTAAATATGTTAGAATTATTACTGTAATAAAATAAACAACAAGAGAGAGTAGAACAAAAAAAAATATAACTGTAACAAATAAACAACAAAAAGAGTGTAAAAAACATATATAGCTACAATAAAAAGCAAATATTGCAGCCTGCCTTCAACAACCATCCATAAGACTGTTATAGGAAGCAACAAAAAGCGGGTGTTTGGAACTATTTACGCATTTTGTCTTATAAAATAAGTTATATATTATTGTATTTTAGTGCAAAAAAGAGCGTGAACCCAGATTGATGTGCTCCCACTTTATTAATTATGTAAAATATCTACAGAAATTACAAAGACTATGTCTCAACAATAACCTTGGTACACTCGACAATTACATTCTCAACATAGAATTACTCTATTACATTCTCGACATAAAACCACTCATTACAGAATATCACCCCTTTTCCTCCTAAATCAGAGACAAATTAAAGCCGAAGGCACAGTAGGATCAGTACGGAAAGAGCATTATTGGCCCCAAATAACTTCCAAAAGCCATATTTCTCAAACGAGTCTGCCCGAGGGATTTAAGCTCTACAATATATTTCAGAGGCCAAAGAACACCTGAAAAAAGGTGGTTTACATTTTCCAACATCCCCTACACAAGGTGAGCTCCACATACATGATATTTAATAACCAGCCATGTGATTTTTCGTTGACATCCGCTCACTTCTTAGCACCCAAAAGAAAATCTTCATGTGTGTCTTATTTTCAGGGAAATGGACGAGTTTTTTTAAGGAAAGAGGGTGTCGCCTCGAATTGAAGCCCACCGCAAGACTGTATTAAAGCAAACATGAAGTTACCATACATATGACCAGGCCAAATGGAGGGCCATGCAATGCTCTAGTATCTTCTTAGAGTAACAAGACTGACATCGGAAAATAGAACCATATCTAGCACACCAGATAGCCCACAGATGAGCAAAAGGAAGAGAGTTGTTGTCTTTTGAAATGCCACAAGCAGCTCTAATAGAACTCCAAAAAACATCCATCTTCTCCGCCCGAATCCATGGAATACCTGCAATTTTCCATACCAAAACTGACGGCCTACATTCGAAGAACAGATGGTTTATGTCTTCTACTTCTTCCTCGCATCTTGAGCACATAACATCCCCATTGTGACTGAACATATCTCTGCGTATCTTTGTAAACAATCTACAATTATATCAAGAGACAAAGGAAAACCTTAACCCCTAATGATACCATGTTCCTCCAAATAATTACGCAATCATGACTCAAGTCATCATGCACATAGTGTTATGACTATGGAAAAAAAGGATATGCCTTTACAATTAAAAAAGGGCCATTAGCCCATACCCAATTATCTCGTCCAACATAGGGCCTTCTGCATCTTCAAGAACACTGGTCATGGCCAAGAATTTGGTTAGAATCTGATCAGAAAAATATATAGAGAAGTGGGGGGAGGGGGCAGCTAACCAACACCCATGTCTGATTCACCGAAATAATGTGATCACTGGAGAGTGCAAACAATCTCGAATAGCTTTCAAAATTGGTCCTTTCGCTAGTCCATTCGTCTGACCATAAAGGGAACAAAATACCATGCCAACCATCAGTCTAAGCAGTCTAGTCATCTCCGATAAGATGCTTAAAATGTTTTCCAAAGGGAGGGTGGTAGTAAAATACGTCGAGCAGTCAAGGAGCCATCAACACCATATCTATTACGCACCGGAAGGCATGCCAAGTCCTTCTCACCCAAAATCAAAGAACCCATTTAGCTAAGAAACATCTCATCATAGATTCAATCTTCATTTGCACAACCGGTAGCATTCTAGTGCAACAGAAGATGGGAATCGTCGCAAAGACATGTTTTAGTAACATCAGCTTCCCATCTCTAGATAGCATCGACGCCTTCCACCCAGCCACCTTTCTCGCTATCCTGTCTAGCAAATGGCGCCAATCCAAAGAATGCAATCTGCCTCCAAACAGTGAGATACCAAAATAAGTAGAGGGGTGCAACCGGACTATGCAACAATGGAAGAGATTTTTTCCGCATTTTCAAGCAAGAGGCCAAACGACACAAACACCAACTTCTTCCTACTCAAACAGAGACCCAAAATATCATCAAAGATGCCCAAAACTCAAGAGACTCTCCTTGCATGCTCCATCCCACCTTCCACCAAAAAATCTTGTAACATCCACATACTGGAGGACTGGAATGGTGATGTCACCATTGCAAATCCTGGGCAAAGGCCCTCTTCCTAAGCAAGTCTTATCATCACAACAAGAGCTTCTACAATAATCACAAAAAGAACTTACGTTAAGGAGCATCTTGATGAATCCTCGGTTCAACTACCTTAATATCTGATCTAAGCTATGTTCCTAAAGCAATTTAACCAATAAACCTCCTTAAAATGAGAAAATAATCAATATATATTGTGTGTATAATAAAGGGTGAATTATTGTATATTAACTTCTTAATAAAAGTCCTTCCTTAATTTTGTATATAATCACATGTGTATTATCATAATTTCATTCATTTTTAAGTAATTTATGCTAATTCCAACTTAAATAAATCGACTCCATTGTGTAAATATTACTCATACTAATGAAAGAAAAATGTAAGAAAAATAATAGCATGTATATATATGAAACAAAACAAAATCCTAATTCGGAGACCAAAAAGCCATAAAATCAAATATCTATCATATACAGTCTTTTATGAACCAGTACTCACTTCGGACTTAATGTACACTCAATTATCCACGAATCAAGACCAAATTAGAAAAAATCAGAGTTCATATGTGAAACTTGGGTTTTAGGTCCAAATTGTGTGTTGTATATGAGTACTAACTTTAATCCATCATTTTATTCATAAAATTAACTCTTTTTTATTTGTTTCCTTTTCATTTCATTTATTTTGTTGTGATTTAATAAACTCAACAAAAATGAAAATCCAAAAAAATGAAAAAGCAAAGAAAATAAGTTATTTTGAGTCGATATATACATTGTGTACACAAGTCTCTTTCATTTTATTTCTTTATTCTTTTAATTATTAAAAACTTCAAAAAATAGATTAATGTGTAAATACATTTCTTTTATTTTATCTGATTTTCTTATGAATTTCTCTTATTAAAAATCACAAAAATGCAAATATAAAATAATGATGGGTTTTATATAACATAAAATACCACCTAAAAATTCATTTTGTATAGTTAAAGTCGTTTGATTGTTGTCCCTCTATGAAAGTTGTAGGTCTCGTCGAGAAGAACTTTCATGAAGGAACCTTTTTTATTTGAGATTATTTTCTATTTTCTTTTGAATTTATTTTTTTATTTTTTGGAATGTTGACACGTGGCAGCTTCTGAGCCCGCCACATGCCTCTCCCTCTGTTCGAGTCGCCATCAACCACCACTATTGGATCTCTTTAACATCCATCGGTCCTCTTATGTTCTTGATCCGCCCAAGCCCTCGCTATGTGGAAGCCCCTCTGTCATCCGACACGTGGCAGCTACTGGAAAAAACAAAATCTGCCTCTCTGACCTGCAGACCGGGCAAACCAAGAATATTATTGGGTAACTACACAGCGTCCACATCTACCCCATCTACTCGAGCCCAACATATAGCTATCTTCAAGTTATCTAATACATCTCTCAGACCTGCTCTAATAACCATTCCATCATCAGAGAGGAATATATACCCTTCTGCATCGCAAGTCATCACAAAGCTTAGAAATGTCTCTATTGTGGATGACATCCTCCTCAGGTTGTCGAAGGTTTTTTTTTCTATTTGACATGCATCGAAACTAAAACAATGCTTATGGCACGGTAAGCTACACGGAAACAGATCTCTTCATTGAACAAATAGGCATTGGCCATGTGCCCCTCCTTCTTACAACAAAAGTAGAAAACTTCTTTATTAAAGTCTTGGGAGCTCGCAGATGACAGTGTTGGGGATGTTTCCATTACTTCTCCTCAATACCCACTCCCAAAGTCTCTGACGGGTCCAACTCAATGATGGTGACATCCTTCATTAGGGAGTCAACCCCACTCTCTGCACTGCAAGTCCCAGCCACCCCAAAACGGCCCTGTGCAACGGTTGGACACCCACCACACTACCATCGGTGCAAGGGCGCATGGACCCAAAACTTTCCATACCAACCTGCAACAGCACACCATCTTCGTCCCAAGCAAAGGCCCCAACATTGTTCACCAAGGAGCAATGTCTCCTTCCGCGGCTCCGACTTCGACTGGACCATCCTTATGAAGAGAAATCCCTAGAAAAATTGCCACATGATCCTTCAAAAATGCAGAAGAAACCCCCAGTGTCACCTCAGTCACCATCTCGCAAGAATGAAGGTCCTCGATACCCGCTCCCAAAGTCTCTGACGGGTCCAACTTAATGATGGTGACATCCTTCATTAGGGAGTCAACCCCACTCTCTGCACTACAAATCCCAGCCACCCCAAAACGGCCCTGTTAAACGGTTGGACACCCACCACACTACCATCGGTGCAAGGGCGCATGGACCCAAAACTTTCCATACCAACCTGCAACAGCACACCATCTTTGTCCCAAGCAAAGGCCCCAACATTGTTCACCAAGGAGCAATGTATCCTTCCGCGGCTCCGACTTCGACTGGACCATCCTTATGAAGAGAAATCCCTAGAAAAATTGCCACATGATCCTTTAAAAATGCAGAAGAAACCCCCAGTGTCACCTCAGTCATCCTCTCGCAAGAACGAAGGCCTCGAGTATAAACGAGAATGCTCTATTGTTGCATCTCATTTTTTGTGAGAGCGAAAGGGAGTGCTCATCATATCTCTCACTTCTCCCCATTTATGGGCTTTATTAGTAATTAATTCCTAAAATTACTTACCTTAAACTATTTAGAGATTACATATGATCTCAATTTATTTAAAAAAGAAAACAACAAAAATGATCAACTCAAATCAGACAAATATAAAAGGGCAACAAGCCCTAATTTAATCAAAACCCTAATTTTGCCATTGTCCCTAAGTTCATGTGGCATCTAGTCAAGGCCTTAAATGTCGGTTTCGGTCACAATTTGGTGACCGGCCGAAACGGAATTTCGATAGAGTTTCGGACGAAATTCGATCGAAATTTCGGTCATTTAGGCCTTTTTTGTACTAGGACCCTCATATTTCGGTCAACTCGGCCATTTCGGTCGAATTTCGATTTCGACAGGATATCGATATTCGACAGAAATTCGATCGAATTTCGCTGAAATTTGAGGCCATGCATCTAGTATAATTGGATCTCATAGTAATCCAATTATCCAACTTCCACGACCCTTCTTTATTAACAACTCCCCGCTAAGAAAAAGATCAGTACTCAACTTAGATAAACAGAAACACTCACTCACATGTTGAATAAAAGACAACCAAATAATCTTGGCTCAACTCATACTCATTTGATTGTTGACAACGACAATGATGCATCTCGATCATGTAGGAAGCAGGAGGAACTGGAGGTTTAAGGTCAGGTTTGATAATCCACTGAGCAATATGGACAGAAACAATGCGATCATTTGACCACAACGGATCCCCTTGCCGGAAGACTTGCCTCCTCAGCAGAAGAGGGTTCTATCTCTCTCCAATTAAGTTTCAAAGTTTAAATTATAAACTAAAAAAAATCTGCAATTGTAACAGATAGTAAGAACCCATGCTTCTTACCAAGATTAATGCCGCTCTCGTCGGAATATAGTAGAAAACAGACCAAAATATTCAGGACGTCATGCTACCCCAGCTACAAGTGCAAACCAGTAGTGACAACCCAAATACTTAATAGATATTCAGAAGGGTGACATTATTTATATAGGACAATAGCCACCTTAGTGTTCTGAGACTGATGAAAGTTAAAATGGCATTGTTGTTTTACACGAACCAGCAGTTATTTCCTTCAAAACAACCAATCAACTTTTACGAAAATAAAATCCAGGTTTCTTCCTAATATCATGATCGACGCATCAATATTGTGGTCATTAATCTTCTTCAAGACAGTTTCACATGCTCATTACTGATATAATAATAGAACATATAACAAACACGGCACCCCATTCTTCAAAGAACAAGAGAGAGTAGATATCAAGAACAATATGTCTAACATTGGGTGAAAATAAAATAAATCGCACCTGTGCCAAATTTATGATATGGATGCTCCTTTGATGATAAATGCTTTTGAAGCTGAAATGAAAAAGAAAATTAATAAAATGGGAAGAATTGTGGACCAGATATGCATATTGGTTGACGAATGGAAGTATGTAACAGTATGAGCGTAGTGTTTCTGATGTGGTATAAAACTAAATGTCCGCTTCGGTTTAAATTCAAAACATATACAAATATCACATAATATCTCGTGCCAAGAAAAAGAGAATCTTTCTTATTACAAGCATGCATTTTATAATTAGGACTAGGGGTGCACATGGATTGGATAAAATCTGTAATCCAATCCGTTGTCATTGGATTGGATAGATTTAGATTTATAAGTTTAATGGATCGGATCGGATTGAAATTTTACAAATCCATTCATTTATGGATCCAATCCTTAATCCGTTAATAAATAATATATAAAAATTCATTCGATGTTGTTAGAGCATATCATATATTAAATTTTATTTGAAAGCTATGTGTAAATATTTAACTACTCACATTTATAACTTAAACTCATTCCAACTCAAGCTTTACCCCACCGCACTTACTAGAACCCCCTTACCTCACCTCACCGGTTAGTTTAAAAAAAGCAATTCCAACCCACCATGTCCTTCATGTCCTTCCAATTTTCCAAACAAAACACCCTTCTTTAAAAAACTCTAAACTCCCTTTTGGGTCCTTCCAAATGAAATACCCACGTACACCACACACATCTCCACCATCAACTGCACACATCTCCGCCGGTTGTCGTCTTGTCCCCAACCGCGTGCATGCAGCCACATATCTCCCTCGTGTACGGGCAGCAAAACTTTTGTCGTGTACGCGCAACCATACCTCATCCTTGGCTCTCCCAGGCCTCCCTCACGCATGCACTCCCTCCTGCATCGCGCAGTCGCGCATGGTCCTCTCCCAGACCTCCCTTGCGCACAAAACTCCATCTTGCACCATGTAGGCAAGCAGTTAAATTGCAGGTAAATTGTAGTTCTTATTTGTTATATGCAAGCTTGCAAATTTATTCAAAGTCAATGTGATGCTTTTACAGTTTCTATGGATTACAAGTATGGGATATGTTTGGTGTTTCTTGCATCAATCATCTAAATCTACATCGTATATCAATTGATTATGATTTTGAGGGGCATCCATTACGAAAAGACTTTCTCTTAGTGGATATGTAGAAGTACGCTATGATGATCTAAAGAAACGTGTGATTTCTGAACCCATTGAGATGACTCGAGAATTTCACTATTTCGATTATGCTAGTCCTTGGGAACATCGGAGATTGTTCGTACTAAATCCATAAGAAGCTTATATTCTTTTGTTTCCCAAAAATTAACTATCAATTTATTTGCATTTATCCATATTCTCAATTTTAGAACCACGATTCAAATGTTGAGGTCGAGTGTGCTACAGACTTAATCATAAATTACGAAGTTACAATAGTAAGCATTAAAAATCCGATTCAATCGAATCCAATCCATAATCAAAATGGACTGGATTGGATTAGATTTTCATGTTTAATGGGTTGGAGTGGATTGGAAAAATTAAAATTCCATTAAGTATGATTGGAGTAACCATTTAAATGGTCTGGTGGTAGTGCAGAGTGCCTACCACCCAAAAGATCAGGGTTCAAATCCCCCATTGTGGGGGATGCATTAGGTAGTCGACAGCAAGCATAAAAAATAGTTGAATCTTTCAACATGGATTTGAACAAGAATCCATGTAGCCGACCCTACTTATAGTGGGAGAAGGCTTCGCCATTTATTAAGTATGATTGGATGCGGATTAAACCCAAATCCGATCCAATCCGATCCATGTGCACCCCTATTTAGAACTGCAGACCCGTCAAGCTTGCAAATAATCCAAACCTAATTTCTTTGCTTATTGGTCTAGTAAATCTAGCCTTAATGGCTTTGGCTTTGTATCACCTCTTAAGCAAAACAATCGCAATATTCTTTTAAATGAATTGTGATATTTTAAGAAAGATAATTGCTACATTCATGGATAAAAAGCATCTTCGGTAACCTATAAATTTACAATTTTCATGCTTTTATCATGTCATAAACATAAATTAGTAGAACAATAAGCAATTTATGTAGAACAATAAGCAGTGTATGCAAATGCCCGTCAATGTGTCAGAAGCCCAAACAATCATCCATCATCTTTATTAATTTACAACTAGCCAACCAACCAACAACCAATCAACGGTTGACACTCGTTAACAAATTGTGTGCAGATTAAATGAAATAAAGAGTGATCACCACTAGTGATACATAGCAACCAAACTAGAACTAGAAAAATGGAACCCTGCCAGCCTCGTTCTTTTCATTTTAAATTTCCACAATGCAACTGAAGCTCGATCTGGCATACAAAGGGTTCATATTATGCACATTGGCCAAGAAAATTCCTTTAAAAATTAAAGGAAAGTTTTACAAAGCAGAGGTGAGTCCTGATATGCTCTATGGATCTGAATGTAGGGCGTGTGAACCATAGACATGTGCAGAGAATGGTTGTAGCAGAAATGAAAATACTAAGGTGGATGTGTGGACAGATTCGGAATGATGAAATCAAAAAGAAAGTTGGTGTAACTCCGATTGAGGATAAGATGCGAGAAAACAACTTAAGATGGTTTGATCATTTGCAAGAAAGGTCACATGACGCACCAATTAGGAGATGCAAGTGTTGGGATATTGAGCCGGCTAAGAGAAGGCAAGGATGAGCCAAGAACTGTTGGAACGAGACTATACGAAGGGATCTTACTTTTTTGGATATAAGCCCAAGATTGACCAAGATAGATCTGAATGGAGGCGAAGAATCCATGTAGCCAACCCTACTTAATTGTGGGAAAAGACTTTGTTGTTATTGTTGTTGTTCTTGTTCTTGATGCATCCTCTTTTCTAATAATAGTTTTGTTTTTAAAGATGAGACTTGATGGCAAAAACCAAATATAATTGTAAATTCCTGGCTGGCTCCTGCCAATTATTGCCAGTATGCAGTGTGTAAGTCATGATTACCATAAAATCAAGCATTTAATTAGAAATAAGGCAACACATTTATAGTCAGGTGCTGGTCCATCAACAGATATGACAACCAGTTCATTCCTGACCAATTAATCACTATTCATGGATGTCCCTCAGTACTGGGGCCCACATTTCGTGGGTTACTAACCCGAAAACCCCAAAAATCAGTTGATCTAGCAATGCCATAATTAACTGTTCAATTCAGGCTATGGAATAAAATGGATTGTGGATGATGTACCTACCAGAAATCCTTGAGACGGGTAAATCGAGCAATGCCATAATTAACTGTTTATTTCATGCAACATGATAAAATGGATTGTTGGTGTTCACTTACCTGATCAATCCGCCACACATCAGACAACAAGTTCTTCTGGTTTTCTGGTTATAGAAACATACGGAGAAAAGAAAGCATGCAGTTAAAATAAGTTGACCAAAAAATAATCCAGAAAAGCAACCAAGTTAGCTGACCCTACTTAATTTGGGAAAAGCCTTTGTTGTTGTTGCACGTTAGTAGCTATACCTTTTCATCTACTAGAGCTCATTTACGGCGTCTAGTTTAGTTTGGATGAATAGTCTTTCCCTTATCATGCAAATAAAGGGATATAAGAATGAAACATACATTGGCACGAAAGTTTAGAACAGTAAAAAAATATACATCATCCCAAATCCAATGCTCACTCTGTTTCATAAGTCTAAAAAAATCCAACTTGTTAAGAACGAACAAACACCAAAAAATTGGATTACAAACCCATTCAAAGATAAAGACCGTGAAGTCACTTGTTATTCATGACAAGCTGGGACGATATCAAATATATAATAATGATTGTTGTTAAAAGAAATAGTATCCATGTCATATGTTTTTTTACTAATTTTCCTTTTCGTTATTTGCCCTTTAGGATTTCTCCTCCATATAAAGGAATTCTATGGCCTTGGAATAAACAAGTCATTCCTTTCTTTCCACGGGGTATCAGAGTGGCACTCCCGGACCAAAGCCCTAATATCCTTTTGATACCTTAGAACCCCAACAGTCGGCCTCTTTCTCCCTTGAACTTTGCATGTGGCCTCCAACCCTACTCGACTGTCATGCACCCCTCCTCGAGTTTCCACAGGTTCGCACCCGCTCCAACGGGAACCTGCAACCACCACGGAACCCTTCTCAGGTTCAACACCATCTCCATGGTGCCAACAGTCATTGTGGGTGTTCAGCAGTACAACAACAACCACCATAGGGTATTGTTGTGCCTCAAGAAACCCGCCAAGTGTGTGGCTGTGACCGGGGGTCTACATGTCATCATCCGTACCCCTTCCGGGCTATGTGTCTCTTCTCAATGCCCTCTCACACTGATTTTGGTGCGTCGGAGTTGGAATAGGCCATTTAAATCCAATCTTATTGCCTACAGCATAGCCAGAGTTGATAGGAAAGGTTGTGCTCCAAGTCTATACACGCAACATATTCCCTACATGACCATGTAGACAAAATCAAATCGTTTAAGCATCTTTATGGTCTCCTTTGTTTTTCAATGCAGAAGACAATGTTAATATGCATTCATGTCCATCGAAGCATTCAAAGGCCATGTTCTCATCGTCAAAAAGGATGAGAACAACTACGAATTGTGGAAACAAAAAGACTACATCCTACATAACGAGGTTGACCGACAAGACTAGAGCAAACGCTTCATGGAAGCTAAACAAGGCATGGGCACGTGTTTAGCTCTCGACATTCTTCAAACGGAGATATCCAACGATATTCAACATCAACCCACTACAAAGGTGATATGGGACATTCTCGCCATCACATACATACACCCACGCAAAGAATGAGACAGAGGTCCTTCAACTCTACTATGACGTCTTCATTACGAAGTAGGATCGTCGCCCTCTCCAAGCATTCTATTCTTGGCAAAGAGGCATGTTCGAGAATCTCCATAGCTACATTCCCTTGAGTGCTTGTCGTAAGAAGCAGATGGCCTAGAGGATCACCAAAGTGGTGGGTGTTTTCTTGTAGCTATTAATCCATAGTATGATGATGCTCGCAACTAGCTCCTTACCGATGCCTCTATTGAGCAGGATCATAGTGCCTCCAGCTTCTACTAGTCATACACCTCTGTAACAGCAACATCTCATAGCAAATGTGATTTAGCTCAATTTAGAAGGATGGTGTCCTCGGCAAAGGAAGTGGTCGCACTCGCCCTCAATGCACATACTTCAAACATATAGGGTACTCTAATACAAATGCTATCAGAAGCATGCACAACATGCAATAATGCTCGTATTACTGAGCAGTTTTAGCACACTGCTACTCGTATTGATCAAAAATATGATCTGATCTCCCATCTGAGGAAGATCATGGATCCTTCCGTTGGTACTACTAGTGCTTCCCCGACCTTGTCCAAAATTGCTCTCTACAAGCAACTCATGTATTGATTACGTTGTTGATATTAATGTTGTAAAAGTCACTCGACTAGCCCGACTAATCTAGTCAGTGAGGTGGTCGACCGAGCATTGATTAATTACGATTACGCACACTAGTCGACCGATTTTTGCTTGGACACACCATACTTTTTTTCTCTTTTTAAAGAAAAATTATTATAATTTGCTTAATGTTTTATTTAAATTCAATTATTCCTTTTATTTCATTGTGATGACATAAATTTATAAAATCTATGTAAATATATTTATAAAAATGATATATATATATATATGTGTGTGTGTGTGTATTTAAAATAATCAAAAAAATTCAAAGCTGATTAAAGCCCGACTAAATCCGATAAGTCGCTCAACTAACAATTACTCCTTAGTCAGTAACTCAACCGACTGAGTACCGACTACGGACTTTTGCAACCATGCTGATATTTCAAAATGGATCATGAACTCTGAAAGCATCCCATCATCCATGTGGTGACAGAAGACGGATCACATCCGACAACACCATTCCTCCAAGTCGATCTTTAATCATTGTGGATGGAAGATATTCTCCTATTACATGACATGGAAAGATCCAATCGATGCCTTCCATGCATTTGCAGAATTTGTTACATGTACCTGAATTTTTTATTATTTTATTGTCTATCAGTTAAGATTATTGGTGACCTGAAATCATGGCCTCAAATTTCAGCGAAATTCGGTCGAATTTCTGTCGAATATCGATATCCAGTCGAAATCGAAATTCAACCGAAATGACCGAAATATAGGGGTCCTTGTACAAAAAACGAACGAAATTCTGGTCGAAATTCCACCGAAATTCTATTTTGGTTGATACCGAAATGGTGACCGAAACCAACATTTAGGGCCTTGCTTGAAATGCCCTATCATTTTTTACTATTTTCCTAGTGTTTTAGGATATAATCACTGGCATGGTAATTAGATGTGGCCAAAAGCAAGTGTGTTTCTACATATTCGTATAGTCTCCGTATGTTGATAGATCTTCCATCTCTATTGGACCAATCTCCTTGTACATATGGCATCTTCGGCTAGGTCATCTTTCTCTGTCGAGGTTATATATAGTCCTCCCTCAAATCTCACCTCAACCCAATTTTCAGTGTAGGCTTGCTAGCTTGGGTTTCTATTTTATGGGTCTTCTATAATTGTTTTGTAATGCAGTTGGTCTTTTACAGAGAAAGTTCTCTTTAATTTTTGTTGAAAATATCAGTGATAGAACCATCAGGATTGCTGCGCTTTTAGAGCAGTCGTCCTCCTTTATCTCAACAAAAGATGTATACGCATCATTGAATTTAATGTGAAATGTTGCATTCTATTGACGACCTATTGTCGGGGTGTTTCTGTAAGTTCTCTTTACCAAAAATGCAAGTATCTAAATTAATTACACCCACCAGAATCAACAGCATTTATTTCCCGAGAAGTAGCATCAGGAGACATCAAAGGGCTGATAAAGAACTGAGCGAATCTGCAATGCACATCATAGAGAAAATGAGTTCAAGATTTTAAAATAAACATAATGTGGAAATAAACAGAAAACTACCTATCTAAAGCTTCTTCCAAGCAATCTGCATTTATGTCAAAATGAAAGTTTGTATTCTCAGCAGCTGTAAAGGCATTAGTTGAGCCACCATGCTGAAAACACATTTTAAAAGCAAATGGATAGGAGTTAGCAGACAAGTAAGACCACTCAAGATACCAGTAAACAAGAATGAAAAATAAAAATAGAACAGATTATTTACCAATTAGAAAATTATGTAGTTTCTTTCTTTACCTTCATCCTATTGAAAAAAACCTTACAAAACCAAATAAATGCCCCATGACCTAACAGTAGGATGCATCTGAATGACTGAGATTGTTCGAAACTAAGGGTCACAAAGGAGAGTTGCTACAAACCCTCGCTGAATTGAGGATGGGTAACAACTCTTAGCCTCAAGAGAGTGGAGCTCGCACATACAGAGAACAGGCCTCTTCCCATACTCCCGGGAATGTCATGCCTCTAAATCTTGAGCCCTACGCAGCCAAAATAAAAAGATAGCTATCAGGGTCATGAGTGGGAACGCAATTTGAGGCCAATGTAGATTGTGGACCCTCGATCCCCATCAATGAAAAGGTGTATCAAGAAAAGTTAATATCGAAAGAGATTCAACAGCCAAACCAAGCTCATCCACACCCGGTACATACCCTGGTGATCAATCAAAAAACTTCTCCAAGGAAGTCTGCAACTCTTTATCTCTGTCTCGTTAATGGTGAATGAAGTTCCTACCCTCAAATCAAGAAATCTCTTCAGCAAGAATGAGATGTCCCACAAGGAGAGTGGATCATGGATAGAAGAGATGCACGTCTCCAACTGACCATGGAAACGTGAAGTTAAGACTTTAGATTAGACCATTCAAGTCAAAGAAGGATGGAGCGGAGTTGACATGCCGATGAACTGAGTTCACCATGCTAGATGACCCAAACTAGAGCAAGAAATGAATCCGACCTCTTTCACTGACAAGGAAAGTAGGACCGAGTATAGTTGCCAGTAAGTAGAAAGCAAACTTAGTGCTTAAGTGGATCATTCGAATTTCTCTATTACTACCTTCTAGCCTCTGTCGAAAGCATGACATTATACAAGGTGCCGATTGAAAGCAAGTGCACCAACTTGAAAAGGAATGTTGTGTTATTCATACTAGAATATGTTCTATCTACTTCTAGACCTAAACGTAGTTCTTCTCCAACCCTACCTATAAGGAACAGGTTTTACTAAATTTCTAGTAGCAATATTGACCTCTTGTATTCAATTATATATGCAATTACCAGCCACTACTTTAACCAAAAAAGGAAGCAGATCGTAATTTCGTCGGTAAGAACTAAAACATTAATATACAAAATATTTGCTCAATCACTAATTTGATACATATTTAATAACCAAAAGCAAAAAAACAAAAGCAAAATGAACTCATTAAGAACTCCTGGGATACAAATCCCAAATAAATATCAATAAATGATAGCATAAAACCTACAAACGAGCATAAGCATGTAAATTATTTTCATTGTACAAAGATTATTAGGAAATACCTCTGCAACAAACTTCATGTAACTGCCTTCTTCTGGATATTTTTCACTAGCAAAAAAGAGCATGTGTTCTGCAAATTGAGAGCAAAATGGTGGGACTATAAGGAAGAATACAAGGCAACAACAATTTCATATGGTTGTATTAAAAGAGAAATGAAGAGGAGCCTTGGCACAATAGTGAAGATCATAATGTGACGAATGTCACAGGTTCAAGTTGTGGAAGCAATCTCATGCCAAAATGAAGTCCACCGGATAAGGTTGTGTATAATATACAAAAAAAAAGATCTTACCCTTTCCCAAACTTGCACACAATGGATGGATCATGTACCAGGCTTCCTTTTAATGTAAGAATAGCAAAAATTCTGTATAAATGGGGTGCCAACAGAGACAGTTACAATTATTGTCTCAATATACATTTGCAATATTTTCAGAATCTTTACATTCAAAACTCCTTAGAAAACAACTATTTAAAATTTTTAATGAATCCTACAGTCTACATGAACAGGTATAGGAACATATACATTAACCTACTTGAGAAATTCTATGATAGATTTCACCAAAGATAGTACAATGTTCTGGGATTTGCGAGTGGCAACAATGGCCACGAAGTAATTTAGCTGCAGAATATCTAAAGTCGCGAACTAAAACATAGAAATCTCACTTTTTTATAATGGAATTTTTTGTATACATAAGATGGTGGATATCCCTAAAGAAATCTCTTCTGCTGCTGACCGTTTCCAACTGGTTCTCTTAAAATATATCATCCACATAAACAGAATTAATAATGGATCCACTAGACCAATGCATGGTTATGTAAAATCATCTGCAGAAGATCTAAATATCCAAAACTCTTAACATTTTCCCTACTAGCATTTGTCCAAATATGCATACATCCATAGTTATTAAGGCGGCAAGGCGACAAGGCATTCATCCTGGGCGCCTGGGCGCCTAGGCGTCTAACAAAATGTGACCTATATCGCATTTGAGACATGCGACATATAATTATTTAAAGCAAATGGATGTCACATGTCTCAAATGCGACATCATTTTTTATTTTTTTTAAGCGCATGTCGCATTTTGGAGATGTGACATCAATTAATATATTTTTTAAGAAAAATTACAGTAAGTATTGGATTTATTTCTCTGTCAAGACCTTTTGTATTTATAAATACATAGTAACTAGACTGTTAGAGTACTAAATATCATTTAACCAAACATTAGTGATTAATCACAAGAATGAAGAATCACAACACATAAAGGAATCAGAACATAGATAATTAAACAAGCTATGTTTGGCATACAGACAAATTGTTTGGCAAAAAAAGGTGGAAAATGTACTAAAAATACAGACAAAAGTTTGACATAACACAACATTTCAAAGACTGAAAGACAATAATCTAATACATCAATGCTTCAATCATCATCATCATCATCACACAGGTTAGTTTCTTCTTTATGTCCTTCATCTTGCTCTTGGCCATCATCATTTTGATCCATCCAATCATCTTCCTCGTCTTCTTCCTCCTCATCGTCCGGAACATGAGGAGGTACATATTGTCGCCTAATCACATGTGCACGACGAGTACCACGACGACCACAACCACGAAGACCACCACGTGCTGAAGTGCTTGGTTGTGCTTGTGGTTGACTCCTTCTAGGACGAGAACCTTCATATGCTTGAGAAGCACATAATGCTTCATCAATGACCCTCAGTGTAAGCCCCGGTACAACCTCTGGTTCCACGTAAAGACATGTCATCCATTCACTTGACCAATCTAACTCTGAAAGAGCAATTGGATCAAAATCTTTTGCTAAATTCCCGAGCCTCCTATTTTAGAATCTCTCCTCAAGTTGCTTGTTGTATTGGATGTAAACAAGCTTGGAAAGTCTATCAACCTCCAACTTATTCCTCCTCTTTGTGTGGATCTGCACATTTATTCAAGTATTATGTAAATTTACAAGTATAAAGTTGGCATTTATATTTGTAAATTTATAAGTGTTTTTTGATACATACAAAGTCAAAAGCACTCCAATTGCGTTCACATGAGGAAGATGTGCAACATAGTCCCAAAATATGCTTTGTCACCCGCTTCAGAGCGGGGGTGAGACTTCCATAAGTATCCCACCATTCCATTACACAATAAGTCTACAATGTAAACACATGTTACCATTAAATCATTCAATATAAATAATAAAATGTAACTTACATGGTGGTTTTTTTCCCTTTGTCTAATACCAATTGCCCTGCCAAACATACCACGAGCTCCTTTGTAGACCTCCATTTCAGAGCATATCACGTCTTGTTGATCGGGATCATCAACCATCCTCTCAAGGCAAAATATGAAATCACCTTCATACCTTCCCATCAATGCCTCATTGTTGTCCTTCACTTTATAATAAAATGCAGGATTCAAGAAACATCCTGCACCATACAAAGGACGAGCCATCTGATTATCCCAGCGAGAATCAATAATTTGTAGAATAGGCATGTAATCTGTTTCCTTCCTGCCAAACTTTTCAATAATCATTTCCTTTGCAGTGTCAAAAGCCCTAGCAATGTATCCCATGGGTGGCTTCTCGTCAGCATCCACTAGACGCAGCACGGTAACGATGGGTTGCACAGCTCTAAGATAATCTTCAGTTTTTTCCCAAAAAGCATTCGCCATCACAGTTTCATAGACATAATTCCCATCTTGTGTCTTCGACCAAGAACTAGTGTTCCACACCTCAGAAATAAACAAAGACGCCAAAGCTTTCCTTTGCTTGAGCAAACTAGTAAGGGTCAAGTAGTTGGTAGCAAAGCGGGTAACTCCACTTCTAGACAGCTCTTGGTGATCCTCACTGAATTGTAGAAACGCATCATGCAACCGAATATGCTGGTAAATATAAGTTGTTACTTTTCTGGCCCTCTTGATAACTCCTGCAAATTTCTGTAACTTGAAAATATCCTCAAGCATCAGATCCAAGCAATGGGCAGCACATGGAGTCCAAAAGAGGTTTTTCCTCTTCTCCATCAGTAACTTTCCTGCTAAAACAAAATTGCTTGCATTGTCGGTAACAACTTGTACAACATTCTCTTCACCCACCATCTCCACAGCCTCATCTATCAATTTGAACACATACTCCCCGGTGTGTACATCGGATGTTGCATTCTTTGCATAAATAAAAAATGACCCTTCTGGAGAATTAACAAGGAAGTTAATCAGACTTCGTTGTCGTTTATCAGTCCATGCATCACACATAATCGTGCATCCATATGTCCTCCAATGGCTTTCATGCTTCACCTGCAAATCTTCGGTCCTTGCATATAATCTTTCAAGTAGGGGCTTTCGCAATTGGTGATAAGATGGAGGAATAAATCCTCTCCCAACTTGGACAATAGCCTCCACTGCCACCTCAAAAGCTTCTCGTTGTGCAACATTAAAAGGGATGCCACCTGTATAGAATAGCTCAGCTATGGCATCATATGCCACCTGTGTAGCATCCTTTTTTAAAGCAAACTCAATTGTAGTTTGTTGTGCTTCACCACGAGCCCTTGCTGCCTTCCTGTGTGCCACAACCTCCCATGGGCTAGCAGAAGTAAACGAGTCCATAGGACCCTTGCCGTGTGAATCCTTTCGTACATGTGGCCTATTTGCATAACATGAACCAGAACCAGATTTAACGTTTTTACATGTTGTAGCCGTAGGATGTGAGTCATCCAAGATGACTACATGTTCACCATGATCGCCATCCAGATCCACTATATCTGTAATCAACAACTATCTTCCTCTTCTTGTTACGATTTTTGAAGTCAGCCATCTCTTTCTTAATCTCCACAGTGGCTTTTGGACACATAGATACATCTCGATAACCGCCAATCAAGTGTTCTTTCTGCCTTTTGATTCCACCATTAGTAATGTGGCCGCACAATGCACATTGCACCTTATTCTTGTCTAGTGTATTCGGCCAAAAAGAGTACTTCCAACCAGGATCCTTCGAAGCCGCTTTCAAGCATGGATCATTCATCTTGTCGGTGAAGCGGGGATCAATTTCTCCAGGCCTTTGCACAATAGATGGGGTTGGTGTAGTAGTAGGATTAGGAATGGCATCCCCGTCCAAGGATTCCATTGAAGTCATTCTACAATGGGAGAGCAAGAGAACACAGGGAGGCTGTTGGAGGAGGAGGGAGGCCACTGGAGGAGGCAGGGAGGTCGTCGGAGGAGGAGGGAGGACGTTAGAGGAGGAGGGAGGCCGCTGGAGGAGGAAGGAGGGCCGCTGGAGGAAGAGGGCGTCCGTTGGAGGAGGTTGGGAATCGGGAGGACGTCGGAGGAGGATGGAGGCCGTCGGAGGAGGAGGGAGCCCGCTGGAGGAGGTAGGGAGGCGGGTGCGGAGGAGACAAGGACGATGCAAGGGGTTTCTCTGCTAAACAGAGTAATGAGGGTCGAGTCGAATGCGGTTGGGTAATACAGGGTCGAACGGGTATATCGCATTTCCAATATGCGACATGTATATCGCAATTTAAAAATGCGTTATGTATATCGCAATTTGTAAATGCGTTACGTATATCGCAATTTGTAAATGCGTTATGAATATCGCATTTTGAAAATGCGATATACGTGTAATACACATAAAAAAAGTCGCCTAGGCGGCGCCCAGACGCGCCTTGACGCCCAGGCGACCCAAGGCGTGCGCCATTTTTTATGAAAGCAAGGCGTGCTTTCTAGGCGCACGGCTTGGGGCGCCTGGCCGCCTAGGCGCGCGCCTTAAGAACACTGATACATCTATACTTCAAACCATATGCATCCTTTCTAAGTCACCACACCATATTACTCTCACTCTCAGTGAAAAACTGAAACCTGGTGCACATACACATCTCTAGTCTAATCACCATAAAAAAAGTCAATCGTAATGTAAATTTGATTAATGATGCAATCGAAAAGGTGCAAAAAGAAAAATAAGTCTCAGCGCCCACTTAGTCAAGTAAAATGGGATGACGTCTCAAAGTATAGACTAACATGAATTGAGGACAAGCAAACAATATCCATAATTCATATATTTCATAAAAAGAAGTCAATGACAGCCAACGATTCAAGAATTAAGAAGTGCCTGACCTACTTAGCAAGCACCTCGAGATTAAAGGGTAGGCATAGCTTACTCTTCCTACAAGACTAAAAGGAACCACCACACAATCAACAGAAAACCCTATCATGATGTGACATAAAAATACAAGCTAGAGAGAAGTTGGTCATGGCCTCCAAATACAGCCAAAATAGATGCACCACTAGTAACGGTCTTTGTTGTAAAAGTCAACCGACTAGGCCAAATAGTCGAGTCGATAATATGGTCGACTGATTGTAGACCAATCGGTCAACAGTCGGTTAGCTGACTACTTGGCCCGACTAGTCAGCCGATTTATGCATAGAGAGTCTGTATTTTTTTCCATTTTAAAAGCATACTTATTGCAGTATGCTTAATGTCTTAGTTAAATTCAATTACTTCTTTTATTTCATTATATAGAAAGCATACATATTAATGTAAATATATAAGAACATACGAATAAAAAATGTTTTATTTTTTTTAAAATAATTGAAAATTTCAACACCAAGTAAAGGCCTACTAAATCCGATTAGTCGCGTGACTGTCGAGTAATCCCTTGTCAGTGACCCGGCCGACTGAGTACTGACTACCGACTTCTGCAACCTTGATAACAATTGATGGAGTAAAAGCCCCTGGACGGTCATCGATACATGGCTACAAAGGCTAGTTTTGAGGCAAAGAGTCCAGTATTAACAGGTCACTAAAAGAATATTATTCATGTTTAAGTCAATAAGAAACTAGTCCATCTATAGCCCTGTCAATTTGTCTATAACTTCTTTATAAACCAAGAAGGTTTGATGAAATCATGTTCACCACGTAAGTTTTTTACCACACTAAATCATCAGTTGCTCTGGATCAATACTTGAAGTTTTAGATCTTCTCCAAGAGCTCAAGGAAACATGTGAAATTCGACCTGTGCGGCAAATAAAATGTAGAGTGTCCAACACATTCAACATATGACTCCAAATCCATGTGAATATCCGACATCTATAGGAAGCTTGAGAATTAGGACCCACTAAGAAATGTGTGGCTTAGTTATTTATACCATCCATGTAGCTACAAGAGCATTATCTGACTCCCAAATCCCAATCCATATTACAATATATCTTCTCACTAAACTCCATTGAATTTGGAGGAAAAAGTTTATAGCATCCATGTTTATAATAGCCCCTTGGATATAGTACAAGATAGCAGTTGATGATGTAGAAGATATGATCATATTTGAGGTTTGTAATCGGATGACATGAAGATTGAATAAAAAGAATCAAGTTTTATTTGATCTTAGGTTTCACCTCAAAAACAACAACAACAACAAAGCCTTTTCCCACAATTAAGTAGGGTCGGCTACATGGATTCTTCGCCTCCATTCAGATCTATCTTGGGCCAATCCTGGGTTTACATCCACAAAACTAAGATCCCTTCATATGGTCTCTTTCCAACACTTCTTGGGTCATCCTCGCCCTCTCTTAGCCGGCTCAACATCCCAACACTCGCATCTCTTAACTGGTGCATCAGCTGATCTTCTTTGCAAATGTCCAAACCATCTTAAGTGGTTTTCTCGCATCTTATCCTCGATCAAAGCTACGCCAACTTTCTTTCTAATTGCATCATTCCGAATCCGATCTTTACGTGTGTGTGTCCACACATCCACCTTAGCATTTTCATTTCTGCTACATTCATTCTATGCTCATGTCTATGGTTCACAGGCCAACATTCAGATCCATAAAGCATAGCAGGTCTCACGGCTGCTTTGTAAAACTTTCCTTTAATCTTTAAAGGAATTTTCTTATCACAGAGAACAGCAGAGGCTCCTCTCCACTTTAGCCAGCCTGCATTTATTCTATTAGTAACATCTCCATCAATTTCCACATCATGTTGCAGAATAGATCCCAGATATCTAAAGGAATCTCTCTTCTGAATGTTATCGTCACCAATTTTCACCTCGATTCCTTCACCATTGCTTCCATCAAAGGTGTACTCCATATATTCCGTCTTAGCCCTACTTATACGAAATCCTTTAGTCTACAACTCATGTCTCCAGACCTCAAGCTTCTCATTTACTCCGCCTCTAGTCTCGTCAATTAACACAATATCATCAGCAAATAACATACACCAAGGTAACTCATCCTGAATGTGACAGGTCAACTCGTCCATAATCAAAGTAAAAAGAAATGGACTCAAAGCAGAACCTTGATGTAAACCAATGTTGATGTCAAAATATCCAGTCTTCCCAGACGGGGTCCATACACAAGATAAAGCCCTATCATACATGTCCTTTATGAGGTTAATGTATAGGACAGGTATTTGTCTCTTCTCCAACACTCTCCACAATATCTCTCGTGGGACAGAATCATAAGCCTTCTCCAAATCAATAAAGATCATGTGGAGGTTCTTCCTTTTAGCTCTATAAATCTCCATTGTTCTCCTCAACAAATGGATGGCTTTAGTCGTTGAGCGACCTGGCATGAATCCGAATTGGTTTTCTTTTACATTGGAAATTTGCCTCAACCTTCTTTCGATCACACATTCCCAAATTTTCATAGTGTGGCACATCAGATTGATACCTCTATAATTTGAACAATTTTGAATGTCTCCTTTATTCTTATAAAGAGGCACCACGATACTCCTCCTCCAATCCTCAGGCATTTTCTTGCTTCGCCAAATAATATTGAATAGATTCGTAAGCCAAGTCAAACCACGCTCACCTAAAACTCTCCATACTTCTACAGGGATGTCATCTGGTCCTACACCTTTTCCATATCTCATAACCTTCAAAGCCTCCTCTACTTCCTTTCTTTGTATCCGTCTATAGCATGCACGATTCAAGTAACTTTCACTACAAGCTAGATCACTCAAAGTGATATCTCTATTTCCTTCCCCGATGAAAAGTTTATGGAAGTATTGCTTCCATCTAGTCTTTATATCCTTCTGAGTAACAAGCACATGACCTTCCTCGTCCTTAATGCATCTCACTTGAGAAAGGTCTTTGGTTTTTCTTTCTCTTGTTTTGACCAACCTGAATATATCATTTTGTCCTTCCTTAGAGTCGAGATTTTTATACAAAACTTCATAAGCTTTTGACTTAGCTTCGCTTACAGCCTTCTTTGCTTCCTTCTTCGCTATTTTGTAGTTTGTGACAGTTTCCTCTGTTCTATCCTTAGACATAGCTTTAAAGCAAGCTCTTTTTATTTTTAGTTTCTCTTGCACCCCTTCACTCCACCAAGCCTCCTTTTGACATGGAGCTCCTCCCTTTGACTCGCCTAGCATCTCTTTAGCTACCTTTCGGATACAAGATGCTACTGCCTCCCACATCTCGTTTGCACTACCGCTACAATCCCAAGATAAGTCTTCTAAAACCTTCTCCCTGAAGCTCTCTTGCTTCAGTGGAAGATTCCACCGTCTAGTTCTAGTTAACTTAGAAACCCTCCTTTTCTTTACCAACCCTTTCATTTGTACATCCAAGACTAACAAATGATGTTGAGTTGTCAAACCCTTTCACCTCAAAAACAAATATCAAAAAAATAGACATTTATGTAAGGGAGGACTGGAGAATAAGATATATAAATCGAGATGAATAAAACTGTTTCAGCATGATTATGATAGAAATTTCTGCATCAAAGTGAATATTCAATTTTTCACATTTATATATGCTTCTAATTGAGTCAATTCATTGTTTAAAAAAAAAGCAAATGAGGCTCTTTGATGGGGTTATCGTGCCAACTTGGCAACTTCAAAGGTCTAGTGGTAGTGCAGTGTGCCTACCACCCAAAAGACCAGGGTTCAAATACCTCCCCCCCCCACCCCCGTGGGGGTTGCGTTAAGTAGCCAACAGTCAGTGTAAAAAATAGTTGGATCTTTTAACATGGATTTGAGCAAGAATCCATGTAGTTGATCCTACTTAAAGTGGGAGAAGGCTTTGCAATTTTTATATGGGCAAGTTATTGCTATCAAAAAGATTTCGTTTACCAAGTATATCATGTTTATTAATAGCAATATATTATATTCACAAGAATATATTTCTTTATAAAATAATGTGCAAGAAACCATAATAAAATATGTAGTAAAGATCATAGCCTCTATTTCGGCGAAATCCAGCCGAATTTTGATCGAAATATGGTCATCGAAATTCGACCGAAATGGTTGAAATTTCAGCAATATGGGGGGCTCGGTAAAATCCAGACTAAAAGAACGAAATTTCATTTTGGTCAGTCACCGAATTGGTGACCGAAATTTCATTTAGTTAGTCACCGAATTGGTGACCGAAACCGACATTTAGGTCCATGGTAAAGATTATTCCTACTATTTAAATATCAAAGGACAACATAAAAATTCAAACCTAAGAATATGGCTAAGAAAATAAATATCCAATCAAGGACATTTTTTAAAAAATTTCAAAGTCATATTAAAACTTTCAATTACTTTCATCAACTAATAACCTTAGCAATAAGAAAAAAATATATCCTGATGCTAGAAGCGTTTAGTTAGAATTCCATTGTCATGAAATGTTGGTGAAAGTCAAAAACCAATATAACAGGAAATATGTGAGACACTAAAGGATTTTTTATTCAAGCAATGCATGAAATAATGATGTCTTAAAGATTGCAACCGCAATGTGAATACAACAGTGCATTAATGAATACAAGTCATACTTCAAGTTAGAAATTACAGTGGGCACTGGCTAGATATTTGTTTCTTCTTGCTTCTAATCATAGTTGTTTTCCAATAGTCCCTTCTTCGGGTTTTTTATATATATATGTCATAAAATAATGGCAATGCCTTCTCCCAATATAAGTAGGGTCAGCTACATGGATTCTTGCTCAAATTCATGTTGAAAGATTCAACTATTTTTTACGTCGGTTGTCGACTACCTAACGGCTAACGCAACCCCAACAAAGGGGGGATTATGACATACACAAATTTATGTGTATGTCATAATTAAAAAAAATGTAACTGATACATGCTCACAGACTTCTTCTCGTGCTTGTTTATAATGTTAGTTGTTATCCAATGATATCTTCAGCCTTTCTAAATGGATATCATGAATAAAAAATTAAACATAACTCTTACTTGCTAACAAATTTTTTTCTTATCTCATGCACATCAAGTTAAGAACGGATACCCATCATGCTATGGCATCCTATAATATGTTGGTTTTGTTTGAGCAACTATCTGTTACAATATGCTGCACAAACACCATGCTCCCTAGTACATTTATGTTTATAATGCATGTTGAAACAACACAAACTGTAATTCTACAAGCTTAATCTACATTCAATCGCTTCTATATGCACATATTCCCAAATGATGAAAATTTCTCAATCCCTTCAAGAAAATGCGCATCACACGTAATGGTAAAAAAACTAGCCCCACATATTTGCGTTCCATCCAAAATCCACATCGACTCAATCACGACCATACAAATCGGTTCCTTCACTCTATAAGAGTCCAAGCTTGAGTTTCACCAACGTCGATCAAAATTATTGAGCAACGGACAATTTCAGTTTACTGTAATCTGGGCAGGTAGCTCATTGCAAAAACATGTATAAAAAGGTCAAAATCCGATCAACATTACAAAAAATCACACCCAGGAGAACAAGGATTCGAGCAACCACGTACCGAGGAAGTGAGCCAATCCCTCGAGCCCTTCAGGGTTGTGGTACGATCCGACGGCGACGTTCATGGATGCGGCCGCCTGCAGGAGAGAGAGGCAGAGTGAGAGTGGTGGAATCTGGGAGAGACGGGACTGGATGGAGGGCGTATACCTTATCGGTTTCAGGGTCGCTGATGAGGAAAGCCTCGAGGGAGTTGGCGAGGACGATCCTCCGGTACTCCCTCTTGTCCGATCTCGGCTTCAGGATCTCCACCGCCATTGCCGCTTTCTACGAGAGAAGAGGAGAGCACGAGTAGTCGCCCTTTGGATGATCGACGCAAGGTCTCGCGGTGCCCTTATATAAGGATGGGTGTCTCGTGGGGTCAAAGGTTCCGCGTAGCAGTGAAATGAAAGTTGCTGGGCTATAAGGGGATTTAGGAGGCTTCATCTATTTTCCTCGGAAGATAGATTTTTTAAGCAGAACACCCCCGTGGAATATCTGAATCACACTCATTACTAGGGATGAAAGTGATCGGATATACGAAAGTGGATACGAATATTGAGGAATGCAGAAAATGTGTTACCATATCCTTGAAAAACGAATACGAATGCAAAACGAATACGGATCGAATACGAATAATAACAGAAATATTTAATAGATTAACAAAAATATGCATGTTTGGGATGGTTTACACAAAATAAATATACCATATATAATAATTTCATAAAAATTATATCAACAAAGGAGATTGTACTCATAAGATGTTACACGCAATTATAGTTAAATCTAGTACTATACTTATATATGAAAACGGATATACGAATACGAATGTGAATATTAGCGAATGTCAAAGTGATATCCATATTCGCATTATCAACAAAGGAGATTGTGCTCATAAGATGTTGCTACACACAATTATAGTTAAATCTAGTACTATACTTATATACGAAAACGGATATACGAATGCGAATATTAGCGAATGTCAAAGTGATATCCATATTCACATCCATTTTAAAACGAATAGGAATGTCAAAATATATATATAACGAATACGATAGCGAATCGGATACGAATATATTCACATTCGTTTTCATCCCTACTCATTATAGATACATTGTAACACCTCGTAAGGTCGATTTAGATCTTCTTTGAACATTCTTTTTTATAATAGTAGTACACATCCGAATCTATTTGTATCCTATATGAAGATTTTTGATGGAGTTACTATCCTTTAACCAAGATCCTTGTATTTAACAAATCGTGTAAAATTGTACATCGATAAGCTAACCCATACTCATATACTGATTAAACTAATGCACAATACTTCATATATAACATGCAAAATATGTTGTTAATTATCCGGCCTTTATGTGGTCTTAATAATGTAGTTTGATCATTCTTTTCTCGAAAATTATATTGTCATTGCTCTATAAGCGTAATCTTCGCATAGAAATTTAAGCTCTTTGTCAAACACGCTTTGATAATCGTTTTAGATGCATTATTATAGATAGAATTTAGATGATGATCGAAGATGTTGTTTGTTGTTTATATTGTATGGAGACAAAAACTAAAGGAGCTCGCTTGCAACTACTTTTGATTCTGTACACACTTAAACTCTACCATTATCAGGGAAGTTAATTCCTTTCTCTAGAGTTCGTGTTAAATTTGACCACATACTAGCAACACTCTTCTAGTTGTCTTTCTTTCTTTATATATATATATATATATATATATATATATATATATATTAGGAGTGATCCTGTGAGAGCCAAAACTTGTGAGAGCATGGGAGCATGCATTCTGGACCACATGATCCAACTGGGAGAGAGAAGAACAGGAGAGAGAAAACAGAATCATGTGGTCCAGAATGCATGCTCTCATTCTCTCATATTTTTTTGCTCTAATAGGATCACTCCTCATATATATATATATATAGGAAATTTATCCAGAGAGCACTGTGCCCATTTGAATGGAATGAGCCCATCCTCACAGCCGTTGGATTACCAATATCAATCCCTAAATTTTAGGATCACGTCACAAGTCACAATATTTGGTGTCTTTTTAAAAATGGTATTTTCAGACTTTCTAAAATTAGCGTCCGCTGATATTTTGTGTTTGATATGGTCATTTCGAACATATTCTTGTTGATCTCGCGCGACGACCAAGCTTCTGAAATTGCAGGAGGTTCGTTCTTCGAAGGTATTTTTGTAGAACTTTTTTTAATCAATCGTTCGTTGCAAAATTTATGTTTCCTCTTATTTTTGCTCGTGAGTTGTCATTGTTGGTTCATATTATGATCTCAGTTTAATCGTTTGTTTTTATATTTTAGATTTCAGATTCAAACGCGATGCTCGATTTGTCATTGGATTTGGATTATGAAGTCTCAGAAACAATGACGAATGATTATTCTTGGTTGGATTTCGATCGTGAGAACATCATATGAGAAGGAACGATGATGGATGACTATCAATTATATTTAGATCATGAAAGCAATATGATTGCTTAGAAGTTTACATCCACAGAACACGAGATTCTGTTGTTCCATCTTTTGAAAATGATATCATTAGATATAATCAGACAGTCTTTGTTTTAATATAAGTAAATTTTGTATTAATATCATTAACATGATGTGTATAACAAGTAACTTGTTAAATTACGTAAGTAACTTATAGATCATCGTCCTATTTGTAAGAACGATAAGTAACATCTTATATATTGTGCGTAACATATTCAAATGGAATCGGTAACATATATACAATAGTCAAGTAAATAGTTGTTGCGAGATTGGTAATATCCAAACAATGATTAGTAACTTACATTCATTTGATTATATGGTACATATTTCAGTAATATGAATACACTGGTCAAGTAAGTGCTTCTTGTGAAGTCAGTAAAACCATAACAAATGGTCAGTAATTTCCATATGTGTTATTAATTTGAATAGAATTTGGTAATTTAGAGATAGTACTCAAGTAATATATATACAATCTCAAGTAAATTTTTGTTGTTTGTTCAGTAATGTATATATCTATATCTTATAGCACATGTTTATATGGTACATATTTCAGTAATATGAATACAATGGTCAAGTAAGTGCTTGTTGTGAAGTCAGTAAAAACATAACAAATGGTCAGTAATTTCCATATGTGTTATTAATTTGAATACAATTTAGTAATTTAGAGACAGTACTCAAGTAATATATATACAGTCTCAAGTAATTTTTGTTGTGTGTTCAGTAATGTATATACAATTCTCAGGTAATGGCTATTAGGAGATCAGTAATAATAATTTAATATCTTCAGTAACAATCAGAATGGGTTCAGTAATATGGACATTGTAATCAGTAAATATTGTATGGACACTAGTACTTACATAACCAGTAATTGATGTATGGATATTAGTAACTATAACTTCAGTAACAATTACAATGAGTTCAGTAACATTCATAAATGCGTTCAGTAACATTCAGTATGGACATTTGTAATTAGCCAAGTAACATTCATTTGCATTTGGAGTTCAGTAACAATTACAAAGAGTTCAGTAACACTTGACGTACTGCAAGTAACTAAATAGACTACATCAGTAATTTATACGTAGCTATCAGTAACACTTGATGTATTGCAAGTAACTAAATAGACTACATCAGTAATTTATACGTAGCTATCAGTAACACTTGACGTATTGCAAGTAAGTAAATAGACTACATCAGTAAAGAAGGCAGGATTCGGTTGTAATTTAAAACAGAGAATATGATAAGTAAGATATAAAGAAGCATCAGTAACCTGTAACAAATTGTAGGTAAAAGAAGACGATAGAATAAGTAAGTTGGAATAGTTATAAAAAAACCACGTGACCAGTAACTTATGTATTGCTATCAGTAACATTCGATGCATTATAAGTAATTAAAAAGGTTATATAAGTAAATAAGAGGTGCATCAGTAACACTCAAAGTATTAAGTAACCATGGCATTAGTAACAACCAAAATGAGTACAGTAAAATGGATCATTGTAATCAGTACTTCTTGTATGGACATTACTAATTTACATACTTAATTACTGATCTCACAATAATAATTACTTGAAAACTGAATATGTATTACTTGAGTAACATGAATGAATTACTGATCTCAGTACAATGTAATATGACATCTGTAAATTACTGACAACTGTTACAATATTACTGATCTCGCAACACATAATTACTTATGTACAATATATACATTACTGATCAAATGTACATTGACTATTTATTCGAAACGAAATTAAGGATTTGAATTTATCTTTCCAAAACAGTCTTCCTTTATTTAAGGACTCGGTATAATTGGAAATATAAAAGGCTCAAACATATTAATATCCTTCCAAAACCGTGTCCTTCGAAATAGGCAACCTCCCAAATGGAAATACACCTGGCGAGCCGACATGTGGTGCTCAAAAAACCCCAAATAGGCACTGTGCTCTCTGGATAAGCCCTATATATATATAGGGTCATATGTGGCTGCCCCCGCCTTGTTTGGGCAATTTTTTTATTTTTTTTGAAAAATAACATCATGTACATTCATCCATATATCCCTCCTATATACCATTCGAATTTCGTCAGAAACAGAGACTCACGGCCTCCATCCGGACAGTAATTTTTTAACGGTAACATGATTTTTTTAAATCGATACCATCGAGATGGAGGCCGTAGGAGTCTCTGTTTCTGACGAAATTCGAATGGCATATAGGAGGGATATATGGATGAATACACATGATTTTATTTTTCAAAAAAAAAATAAAAAAAATGTCGAAAAATGGGGCGGGGGCAGCCATGTTGCCCCCTGGGGGCAGCCAACATGGCTGCCCTGCTCCATTTTGGGGCAAATTTTTTTATTTCTTTTGAAAAATATCATCATTATATTCATATCTATAACCCTCCTATATGTCATTCGAATTTCGTCAGAAACAGAGACTCTTACGGCCTCCATCCAGACAGGGTCGATTTAAAAAATCCTGCGACCGTTGAAAAAATGACGTTTGGATGGAGGCCGTAGGAGTCTCTGTTTCTGGCGAAATTCGAATAACATATAGGAGGGATATAGGGATGAATATACATGGTGATATTTTTTCAAAAAAATAAAAAAATTGCAAAAAATGGGGTGGGGGCAGCCCCATTTTTCCCTATATATAGGGTAAAATGTGTATGCCCCCTAGAGGGAGCTAACTTAGCTCCCCCGCATTATTTTCCTAATTTTTTTTATTTTTTTGAAAAATAGTTCCGTAGATTTTCCTAAATATATCCTTATATTATGTCATTCAAATTTCGTGCGAAATAGAGACTCCTACGGTCTCCATCCAAGCAGTCATTTTTTTAGCAATTCTGAGACCGTTAAAAAGTGATTGTATGGATGGAGGTCGTAGGAATCTCTGTTTCGCACGAAATTTGAATGGTATAATATAGAGATATAGTTATGAATATTCTTGGAAGATATTTATAAAAAAATATGGGAAAATGGGGTGGGGGAGCCAAGTTAGCCCCCCTTATTTTTTCCAATTTTTTTATTTTTTTGAAAAATACTTCCATGGATTTTCCTAAAAATATCACTATATTATGTCATTCAAATTTCGTGCGAAACAGAGACTCCTATGGTCTCCATCCAGACAGTCATTTTTTAGCAATTCTGAGATGGTTAAAAAATGATTGTCTGGATGGAGGTCGTAGAAGTCTCTGTTTCGCATGAAATTTGAATGGTATAATATAGGGATATAGTGATGAAATCTATGGAAGAAATTTGCAAAAAAAAACAGGCGAAATCACGCAGGAGAAGCCAAGTTAGCTACCCCCAAGGGGCAGCCCCATTTTATCATATATATATATATATATATATATATATATATATATATATATATATATATGGGTTGATGGGGCTGCCCCCTAGGGGCAACCAACATGGCTGCCCCGCCCCATTTTTTTGGCAAATTTTTTTATTTTTTTGAAAAATATCAGCATGTATATTCATCCATATATCCCTCATATATGTCATTCGAACTTCGTCAGAAACAGAGACTCCTACGGCCTCCATCCAGACAGAGTCGATTTAAAAAATCCTGCGACCGTTAAAAAAATGACATGGATGGAGGTCGTAGGAGTCTCTGTTGATGACGAAATTCGAATGGCATATAGGAGGGATATAGGGATGAATATACATCATTTTATTTTTCCAAAAAAATAAAAAAATACAAAAAAATGAGATGGGAGCAGCCATGTTGGCTACCCCTAGGGGGCAGCCCCATTTTTCCCACCCACACACACACACACACACACACACACACACACACACACACACACACACACACACACACACACACACACACACACACACACACACACACACACACACACACACACACACACACACACACACACACACACACACACACACACACACACACACACACACACACACACACACACACACACACACACACACACACACACACACACACACACACACACACACACACACACACACACACACACACACACACACACACACACACACACACACACACACACACACACACACACACACACACACACACACACACACACACACACACACACACACACACACACACACACACACACACACACACACACACACACACACACACACACACACACACACACACACACACACACACACACACACACACACACACACACACACACACACACACACACAAAGTACTTGATATGTGGGCCGCTTCCTTTCTGAAGGTAAAATGATTTTTTAAGAAGAGAAGGTAAAGTACTATTTTGATTTGTGCTACGCACAATTTAAAGTAGCAAAGTTAAAAGAAAAGTCGGTAACATCGTCAAGAGAATGGGGGATGAGGGTGATTAGGGTTGAATTATGCATACAAAAGTTATGCAAATTACTGAAAATTTCAAGTTTTATAAGAAAACAAGTAGTTTTTATTTGATCTATTTTTAATCAGTATTAGAGCCATGTTTTAGTAGGAAAGGCATGACTACCCCCTTCAAAATGGCTTAAAGAAAGACTTGTAACTACCTTCACCATCGTAGGATTTTCAATCTCAAAGAAATCATGATTTTATGGTAACGACTAGATCTATTAGCTTAATATAATAGAGATCTTATTCCAATCTATTAACTACAAGTTATGATCTTGTACGTTGCAATCCATCGTTAAGCCATTATTTACTAATATTTCGATGATGCTTAGATGAAATAAACGGACAAGAATGTAAACATTATATATTGAGCTCTTTCAACCGAAGAATATAATCGCATATCTCAATGCAAAGCTTCATACAAGATTTGGCGAAGCCTCTTAGTTTTATGAAGGAATCAAAAAGTTCAAAGAACTCAAAGATTTCTATGATTACGCAAGAATACAGAAATTCGAAATGATGTCGGTAGAAAGCATCAAACATATGCACACATGATTTACAAAGAGTGTAAACAACCTCAAAGCACTCAGGAAGAACTTTATTAAATGAGACATGAAGCAAAGCTAATTGATTCCCTCACCAACGATGGAGAACAAAATATGACATCAATAGAAGAAGCCAAATATATCGATGAGATAAAGATGGATGATATGTTGGAAAATCTAATGGCATACAAAGTTAAGAAGAATAACAAGAAAGCCTTTATTGAAGATTCAAAGAAGAAAAATCTATCATTCAGAACCGGAGAGTCAAATAGTGAGTCTCAAGACGACAAAGATATAGCAATCCTGACAAGAAATTTAAATAATTTAGGCATAACAAGAAGAGCTTCAAGAAAGTGAAGGATGGAAAAGAAGATTCGATAGTATATTACATGTGTAAAAAAAGTGAGCATAAAAAAATAGTGTCTGCTTGTCAAGAAATAAGCAAAGAAAGGAAAGAGGAAGATAGCTCCAGCATCAAAATAAGATCAAATGGTTCAAGAAGAAGGTGTTACAAGCCACTTGAGACAATACAACATATTCAGAGAAGATTCAAGCTCTAGATTTGTCCTACAGCGCTGACATGGGCCAATCAGAGGCTGGGGTTTGTTGACTGTCAGTGATTTTTTGTCAGAATTATCTAATCCTGCATTTTCATCCTTTTTTCCCGATCGATCCATCCACCAATCGACTTCAATCCCTTCACGAGATTTGCTCATGTATAGCCCATGATTCACGTCAGACATGTAGATATCGTGTACATAATTTCTATTGTCGTTGATCTATCCTTGAATAAGGGTGCTTCACCATAATCTATAAATAATACCCCCTCCTCCATGTTCACTTTTGGTCATCTTCATCCCCCTAAAACCCTGTGTCTCGGCCAAAGCAGAGCACCCTCGTGACAGGAGGGGATCCCTTGAGCTCGCGGCGGTCGACGGAGGGTGGAGGTGCACCCAGGCGGCCAGCTCCGGTGACCACCTCTGTTCCTTGGCCAAAGCCAGGTAAGAGCTGCGCATTTTATTTATTTTAGTTGATTTTCATTTCCGCATTTTAATTCTATCATTAGTTTAGAGATTAGCATAACGTTTTAGCTTGAAATCACGAATTCGTCGCCCGAGCACCGCTCCGGCGAACCCTTCTTCCACCTCTATGCCTGTTGACCACCCGTCGACCATCACACATCGAGACCCGACCGCTTCTCCATGATTAGCCACTTCGTATCCACCCTGATCGAGTCTCGATCAGCAAATCACTGCTCCACCTCCACCGCTCGTCGGAGCAGGTTCACTTCACTCCACCACACCTCGATCAACCACCAAATAAAAGCCAAGATCTCCATCGTGGTTTCTCCAGTCTTTATAAACCTTTTGCATGTATTGGAGGGGGCATATGAGCCCACCTTGCTTGAAGAAGTACCTCCAAGAAACTCTTCCCTACATAGCTCCTCCGGCGAGCTCCAGAGACCTTTGAGGTATCCATCAGATTTGCGGCACTCCCAGGAATGATTGTAGATGCTCGGCGAAGACGGAGAAGGCCTGAGGCGCCTGCTAGTGCAGATCAAAACTCGCCCAAGGCGAGTTCTTCTTCCGTTCTTGCAGACCCCCTCATCATTGTTCAATCAAGCACCGCAAGTCAGATGATACAACCACCGTTGGATGAGTCATAGATTCAACTGTCGGACCGCATCCAACGATCTAATTTCCTCCGTCCATCGGCGAAACGTCATCGCGCGATGAGGACATGACACGTGTCAAGTGAAATCCCATTAGCCATCTGATCGCGGGCATATATTAGGGTAATTGCATATCTTCTCCCAACTTTTTTTGTATTTATTTATTAATGCTATAAATAAAGTGATGGTCTTTTTATAGAATGACCCCTGCATTTATTTTAATTGCATTTCGGTCCTGTCTAGCTCGGCTTACATGTCATCTCACGTGAGTTGGGCAAATAGCATTGAGACCATGCGATTTTTGTAATTATTAAAAAGTTCCATAAAAGCTGAAATGCATTGTATATTTATGGGATATTTGCATGCATGCTCCTGTTATTTATTTTTATTGCAAATATACCCCTGTTAGGACATTTATTTTTGTGTTTTCTATCTATTTATTAAATATAACTATTGTGCTCCTAAAAATATGAAAAAATAGGATTAAATGTTTCATGCCATGTGTATTCACGTCCATATGTTATTTGGCAGTTTTGAGCATTCTATCCATTTATTAAAATTGAAAAAGAGTACCATATCCCTTGTTTAAAGTAAAAAAAATATCAAAAAATAGAAAAGTGAGTCTAAAAATTCCAAAAAATATATGTATAGTATATTTTATCCGATTGTTTTACATATCAAAAATCATTAAAAATGGGGGAAAAAGTTTAAAAATTGAAAACCCTAAAATCATTTATAAAAATCTAAAAAATATTTAAAAATCCAAAAATATGTTTTTTATATTTTATACTTTTCTCTATAAATGTCTATATATTAAAATTGAATTGGATAATTTTGGAACTTATTTAATATTTTTAAAATCCAATTCAATTTTGGCCTATATATTTAATCCCTAATTTGGGATATTTTTTACTTTAAAAATACATAAAATTAGCAAAAATTCCAGAAAAATTATAAAAACATTTAAAAAATATGAAAAACCCAAAACAATTTATTTTTTATATTATCTATATTCATTAATATTTATAAATATATTACTATATATTTTATATATAAAGCCTAAAGCCTTGTATATGTTATACAAAAGAAAAAAATAAAAATATAAAAAGAAAATATAAAAACAAAAATTTAAAAATAAAGATAAAAAATAAAAAAATAAATAAAATTAAAACCCACAAAAACAATAACATTGACAAAAGATAAAAGACACATGTTTTGCATTTAGCCTCCTACTATTTGCTCCCTGTTTTCGACCTCTACACATACTTACGCCTATACACATTTGCTGTAGAGTTAGAATAAATTTTAACTCCACTATTTTGATATTAGTTTCTTTGTTCTTGTTGTGGGTTAATTGTTGATTAATCATGGATTTCATTCGAGGTCACTTCAGCGATTGTCCTTCCGTGTTGTGGATTAACATGACTTCGGTGAATATTTACGGTTATCACCTGCCTCCTCCTCAACCTGCAAATCACCATACTAAGAGGCATCTTCTCATCCTATAAATAATATTGATGCATGGATAAATCACTCAGCACATGCTTGAGGCGTGCTAGATGATGGTGAAGGCCCATGAGCCAGGGGAACCGTGTGAAACCTATGAATATAAAAACATGGAAGTGATTGGTCTAGAGTAATGGGTGGTGGTATAGGGGTAGCCACTTGCAAGTATATGTACCGGAGGAGGTGGCGGAGATCGTGTAGGAACTAGTGGTGGTGGTCCATAGTAGGAACATGCACATATACCTCTTTTTTGGAGTCAGACAGAGTCAACCTATCACTTGTAGAAGAGAAATTTATAATTGATTCAAAGAAGGTGACATCAACACTAACATAGTACTTTCATCGAACATAAATGAAGTAGCGGTACACCTTCTAGGTACGAGGGTAGCCAACAAAGACATCGTGTACCCAAGCAAGACACACTTGAT
The DNA here is from genome assembly GCA_037367405.1 of Ottelia alismoides. Classification (NCBI taxonomy): domain Eukaryota; kingdom Viridiplantae; phylum Streptophyta; class Magnoliopsida; order Alismatales; family Hydrocharitaceae; genus Ottelia; species Ottelia alismoides. Next base: position 77,925 of record JAZKJV010007223.1, read on the forward strand.
AGCTCTAGGGGAGAGCTTGTTACGACCATACATCAAATGGTGAACAAAGTCAACATAGCCAAACACTCATGGTGTATGGGAGAATAGGTCATTCTCGGGAAACGCAATAGAGAAAGGAACCTTCTCTCAAGGCGGAAGATGGCATGCAGTTCATCAAGGAGCAAGCAGTGAAGATCGCATCACCAAAGAAAGAGTGAGGAGCATGACTTTGGATCAAAAGTTTCATCGTTACATCAAGTAAATAACGATGATTGTGTTTGGTAACATCATTTTTGATGAGAAGTGTAAGCACACAAGGTCTTGTATACGATATTGAGAGACCTAAAGGACTCATATAGCTATAATGTACAAAACTCTAAGGCATTGTCAAAGCAAATAAACTTGATAGTAGCAGAGAAATATTTTTTATTTCATTAATAAAATATTTAATGACAAACCCATCTTTAAACTTGGTTTTCAACAGAAAAACTCAAGAAAGCATGGAATAATATTCCACAACAACTAGACGAGCTCGAATAAGTGTTTTTTGCTATGACTCTAAAGGAACGGACAATGAAAGAAGAGTGATGAGGCTTCCCAAGCTGTCAAGCCTCGCATTGGAAGGTAGAGCACGCGGAAATATGTGGGAGAACATGTCACAACTTTTGTAAAGGAAGGTAGTGATGAATCGACGATTCATCATCTTTATTCACTCATTTTAGCTTAAAATTCCTTATAAAACACATGTAAATATCACTAATTCTCATATATTATCAAACTAGCATTATCTATTACATTGTGTTATTATCATTATTTTAACCCAAAATAAATTAATAAAGAATAAAAGAAAAAGAAAGAAAATAAGGGTGTATATATGTATCATAGATACAAATTGATTATGACCCAGATAATTGGTCAAGCATTGATCTAATTGACAAGGAATAATGGGAGGTAGGTGACGAATCTGATATTCGCTTGTTAAGAAGATGTATTTATCGCCGTGCGTAAAAATATGATTTGTTTCGTTGTGCGTTGTAGGTGGCAATCGGAATCGGTCAAGAAAATAACCACACAAAATATTCGTTAATTTTAATCAAAGCGGTTTTATGTTTATTTTACTTGGGCAAGTCCCAAGGTCGATCACAAGGAGGCAAAGGAACAACCTAGAATTATGTCTATAAATATTCGTGCGTGGTTTTCGAAGTGGTCTTTTTTTAGAATTTTTAATGCAATGAAGGGTGCAATATGCAATTTTGGCCTATTTTAGGGACTAAAATGTCAATTACGTTCAAATGATGTCTGAAAAATATGAAACTTTGCCAAGATGCAAAATATGATGAAGTGAATGCATTGTAATTTTTTTGGAATTTTTGGATGTAATATGAATTTTTATGAATTTTTAAATGTAAACAGAATGAATTTAAATATTTAATTATAATAAATACTAAACCTAATTATTTTCAAGGAACAAAATTATCTAAGATCTATCACTAGGTGATTGATCTCAGAAAATTCTCAAACCTCGAAAATACTAGTTTCAATACCTATTAAAAATCAAACACTAAAATATGAAAAATAATTTTTACAGGGCAAATTATGCATGCAAATGCAAATATTTTTTAGCACAATGTCAAGCATAATTAATTCGAAAATATATGATTTTTCAGGAATTTTTAAAGCAACGGTTAATCAAAAATAAATTTCAGAGCATAAACTGGGCAAAATATGCAAATTTTCACAAAATAATTAATTATTAATTAACCATCAATCAGAAAAATGTCTACAACATGTCAAAATGTAGAGAATAAAATGAGGAACATAGTGCTACTTTTGGATAAATATAATAATAGAGAAGAGGTTCAAAACAGAGGGGGAATACAGGGGTATAACTACAATAAAAAATATAAATATAAAAAGGCAGAGGAAGGACCTATTTGTAATTACCTATAGTTGGGGGTGTTTTCTGCAAAAGACCCAAGGGAGCACGTGCAGCACACGTGCTCCTTGGGTGTATGGACTTCTTCGCAAATACGAGGAGCTCCGGGGCATCTATGCAAACGTCCCCCCGACGCACGTGCTCCTCACGTACGTGGCGGTCTCGGGTGTCACGCCCGACAGCGAGGCGGCGGAGTGGCTGAGACAACCTCCGGCGTCGACAATGGAGGTTCTGTTAATGTGGAGGTCCTGCTGCTCTTGCTTGATGTTGGAGATTTCGAAGAGGCAGGCTAGAGTAGGTGCAGCTCGGTGAAGGAAGGAGTCGGCGCTCGACGCGTTTGACAAAGTACGTTTGAGTCGATGACGGAGAAGCTTCTAGCAGGCGGAGCTGATATGTTGGAAGCGTTGACAGAGGCTCTGATTGAAGATGAGGATCTCCCCTCCCAGTTGCCGGAGCAGTGCGTGGAGAGATGGTGAAGGTTGAAGTGTTGTTGTTGGCGGCGTTTATCGAAGGGAATAACAGTGATGTCGGAGACGATGGTCGACGATGGGCATGGTGGTGATGGTTGATGGTTCGACGTCAATGGCGGAGCAGCAGAAGTAGGCGGAGATGATGATCGGAAGGGGGGAAGTCATGGGTTCTCGGAAAAGGAAAGATGAGGCAGAGGAACATGGGATACCTGAGGAGGGGGGGCTCGACGGCGTAGCTACCAGAGCGGAGCAGCAACCTGGGGGTAGCTGCGACGAGCTCGTGGAGACCCCAGATCACGCCGACGAGGGAGGTTCTGTGGTTGTCACGCCCGAAGAGGGAGGCTCGTCTGTAAACGGCGGATGATGGAACTGGGTCGTGGCGGAGCATCTTTTAGAGGCTACGTGGTGATCGGGGAAGGAAGGTCGCTGGAGGAGTTTGATTTGGGGATTTGACGAGATGAGGAGATCGGAGGGCTATTGCGGGGATGGGATTTGGAAATCGGAGAGGGATTCGCGGTGGGAGGAGATTGACGCGGAGATGGAAGGCGGCGGAGGAAATCACGGAGGAGATTGCGGAGGCGGCGGTCGGAACTGATTTGGGAAAGGGGGCTTGGGGAAGACGGTGACCCTTGGCCATCCGATCGGCCGAGATCGGACGGCCTGATGGATGCCACGTGCCGCATGGGGGCGGAGACAGGAAGGCACGTGCTGGGCTCGCGCGCGGGAGGCACGTGCGCATGCACGTGCATGCCCTTTTTTATTTTTTTACTTTTTTTATTATTTATTTTTTTGTTATTTATTTATTTTTTATAAAAAACGATTTAAAATTGCAAAAATTGGCTGACACGTGGCAGCTCCAGGGGCTGCCACATGTCAGCACCACAAAATTCAAGAAATAAATTCCTTATAAATTCCAAAATAAATAGCAAATGACCTCGTATAAAAAAAGTTTCTTCACAAAAATTGCTCATCTCGATGAGATCTATAAATTTTATGAGACATCAAAACCAAATTCGATCAAATGCACAAAGTGATATTTTTGGGGTATCCCATGTACATAGAATACCTTGATTTTTGGGGTTTTGTAATTTTTATGTCATTTTTAAACCAGATAAAAATCCGAAAAAAATATGATAAAATCAAAGATAAATAATTACACATTAATCTATTTTTTTATTTTTATGAATTGATAAAATATGTACATAAAATATCAGGTCAAATATCGCTAAAATACAACATGTACAAAAGAGGCCCAAAACCCAACTTTCGCATATGAGCTCCGATTCACTTGAACTTGGTCTTGTTTTGAAGGAAATTGAATGTACATTAGTTGAAAAGTGAGTAGGATTAAAACAGACACTGGATGAGGAAGATATGAGTTTTTAGTCCGGAAATCGTGAAAATAGGGTTTGGGTTTTTGGTCCACTTATTTGGGTTAGTGATTTTTTTGTATTTTTCATTTATTCTTGTAAGTGATATTTACACAGTGGAAATGGTTTTGGGTCATTCGGAGTTAGCATGAATGAGTTAAAAATCGGGGAAATTAGGCTATTTACAGGTCAATTTTGGCTGGGATTTTTGGCTTCTTATTGTGCATAAATAATGGATAAAATGCAATTCTTATGAAAAATGCATGAATACTAATTATGCAGAATAGATGCAGGAATGCTATTGATTTTAAGGAATTTGAGCTTAATAAATGAGATTTAGAGTGATGAATTCGAGATTCATCATCCCCCTATACTTAAAGCATGCTCGTCCCTGAGCATCGAAAAGAAATGCCATGAAGTGAAATGGTATTGGGTTCCATACCAAGACCATGAGTTGAATGTGAAAATGAATCTAGACTCGGCCTTTGGATTATTAGTGTGGCAAAACTTCTGTGAGACTTAGAATTTTAAAATCAACAGCCCTCAAGTTCTACATATCATTGCTACAGTTTTGGCTCAGAAGTCATCTTAGATCAATCCTCTTCCCAAAGCATACCCTATGTACATTTAACAACCGACTCATGTGTGTGAAAGGTTTTAGCTCTTCCCACCCAGAATGCCGGGCTACCGCGCAAACCTCCTCTCTAGTAACTCGTCCTCGGAGAGTCAGGTATTTCCTTCTAAGGTCTGTCGTGCTGTGTTCACAATCGAATTGGGGGATAAGTGAGAAGAAGGAGAAAAGAACTGGAGGGTGGCCAGTGTAGTCACCTATCCTTGTGAAGCTGGCCAGTGTAGCCGAGTCTCCACCAAGATCTGCAGGTTTTCTTGAAGCTTGGACCTTTTTGGTCAGATATTTATTTGGTAGAATGTTGTATTTGGAATTTTTGGGTGGTTCTGCTTGGATCTTGTTGTGCCCCTACGGATATAGAATCTTTTTATTTCCGTACATTTTTTTGGGGTCTTAGAAAACATTGTGCCCAGTTATACATCCCTTTTCCGAAGCTTTATTTCAACCCATACTCCGGTCTTTAGATTTTCACGCTACCAGAAAAGAAACTCACATAGTCTTTCAACATCCCGTTTGAGTTGAGCTAAGTGCATAGTGCCAGAGTACAAATTAATTCCTTATTCCAGAGTTGTACCCAGAATGAAGAGACCAGGTTAGACACTAAGAGTCAAACTATGCACATTGTCATGTGGAACTCAAAGAATTAAGTCAACAACCTGGAGTTTCTAAAATCCTATTTCTCGGTGAAGTTCCTTTGAAAATTAGGTGGATTAAGGTCAAGTCCATACCACTCTCGATTTCGGCTCATAACTCGGTTCAGAACCCAAAGACTTTTCACATATGCAAATGCTGGATGATGTGTGTGAAATGCAGACACAATTTTTTCTTCTCTTTTTTTATGCAAGAGATTTAAATTTTTTTAAGAAGCCCCTTTTTTCTTTCAAAAATTTTGGGCATAGTCAGTGTTAGTAGCAAAACTCTTTTTCTTTTTCTTTTCTTTTGTTTTTATTTGTTTTATTTTTTATTTCCCACCCCGTAAATACATATAGACTTACGCGAAAGTATGAGGTATGACTAAAATATATACACAGTATATATACAGACCCCCCTATACTTAGCGAGTGTTGTGTCCTCAGAGCACAAGAAGCGTAATGATGACATAGCTCGGTCTAAGCGTAAGAGAGTGGAAAATTGTTATACAATGGTCCGCCCCCCTATACTTAGACTGTAAACAGTCTAAGTATAGAAGAAGAGTGCAAAAGAAGCGGTCAGGGTATGTAAATGAGGAGAGTATAGATAGATGGGCATCGCTTCCCCCTATACTTAGGCTCTGGTCAGCCTAAGTATAGGAGAAAGGTGGAAATGGAGCGATCAGAAGATAGGAGAAGAATGGTATGTACAGATGGCATCGACCCCCCCTATACTTAGGCCTTGGCCTAAGTAGACGCAGAAGCTATAGAAGGCGATCGATGTGGTCGAGAAGGAGGGTGGGATTGATTTGATAAATCTTCAATTTCCTCGCTCTGCGTGAAGTCGATGACCTCAACTTGAATTGTCTGCTCCTTGGGTGATTCTATATACGGCTTCAGCAATTATCCATTCACTGAGAAAGGTTGTGCATCATCTTTGAGTTTGGCAATATCCACACTTCCATTAGTATGTACATCGATGACAATGTAGGGACCCGTCTATTTTGATTTAAGTTTCCCATGAAAAGTCTTTAACCGAGCATTAAACAACCACACTTTCTGCCCAGGGACAAAGGTTTTATCTCGAATGTGTCTATCATGCCATCTCTTGACCTTGTCCTTATAGATCACACTGTTATCATATGCCCGGTTTCGGATTTCAATTAGCACATTCAGATTTAAGTCTCAACATAATTTCCCAAGGTGACAACTCCAATTCAACTTTTTGATTGCCCATTCTGACTTGTGAATTAATTCTGCAGGTAGATGGCATGGCTTGCCATAGATCATCCTAAAAGGTGAAGTACCGAGTGGAGTCTTATAGGCTGTCCTATAGGCCCACAGAACCTGGTCCAACAGTTTTGACCAGTCCTTTCTATCTGGACGGACCAACTTTTGAAGAATACCCTTCACCTCTCTATTAGAAACCTCTGCCATGCCATTAGATTGTGGATGATATAGGTTGGCTATTCTATGCTCAAATTTGTACTCCTTAGCCAAAGACCTCATTTCCTTATTCACGAAGTAATTCCTCCATCAGAAATCAAAATTTTTGGTATCCCGAACCTTTCAATGATATTATCCTTGATAAACTTACAGACGGTTTTTCTATCTGCGGTTCGGGTTCGAATAGCCTCTACCCATCTTGATAAATAATCTACTACTAACAAGATGTACTCAAATCCATTGCTGTTGGGAAAGGAACACATAAAATCAATCCTCCATGTATCGAAAATATCACAGAAAATCATTGGTTGCATGGGCATTTCATCTCTATAACCAACAGTCCCTCCCATCCTTTGGCAAATCGGGCAAGATCGTACAAATTCATTAGCATCTCGAAATAAGGTCTGCTAGTAAAATCCACATTGGAGTACTTTGTGCGCGGTTCTCTTTCCCGAATGGTGTCCTCCAGCCTCGAGAGAATGACAATGTGTGAGGACACTCTGGTATTCCTCCCGAGGAATACATCTTCGCTAGACACAATCCGCTCCTTCATAGAAAAGGAAAGGATCATTCCAATAGTATTTTCTCGAATACGACTTCAGTCGATCAATCATTCTCTTGGTCCAACCAAAGGGAATTTTCTTGGAGACAAGATAGTTCACGATGTTGGAATACCATGGGGTTGAATCAATAACGCAAACTGATTCGTCTGGAAAAGACTCCTTAATAGGTCCAGTGTTAGGATAATCGTTTTGCTCAATTCGAGAAAGGTGATCAGCAACAACATTCTTTATTCCAGGTTTATCCTTGATCTCCAAAGTAAATTTCTGGATTAACAAGATCCACCTTAAAAGCCATGCTTTGGCATCTTTCTTATCCTTGAGATATCTAATTGCCGTATGATCAGTGAAAATTGTCACCTTGGAGCCCAATATGTATGATCGAAATTTTTCAAGAGCCCAAACAACCACGAGGATTTCCTTTTTAGTCACTGTATAATTTCTCTGTGCAGGATCCAATACTTTGCTCGCGTAGTGAATCGCATAAGGAATTCCACCTCGTCTTTGTCCAAGCAAAACTCCGACAGCAAAATCCGATGCATCAGTCGTGATCTCAAAGGGAAGAGACTAGTCGGGAGCTTGTAATATCGACGATTCACATATTTTCTTTTTCAGAAGCTCAAAGGCCTCAAAACACTTGTGATTTACAATAAACTCGGTGTCTTTTTCTAAGAGCTCAGTCAGTGGGTGGACGATCTTTAAAAAATCAGGAATAAACCTTCGATAAAATCTAACATGCTCTATAAAAGACCTCACTGACTTGACGTTGGTTGGTGGCTCAAGTTTCTTGATCACATCCACCTTGGCAGGGTCGACCTCCATTCCCTTCTTGGAGATGACATACCCCAACACGATACCCTCAATCACCATAAAGTGACTCTTCTCCTGGGAGAGTGCCAAATTAACCTCCATGCATCTCTTGAGGACTCGGTCCAAGTGCGCTAAACATGTATCAAATGAATCACCATGGACCGAGAAATCATTCATGAAGACTTTCAGGAAATCACCCACCATTTCGGCAAATACGACAATCATGCACCGCTGGAATGTGCCCGGGATATTACAAAGTCCGAATGGCATGTGCTTGAATGCGTAGGTACCGAAGGGACATGTAAATGTGGTCTTTTCCTGATCCTCGGGAGCGATAGCTACTTGATTGTAGCCAGAGTACCCATCAAGAAAAATAGAAGAATGCTTTCCCTGCAAGTCTCTCTAAGATTTGATCAATAAATGGCAGTGGAAAGTAATCTTTCTTGGTCGCAGCATTTAGGCGCTTATAATCAACACAGACACGCCACAACGTGGGCACTCGGGTCGCGATCTCTACCTCCTCGTTGGTGAGCATCTAGATTCCCGACTTCTTCGGGACGACATGAAGGGGGGCCACCCACCTGGAGTCAGAAATGGGGTATATAGACCATGCTTTGCACCATTTTTCTATCTCTTTCTTAACTACTTTCCGAAGATTGGGGTTTAATCTTCTTTGAAATTCACGGGAAGGTCTTGCATTATCCTCAACATAAATTTGGTGCGAGCAGGGAACATGATTGATTCCTACGAGATCCGACACAGTCCAACCAATGGCTTTTCGATTTCGCTCAGGGACTTTGAGAAGTCTAGATTCTTGGTCCATGGTTAATGATGAGCTAATGATCACAGGGAATTTTTCTTTAGGTCCATTAAGAAATGCATACTTCAGTGTGGGAGGGAGATGTTTCAGCTCTGACAAATCTAAATCATCAATCAAGTCTGGCTGAATGTCTTTTAAATCTGGCTCTGTGCTGGTTGGCGGTGAATCATTCTGTGATATGTTAGCCACTAATCCCAAAGGAAGGTGAGTCAGATCGCTAAAGTAGTACGGTAATTCGGCCAAAGCCGCGTCCGACTCGTCATCGATATTTCTTGATTTTCCCGAAAAAGATGGGATGGACAAATCCAAAAGGATTTATGTGTCATCAAGGTTATAAGCATCCGGATGTCTAGATTTGTCTGGCAACATCTCGTATACTACACGGTGCACTGTTTCTTCTTCTGCCATGATAATCTCATTTTTGTTTGCCATGATTCACATTCGATGCATTATAAGTAATTAAAAAGATTATATAAGTAAATAAGAGGTGCATCAGTAACACTCAAAGTATTAAGTAACCATGGCATTAGTAACAACCAAAATGAGTACAGTAAAATGGATCATTGTAATCAGTACTTCTTGTATGGACATTACTAATTTACATACTTAATTACTGATCTCACAATAATAATTACTTGAAAACTGAATATGTATTACTTGAGTAACATGAATGAATTACTGATCTCAGTACAATGTAATATGACATCTGTAAATTACTGACAACTGTTACAATATTACTGATCTCGCAACACATAATTACTTATGTACAATATATACATTACTGATCAAATGTACATTGACTATTTATTCGAAACGAAATTAAGGATTTGAATTTATCTTTCCAAAACCGTCTTCCTTTATTTAAGGACTCGGTATAATTGGAAATATAAAAGGCTCAAACATATTAATATCCTTCCAAAACCGTGTCCTTCGAAATAGGCAACCTCCCAAATGGAAATACACCTGGCGAGCCGACATGTGGTGCTCAAAAAACCCCAAATAGGCACTGTGCTCTCTGGATAAGCCCTATATATATATAGGGTCATATGTGGCTGCCCCCGCCTTGTTTGGGCAATTTTTTTATTTTTTTTGAAAAATAACATCATGTACATTCATCCATATATCCCTCCTATATACCATTCGAATTTCGTCAGAAACAGAGACTCACGGCCTCCATCCGGACAGTAATTTTTTAACGGTAACATGATTTTTTTAAATCGATACCATCGAGATGGAGGCCGTAGGAGTCTCTGTTTCTGACGAAATTCGAATGGCATATAGGAGGGATATATGGATGAATACACATGATTTTATTTTTCAAAAAAAAAATAAAAAAAATGTCGAAAAATGGGGCGGGGGCAGCCATGTTGCCCCCTGGGGGCAGCCAACATGGCTGCCCTGCTCCATTTTGGGGCAAATTTTTTTATTTCTTTTGAAAAATATCATCATTATATTCATATCTATAACCCTCCTATATGTCATTCGAATTTCGTCAGAAACAGAGACTCTTACGGCCTCCATCCAGACAGGGTCGATTTAAAAAATCCTGCGACCGTTGAAAAAATGACGTTTGGATGGAGGCCGTAGGAGTCTCTGTTTCTGGCGAAATTCGAATAACATATAGGAGGGATATAGGGATGAATATAAATGATGATATTTTTTCAAAAAATATAAAAAAATTGCAAAAAATGGGGTGGGGGCAGCCCCATTTTTCCCTATATATAGGGTAAAATGTGTATGCCCCCTAGAGGGAGCTAACTTAGCTCCCCCGCATTATTTTCCTAAATTTTTTTATTTTTTTGAAAAATACTTCTGTAGATTTTCCTAAATATATCCTTATATTATGTCATTCAAATTTCGTGCGAAATAGAGACTCCTACGGTCTCCATCCAAGCAGTCATTTTTTTAGCAATTCTGAGACCGTTAAAAAGTGATTGTATGGATGGAGGTCGTAGGAATCTCTGTTTCGCACGAAATTTGAATGGTATAATATAGAGATATAGTTATGAATATTCTTGGAAGATATTTATAAAAAAATATGGGAAAATGGGGTGGGGGAGCCAAGTTAGCCCCCCTTATTTTTTCCAATTTTTTTATTTTTTTGAAAAATACTTCCATGGATTTTCCTAAAAATATCACTATATTATGTCATTCAAATTTCGTGCGAAACAGAGACTCCTACGGTCTCCATCCAGACAGTCATTTTTTAGCAATTCTGAGATGGTTAAAAAATGATTGTCTGGATGGAGGTCGTAGAAGTCTCTGTTTCGCATGAAATTTGAATGGTATAATATAGGGATATAGTGATGAAATCTATGGAAGAAATTTGCAAAAAAAAACAGGCGAAATCACGCAGGAGAAGCCAAGTTAGCTACCCCCAAGGGGCAGCCCCATTTTATCATATATATATATATATATATATATATATATATATATATGGGTTGATGGGGCTGCCCCCTAGGGGCAGCCAACATGGCTGCCCCGCCCCATTTTTTTGGCAAATTTTTTTATTTTTTTGAAAAATATCAGCATGTATATTCATCCATATATCCCTCATATATGTCATTCGAACTTCGTCAGAAACAGAGACTCCTACGGCCTCCATCCAGACAGAGTCGATTTAAAAAATCCTGCGACCGTTAAAAAAATGACATGGATGGAGGTCGTAGGAGTCTCTGTTTCTGACGAAATTCGAATGGCATATAGGAGGGATATAGGGATGAATATACATCGTTTTATTTTTCCAAAAAATAAAAAAAATACAAAAAAATGAGATGGGAGCAGCCATGTTGGCTACCCCTAGGGGGCAGCCCCATTTTTCCCATATATATATATATATATATATATATATATATATATATATATAGACACACACACACACACACACACACACACACACACACACACACACACACACACACACACACACACACACACACACACACACACACACACACACACACACACACACACACACACACACACACACACACACACACACACACACACACACACACACACACACACACACACACACACACACACACACACACACACACACACACACACACACACACACACACACACACACACACACACACACACACACACACACACACACACACAAAGTACTTGATATGTGGGCCGCTTCCTTTCTGAAGGTAAAATGATTTTTTAAGAAGAGAAGGTAAAGTACTATTTTGATTTGTGCTACGCACAATTTAAAGTAGCAAAGTTAAAAGAAAAGTCGGTAACATCGTCAAGAGAATGGGGGATGAGGGTGATTAGGGTTGAATTATGCATACAAAAGTTATGCAAATTACTGAAAATTTCAAGTTTTATAAGAAAACAAGTAGTTTTTATTTGATCTATTTTTAATCAGTATTAGAGCCATGTTTTAGTAGGAAAGGCATGACTACCCCCTTCAAAATGGCTTAAAGAAAGACTTGTAACTACCTTCACCATCGTAGGATTTTCAATCTCAAAGAAATCATGATTTTATGGTAACGACTAGATCTATTAGCTTAATATAATAGAGATCTTATTCCAATCTATTAACTACAAGTTATGATCTTGTACGTTGCAATCCATCGTTAAGCCATTATTTACTAATATTTCGATGATGCTTAGATGAAATAAACGGACAAGAATGTAAACATTATATATTGAGCTCTTTCAACCGAAGAATATAATCGCATATCTCAATGCAAAGCTTCATACAAGATTTGGCGAAGCCTCTTAGTTTTATGAAGGAATCAAAAAGTTCAAAGAACTCAAAGATTTCTATGATTACGCAAGAATACAGAAATTCGAAATGATGTCGGTAGAAAGCATCAAACATATGCACACATGATTTACAAAGAGTGTAAACAACCTCAAAGCACTCAGGAAGAACTTTATTAAATGAGACATGAAGCAAAGCTAATTGATTCCCTCACCAACGATGGAGAACAAAATATGACATCAATAGAAGAAGCCAAATATATCGATGAGATAAAGATGGATGATATGTTGGAAAATCTAATGGCATACAAAGTTAAGAAGAATAACAAGAAAGCCTTTATTGAAGATTCAAAGAAGAAAAATCTATCATTCAGAACCGGAGAGTCAAATAGTGAGTCTCAAGACGACAAAGATATAGCAATCCTGACAAGAAATTTAAATAATTTAGGCATAACAAGAAGAGCTTCAAGAAAGTGAAGGATGGAAAAGAAGATTCGATAGTATATTACATGTGTAAAAAAAGTGAGCATAAAAAAATAGTGTCTGCTTGTCAAGAAATAAGCAAAGAAAGGAAAGAGGAAGATAGCTCCAGCATCAAAATAAGATCAAATGGTTCAAGAAGAAGGTGTTACAAGCCACTTGAGACAATACAACATATTCAGAGAAGATTCAAGCTCTAGATTTGTCCTACAGCGCTGACATGGGCCAATCAGAGGCTGGGGTTTGTTGACTGTCAGTGATTTTTTGTCAGAATTATCTAATCCTGCATTTTCATCCTTTTTTCCCGATCGATCCATCCACCAATCGACTTCAATCCCTTCACGAGATTTGCTCATGTATAGCCCATGATTCACGTCAGACATGTAGATATCGTGTACATAATTTCTATTGTCGTTGATCTATCCTTGAATAAGGGTGCTTCACCATAATCTATAAATAATACCCCCTCCTCCATGTTCACTTTTGGTCATCTTCATCCCCCTAAAACCCCGTGTCTCGGCCAAAGCAGAGCACCCTCGTGACAGGAGGGGATCCCTTGAGCTCGCGGCGGTCGACGGAGGGTGGAGGTGCACCCATGCGGCCAGCTCCGGTGACCACCTCTGTTCCTTGGCCAAAGCCAGGTAAGAGCTGCGCATTTTATTTATTTTAGTTGATTTTCATTTCCGCATTTTAATTCTATCATTAGTTTAGAGATTAGCATAACGTTTTAGCTTGAAATCACGAATTCGTCGCCCGAGCACCGCTCCGGCGAACCCTTCTTCCACCTCTATGCCTGTTGACCACCCGTCGACCATCACACATCGAGACCCGACCGCTTCTCCATGATTAGCCACTTCGTATCCACCCTGATCGAGTCTCGATCAGCAAATCACTGCTCCACCTCCACCGCTCGTCGGAGCAGGTTCACTTCACTCCACCACACCCCGATCAACCACCAAATAAAAGCCAAGATCTCCATCGTGGTTTCTCCAGTCTTTATAAACCTTTTGCATGTATTGGAGGGGGCATATGAGCCCACCTTGCTTGAAGAAGTACCTCCAAGAAACTCTTCCCTACATAGCTCCTCCGGCGAGCTCCAGAGACCTTTGAGGTATCCATCAGATTTGCGGCACTCCCAGGAATGATTGTAGATGCTCGGCGAAGACGGAGAAGGCCTGAGGCGCCTGCTAGTGCAGATCAAAACTCGCCCAAGGCGAGTTCTTCTTCCGTTCTTGCAGACCCCCTCATCATTGTTCAATCAAGCACCGCAAGTCAGATGATACAACCACCGTTGGATGAGTCATAGATTCAACTGTCGGACCGCATCCAACGATCTAATTTCCTCCGTCCATCGGCGAAACGTCATCGCGCGATGAGGACATGACACGTGTCAAGTGAAATCCCATTAGCCATCTGATCGCGGGCATATATTAGGGTAATTGCATATCTTCTCCCAACTTTTTTTGTATTTATTTATTAATGCTATAAATAAAGTGATGGTCTTTTTATAGAATGACCCCTGCATTTATTTTAATTGCATTTCGGTCCTGTCTAGCTCGGCTTACATGTCATCTCACGTGAGTTGGGCAAATAGCATTGAGACCATGCGATTTTTGTAATTATTAAAAAGTTCCATAAAAGCTGAAATGCATTGTATATTTATGGGATATTTGCATGCATGCTCCTGTTATTTATTTTTATTGCAAATATACCCCTGTTAGGACATTTATTTTTGTGTTTTCTATCTATTTATTAAATATAACTATTGTGCTCCTAAAAATATGAAAAAATAGGATTAAATGTTTCATGCCATGTGTATTCACGTCCATATGTTATTTGGCAGTTTTGAGCATTCTATCCATTTATTAAAATTGAAAAAGAGTACCATATCCCTTGTTTAAAGTAAAAAAAATATCAAAAAATAGAAAAGTGAGTAAAAATTCCAAAAAATATATGTATAGTATATTTTATCCGATTGTTTTACATATCAAAAATCATTAAAAATGGGGGAAAAAGTTTAAAAATTGAAAACCCTAAAATCATTTATAAAAATCTAAAAAATATTTAAAAATCCAAAAATATGTTTTTTATATTTTATACTTTTCTCTATAAATGTCTATATATTAAAATTGAATTGGATAATTTTGGAACTTATTTAATATTTTTAAAATCCAATTCAATTTTGGCCTATATATTTAATCCCTAATTTAGGATATTTTTTACTTTAAAAATACATAAAATTAGCAAAAATTCCAGAAAAATTATAAAAACATTTAAAAAATATGAAAAACCTAAAACAATTTATTTTTTATATTATCTATATTCATTAATATTTATAAATATATTACTATATATTTTATATATAAAGCCTAAAGCCTTGTATATGTTATACAAAAGAAAAAAAATAAAAATATAAAAAGAAAATATAAAAACAAAAATTTAAAAATAAAGATAAAAAATAAAAAAATAAATAAAATTAAAACCCACAAAAACAATAACATTGACAAAAGATAAAAGACACATGTTTTGCATTTAGCCTCCTACTATTTGCTCCCTGTTTTCGACCTCTACACATACTTACGCCTATACACATTTGCTATAGAGTTAGAATAAATTTTAACTCCACTATTTTGATATTAGTTTCTTTGTTCTTGTTGTGGGTTAATTGTTGATTAATCATGGATTTCATTCGAGGTCACTTCAGTGATTGTCCTTCCGTGTTGTGGATTAACATGACTTCGGTGAATATTTACGGTTATCACCTGCCTCCTCCTCAACCTGCAAATCACCATACTAAGAGGCATCTTCTCATCCTATAAATAATATTGATGCATGGATAAATCACTCAGCACATGCTTGAGGCGTGCTAGATGATGGTGAAGGCCCATGAGCCAGGGGAACCGTGTGAAACCTATGAATATAAAAACATGGAAGTGATTGGTCTAGAGTAATGGGTGGTGGTATAGGGGTAGCCACTTGCAAGTATATGTACTGGAGGAGGTGGCGGAGATCGTGTAGGAACTAGTGGTGGTGGTCCATAGTAGGAACATGCACATATACCTCTTTTTTGGAGTCAGACAGAGTCAACCTATCACTTGTAGAAGAGAAATTTATAATTGATTCAAAGAAGGTGACATCAACACTAACATAGTACTTTCATCGAACATAAATGAAGTAGCGGTACACCTTCTAGGTACGAGGGTAGCCAACAAAGACATCGTGTACCCAAGCAAGACACACTTGATAGCTCTAGGGGAGAGCTTGTTACGACCATACATCAAATGGTGAACAAAGTCAACATAGCCAAACACTCATGGTGTATGGGAGAATAGGTCATTCTCGGGAAACGCAATAGAGAAAGGAACCTTCTCTCAAGGCGGAAGATGGCATGCAGTTCATCAAGGAGCAAGCAGTGAAGATCGCATCACCAAAGAAAGAGTGAGGAGCATGACTTTGGATCAAAAGTTTCATCGTTACATCAAGTAAATAACGATGATTGTGTTTGGTAACATCATTTTTGATGAGAAGTGTAAGCACACAAGGTCTTGTATACGATATTGAGAGACCTAAAGGACTCATATAGCTATAATGTACAAAACTCTAAGGCATTGTCAAAGCAAATAAACTTGATAGTAGCAGAGAAATGTTTTTTATTTCATTAATAAAATATTTAATGACAAACCCATCTTTAAACTTGGTTTTCAACAGAAAAACTCAAGAAAGCATGGAATAATATTCCACAACAACTAGACGAGCTCGAATAAGTGTTTTTTGCTATGACTCTAAAGGAACGGACAATGAAAGAAGAGTGATGAGGCTTCCCAAGCTGTCAAGCCTCGCATTGGAAGGTAGAGCACGCGGAAATATGTGGGAGAACATGTCACAACTTTTGTAAAGGAAGGTGGTGATGAATCGACGATTCATCATCTTTATTCACTCATTTTAGCTTAAAATTCCTTATAAAACACATGTAAATATCACTAATTCTCATATATTATCAAACTAGCATTATCTATTACATTGTGTTATTATCATTATTTTAACCCAAAATAAATTAATAAAGAATAAAAGAAAAAGAAAGAAAATAAGGGTGTATATATGTATCATAGATACAAATTGATTATGACCCAGATAATTGGTCAAGCATTGATCTAATTGACAAGGAATAATGGGAGGTAGGTGACGAATCTGATATTCGCTTGTTAAGAAGATGTATTTATCGCCGTGCGTAAAAATATGATTTGTTTCATTGTGCGTTGTAGGTGGCAATCGGAATCGGTCAAGAAAATAACCACACAAAATATTCGTTAATTTTAATCAAAGCGGTTTTATGTTTATTTTACTTGGGCAAGTCCCAAGGTCGATCACAAGGAGGCAAAGGAACAACCTAGAATTATGTCTATAAATATTCGTGTGTGGTTTTCGAAGTGGTCTTTTTTTAGAATTTTTAATGCAATGAAGGGTGCAATATGCAATTTTGGCCTATTTTAGGGACTAAAATGTCAATTACGTTCAAATGATGTCTGAAAAATATGAAACTTTGCCAAGATGCAAAATATGATGAAGTGAATGCATTGTAATTTTTTTGGAATTTTTGGATGTAATATGAATTTTTATGAATTTTTAAATGTAAACAGAATGAATTTAAATATTTAATTATAATAAATACTAAACCTAATTATTTTCAAGGAACAAAATTATCTAAGATCTATCACTAGGTGATTGATCTCAGAAAATTCTCAAACCTCGAAAATACTAGTTTCAATACCTATTAAAAATCAAACACTAAAATATGAAAAATAATTTTTACAGGGCAAATTATGCATGCAAATGCAAATATTTTTTAGCACAATGTCAAGCATAATTAATTCGAAAATATATGATTTTTCAGGAATTTTTAAAGCAACGGTTAATCAAAAATAAATTTCAGAGCATAAACTGGGCAAAATATGCAAATTTTCACAAAATAATTAGTTATTAATTAACCATCAATCAGAAAAATGTCTACAACATGTCAAAATGTAGAGAATAAAATGAGGAACATAGTGCTACTTTTGGATAAATATAATAATAGAGAAGAGGTTCAAAACAGAGGGGGAATACAGGGGTATAACTACAATAAAAAATATAAATATAAAAAGGCAGAGGAAGGACCTATTTGTAATTACCTATAGTTGGGGGTGTTTTCTGCAAAAGACCCAAGGGAGCACGTGCAGCACACGTGCTCCTTGGGTGTATGGACTTCTTCGCAAATAAGAGGAGCTCCGGGGCATCTATGCAAACGTCCCCCCGACACACGTGCTCCTCACGTACGTGGCGGTCTCGGGTGTCACGCCCGACAGCGAGGCGGCGGAGTGGCTGAGACAACCTCCGGCGTCGACAATGGAGGTTCTGTTAATGTGGAGGTCCTGCTGCTCTTGCTTGATGTTGGAGATTTCGAAGAGGCAGGCTAGAGTAGGTGCAGCTCGGTGAAGGAAGGAGTCGGCGCTCGACGCGTTTGACAAAGTACGTTTGAGTCGATGACGGAGAAGCTTCTAGCAGGCGGAGCTGATATGTTGGAAGCGTTGACAGAGGCTCTGATTGAAGATGAGGATCTCCCCTCCCAGTTGCCGGAGCAGTGCGTGGAGAGATGGCGAAGGTTGAAGTGTTGTTGTTGGCGGCGTTTATCGAAGGGAATAACAGTGATGTCGGAGACGATGGTCGACGATGGGCATGGTGGTGATGGTTGATGGTTCGACGTCAATGGCGGAGCAGCAGAAGTAGGCGGAGATGATGATCGGAAGGGGGGAAGTCATGGGTTCTCGGAAAAGGAAAGATGAGGCAGAGGAACATGGGATACCTGAGGAGGGGGGGCTCGACGGCGTAGCTACCAGAGCGGAGCAGCAACCTGGGGGTAGCTGCGACGAGCTCGTGGAGACCCCAGATCACGCCGACGAGGGAGGTTCTGTGGTTGTCACGCCCGAAGAGGGAGGCTCGTCTGTAAAGGGCGGATGATGGAACTGGGTCGTGGCGGAGCATCTTTTAGAGGCTACGTGGTGATCAGGGAAGGAAGGTCGCTGGAGGAGTTTGATTTGGGGATTTGACGAGATGAGGAGATCGGAGGGCTATTGCGGGGATGGGATTTGGAAATCGGAGAGGGATTCGCGGTGGGAGGAGATTGACGCGGAGATGGAAGGCGGCGGAGGAAATCACGGAGGAGATTGCGGAGGCGGCGGTCGGAACTGATTTGGGAAAGGGGGCTTGGGGAAGACGGTGACCCTTGGCCATCCGATCGGCCGAGATCGGACGGCCTGATGGATGCCACGTGCCGCATGGGGGCGGAGACGGGAAGGCACGTGCTGGGCTCGCGCGCGGGAGGCACGTGCGCATGCACGTGCATGCCCTTTTTTATTTTTTTTACTTTTTTTATTATTTATTTTTTTGTTATTTATTTATTTTTTTTATAAAAAACGATTTAAAATTGCAAAAATTGGCTGACACGTGGCAGCTCCAGGGGCTGCCACATGTCAGCACCACAAAATTCAAGAAATAAATTCCTTATAAATTCCAAAATAAATAGCAAATGACCTCGTATAAAAAAAGTTTCTTCACAAAAATTGCTCATCTCGATGAGATCTATAAATTTTATGAGACATCAAAACCAAATTCGGTCAAATGCACAAAGTGATATTTTTGGGGTATCCCATGTACATAGAATACCTTGATTTTTGGGGTTTTGTAATTTTTATGTCATTTTTAAACCAGATAAAAATCCGAAAAAAATATGATAAAATCAAAGATAAATAATTACACATTAATCTATTTTTTTATTTTTATGAATTGATAAAATATGTACATAAAATATCAGGTCAAATATCGCTAAAATACAACATGTACAAAAGAGGCCCAAAACCCAACTTTCGCATATGAGCTCCGATTCACTTGAACTTGGTCTTGTTTTGAAGGAAATTGAATGTACATTAGTTGAAAAGTGAGTAGGATTAAAACAGACACTGGATGAGGAAGATATGAGTTTTTAGTCCGGAAATCGTGAAAATAGGGTTTGGGTTTTTGGTCCACTTATTTGGGTTAGTGATTTTTTTGTATTTTTCATTTATTCTTGTAAGTGATATTTACACAGTGGAAATGGTTTTGGGTCATTCGGAGTTAGCATGAATGAGTTAAAAATCGGGGAAATTAGGCTATTTACAGGTCAATTTTGGCTGGGATTTTTGGCTTCTTATTGTGCATAAATAATGGATAAAATGCAATTCTTATGAAAAATGCATGAATACTAATTATGCAGAATAGATGCAGGAATGCTATTGATTTTAAGGAATTTGAGCTTAATAAATGAGATTTAGAGTGATGAATTCGAGATTCATCATCCCCCTATACTTAAAGCATGCTCGTCCCTGAGCATCGAAAAGAAATGCCATGAAGTGAAATGGTATTGGGTTCCATACCAAGACCATGAGTTGAATGTGAAAATGAATCTAGACTCGGCCTTTGGATTATTAGTGTGGCAAAACTTCTGTGAGACTTAGAATTTTAAAATCAACAGCCCTCAAGTTCTACATATCATTGCTACAGTTTTGGCTCAGAAGTCATCTTAGATCAATCCTCTTCCCAAAGCATACCCTATGTACATTTAACAACCGACTCATGTGTGTGAAAGGTTTTAGCTCTTCCCACCCAGAATGCCGGGCTACCGCGCAAACCTCCTCTCTAGTAACTCGTCCTCGGAGAGTCAGGTATTTCCTTCTAAGGTCTGTCGTGCTGTGTTCACAATCGAATTGGGGGATAAGTGAGAAGAAGGAGAAAAGAACTGGAGGGTGGCCAGTGTAGTCACCTATCCTTGTGAAGCTGGCCAGTGTAGCCGAGTCTCCACCAAGATCTGCAGGTTTTCTTGAAGCTTGGACCTTTTTGGTCAGATATTTATTTGGTAGAATGTTGTATTTGGAATTTTTGGGTGGTTCTGCTTGGATCTTGTTGTGCCCCTACGGATATAGAATCTTTTTATTTCCGTACATTTTTTTGGGGTCTTAGAAAACATTGTGCCCAGTTATACATCCCTTTTCCGAAGCTTTATTTCAACCCATACTCCGGTCTTTAGATTTTCACGCTACCAGAAAAGAAACTCACATAGTCTTTCAACATCCCGTTTGAGTTGAGCTAAGTGCATAGTGCCAGAGTACAAATTAATTCCTTATTCCAGAGTTGTACCCAGAATGAAGAGACCAGGTTAGACACTAAGAGTCAAACTATGCACATTGTCATGTGGAACTCAAAGAATTAAGTCAACAACCTGGAGTTTCTAAAATCCTATTTCTCGGTGAAGTTCCTTTGAAAATTAGGTGGATTAAGGTCAAGTCCATACCACTCTCGATTTCGGCTCATAACTCGGTTCAGAACCCAAAGACTTTTCACATATGCAAATGCTGGATGATGTGTGTGAAATGCAGACACAATTTTTTCTTCTCTTTTTTTATGCAAGAGATTTAAATTTTTTTAAGAAGCCCCTTTTTTCTTTCAAAAATTTTGGGCATAGTCAGTGTTAGTAGCAAAACTCTTTTTCTTTTTCTTTTCTTTTGTTTTTTTTGTTTTATTTTTTATTACCCACCCCGTAAATACATATAGACTTACGCGAAAGTATGAGGTATGACTAAAATATATACACAGTATATATACAGACCCCCCTATACTTAGCGAGTGTTGTGTCCTCAGAGCACAAGAAGCGTAATGATGACATAGCTCGGTCTAAGCGTAAGAGAGTGGAAAATTGTTATACAATGGTCCGCCCCCCTATACTTAGACTGTAAACAGTCTAAGTATAGAAGAAGAGTGCAAAAGAAGCGGTCAGGGTATGTAAATGAGGAGAGTATAGATAGATGGGCATCGCTTCCCCCTATACTTAGGCTCTGGTCAGCCTAAGTATAGGAGAAAGGTGGAAATGGAGCGATCAGAAGATAGGAGAAGAATGGTATGTACAGATGGCATCGACCCCCCCTATACTTAGGCCTTGGCCTAAGTAGACGCAGAAGCTATAGAAGGCGATCGATGTGGTCGAGAAGGAGGGTGTGATTGATTTGATAAATCTTCAATTTCCTCGCTCTGCGTGAAGTAGATGACCTCAACTTGAATTGTCTGCTCCTTGGGTGATTCTATATACGGCTTCAGCAATTATCCATTCACTGAGAAAGGTTGTGCATCATCTTTGAGTTTGGCAATATCCACACTTCCATTAGTATGTACATCGATGACAATGTAGGGACCCGTCTATTTTGATTTAAGTTTCCCATGAAAAGTCTTTAACCGAGCATTAAACAACCACACTTTCTGCCCAGGGACAAAGGTTTTATCTCGAATGTGTCTATCATGCCATCTCTTGACCTTGTCCTTATAGATCACACTGTTATCATATACCCGGTTTCGGATTTCAATTAGCACATTCAGATTTAAGTCTCAACATAATTTCCCAAGGTGACAACTCCAATTCAACTTTTTGATTGCCCATTCTGACTTGTGAATTAATTCTGCAGGTAGATGGCATGGCTTGCCATAGATCATCCTAAAAGGTGAAGTACCGAGTGGAGTCTTATAGGCTGTCCTATAGGCCCACAGAACCTGGTCCAACAGTTTTGACCAGTCCTTTCTATCTGGACGGACCAACTTTTGAAGAATACCCTTCACCTCTCTATTAGAAACCTCTGCCATGCCATTAGATTGTGGATGATATAGGTTGGCTATTCTATGCTCAAATTTGTACTCCTTAGCCAAAGACCTCATTTCCTTATTCACGAAGTAATTCCTCCATCAGAAATCAAAATTTTTGGTATCCCGAACCTTTCAATGATATTATCCTTGATAAACTTACAGACGGTTTTGCTATCTGCGGTTCGGGTTCGAATAGCCTCTACCCATCTTGATAAATAATCCACTACTAACAAGATGTACTCAAATCCATTGCTGTTGGGAAAGGAACACATAAAATCAATCCTCCATGTATCGAAAATATCACAGAAAATCATTGGTTGCATGGGCATTTCATCTCTATAACCAACAGTCCCTCCCATCCTTTGGCAAATCGGGCAAGACCGTACAAATTCATTAGCATCTCGAAATAAGGTCTGCTAGTAAAATCCACATTGGAGTACTTTGTGCGCGGTTCTCTTTCCCGAATGGTGTCCTCCAGCCTCGAGAGAATGACAATGTGTGAGGACACTCTGGTATTCCTCCCGAGGAATACATCTTCGCTAGACACAATCCGCTCCTTCATAGAAAAGGAAAGGATCATTCCAATAGTATTTTCTCGAATACGACTTTAGTCGATCAATCATTCTCTTGGTCCAACCAAAGGGAACTTTCTTGGAGACAAGATAGTTCACGATGTTGGAATACCATGGGGTTGAATCAATAACGCAAACTGATTCGTCTGGAAAAGACTCCTTAATAGGTCCAGTGTTAGGATAATCGTTTTGCTCAATTCGAGAAAGGTGATCAGCAACAACATTCTTTATTCCAGGTTTATCCTTGATCTCCAAAGTAAATTTCTGGATTAACAAGATCCACCTTAAAAGCCATGCTTTGGCATCTTTCTTATCCTTGAGATATCTAATTGCCGTATGATCAGTGAAAATTGTCACCTTGGAGCCCAATATGTATGATCGAAATTTTTCAAGAGCCCAAACAACCACGAGGATTTCCTTTTTAGTCACTGTATAATTTCTCTGTGCAGGATCCAATACTTTGCTCGCGTAGTGAATCGCATAAGGAATTCCACCTCGTCTTTGTCCAAGCAAAACTCCGACAGCAAAATCCGATGCATCAGTCGTGATCTCAAAGGGAAGAGACTAGTCGGGAGCTTGTAATATCGACGATTCACATATTTTCTTTTTCAGAAGCTCAAAGGCCTCAAAACACTTGTGATTTACAATAAACTCGGTGTCTTTTTCTAAGAGCTCAGTCAGTGGGTGGACGATCTTTAAAAAATCAGGAATAAACCTTCGATAAAATCTAACATGCTCTATAAAAGACCTCACTGACTTGACGTTGGTTGGTGGCTCAAGTTTCTTGATCACATCCACCTTGGCAGGGTCGACCTCCATTCCCTTCTTGGAGATGACATACCCCAACACGATACCCTCAATCACCATAAAGTGACTCTTCTCCTGGGAGAGTGCCAAATTAACCTCCATGCATCTCTTGAGGACTCGGTCCAAGTGCGCTAAACATGTATCAAATGAATCACCATGGACCGAGAAATCATTCATGAAGACTTTCAGGAAATCACCCACCATTTCGGCAAATACGACAATCATGCACCGCTGGAATGTGCCCGGGATATTACAAAGTCCGAATGGCATGTGCTTGAATGCGTAGGTATCGAAGGGACATGTAAATGTGGTCTTTTCCTGATCCTCGGGAGCGATAGCTACTTGATTGTAGCCAGAGTACCCATCAAGAAAAATAGAAGAATGCTTTTCCTGCAAGTCTCTCTAAGATTTGATCAATAAATGGCAGTGGAAAGTAATCTTTCTTGGTCGCAGCATTTAGGCGCTTATAATCAACACAGACACGCCACAACGTGGGCACTCGGGTCGCGATCTCTACCTCCTCGTTGGTGAGCATCTAGATTCCCGACTTCTTCGGGACGACATGAAGGGGGGCCACCCACCTGGAGTCAGAAATGGGGTATATAGACCATGCTTTGCACCATTTTTCTATCTCTTTCTTAACTACTTTCCGAAGATTGGGGTTTAATCTTCTTTGAAATTCACGGGAAGGTCTTGCATTATCCTCAACATAAATTTGGTGCGAGCAGGGAACATGATTGATTCCTACGAGATCCGACACAGTCGAACCGATGGCTTTTCGATTTCGCTCAAGGACTTTGAGAAGTCTAGATTCTTGGTCCATGGTTAATGATGAGCTAATGATCACAGGGAATTTTTCTTTAGGTCCATTAAGAAATGCATACTTCAGTGTGGGAGGGAGATGTTTCAGCTCTGACAAATCTAAATCATCAATCAAGTCTGGCTGAATGTCTTTTAAATCTGGCTCTGTGCTGGTTGGCGGTGAATCATTCTGTGATATGTTAGCCACTAATCCCAAAGGAAGGTGAGTCAGATCGCTAAAGTAGTACGGTAATTCGGCCAAAGCCGCGTCCGACTCGTCATCGATATTTCTTGATTTTCCGGAAAAAGATGGGATGGACAAATCCGAAAGGATTTATGTGTCATCAAGGTTATAAGCATCCGGATGTCTAGATTTGTCTGGCAACATCTCGTATACTACACGGTGCACTGTTTCTTCTTCTGACGTGGTATTATCAATCTGAAGGTCTGGTAGTTGGTCCCATGGCCCATTAGTGCCAATGAGATTACATTCGGATGTTTCGGCATCTTCAGTGGTGGATTCGTAATCTGATCTTTGCCACTTCGTTTGTTTCATCTACAGATCCACTTCTCCATCTGGGGAGCGGAATTTCATCATTCTGGTGCCGTAATCGAATACAACTTTGGCGGTTCTTTAGAATGGTCTTCCAAGAGTGATTTGCAATTCCTTCCAATGGTTCAGAGTCTCCATATCAAGGACAGTGAAGTCCACTTTGTATTCTATACCCTCGACCATGATGATAACATTTTTCACTTCTCCCTTAGGTCTTTTTGTGGATTTATCAGCGAATTAGAGTAAAGATAATGATTTTTGGAGAGGAGCTAACTCCAATCTGTAATATAAGGCTAACGGAAGAAGATTGATGGAAGAACCATTGTCGAGAAATGTACATGCAAACGCAATGCCACCAATGCGACTCTCCACATAATGAGCACGCTGATCCCTTTTCTTTCTTGGTAAATGCTGATTTTTGACACATTTGGTAATGGCAACTGTCAAGATACGAGTCTCCACAAATTGATTTGTTTTCTTTGTACGAGTCTTAGTGGGAATGCATTTCATTTGCAAGTACTTCTGAAATGCTGGATTACTAGCCACATA
The DNA here is from genome assembly GCA_037367405.1 of Ottelia alismoides. NCBI lineage: Eukaryota > Viridiplantae > Streptophyta > Magnoliopsida > Alismatales > Hydrocharitaceae > Ottelia > Ottelia alismoides. The sequence continues at coordinate 103,754 of JAZKJV010007223.1, forward strand.
CTGATCAAAGGGTACTTTGACTGTGATATTCTGCTGGCAGAACTTTTCCATCACTGGGTCATTCTGAATATTTTTCTTTTGTTTTCCTTTCTTAAGAGCATGGGGGAAAGGAATGGAAGCATTTGAGACAGGAGAAAGAGAGCCAGAATCATAAATAAGAGCATCTTTATTAAATTTGGAGTTCTTATTACAAGCATAATTTTTATGATAATAATCATGTTGCTGAAATGTTGACAAAGGTATTTTTGCAGCAACTAGAGGTTCAAGGTCCTCCGCGAACTCCATAGATGCCTTTACTTTATCTCGTGCTGAAATCTTCAGGCGTCCTTCTTCCTCAACCTCAGAAGCATCCTCCGGTTGATCTTCCGAGTCTTGATGGTCTGATTCCCTTGCCCAGTCAGGTACGACCACGGTCCTTCCGCTCCTAAGAGACATGGCATTGATATTGTCAAACGAAAGGATCTCATGTTCAAATGTGGAAAATTTTGAATAGTATACCTGACCATTGTGTTGAGATGATTGAGATTTGTTCAAGCTATTGGGGTTAGCTTGAACTTGGGCGGGAATAGCTGTAGCTGGGGCTGTCTGTTCATCCTTCCAACGGGATAGACGATTAACATCGACCCGTAGATCGTACAACTCATTTCGGAAGTTTCAAATTTCTTCCAGCATCTGTCTCTGGATATCTATTGGTTCTTCTGGAGGGTTTGAGGATTGAGATGTTTGCTTTGGAGCTTGGTACTGCTGACGGTATTGCTGAGGTTGGTTCTGGCGGTTGTGTGGCTGCTGTGGCTTTGAGTGTTAGAATGCTGCATTGTTTTAAGTGTGCTATGGAGCTGAGGGGAATGCAGCATTATAGATAGTGGGCGGACACTGATATTGCTGACAGTCCCCCCATATTATCCTGTCGGGTAGTGTCCTGTGTGTACCAAATGCTGTTTATTTCGAATGTCAGAGGAGAGGCTTCTTCGACTGTTTCGGTTGGAGGAGGAGACTGCTGGGAAGGTTGGGCATATGATTGGTCTTGAGCCCATGGTTGCTGTTATCCTGATCTTGGTTGTCATGTACATGATGCACATGATAGATCGGGGCCATAGGAGCAGTGAGTATCCCTATCTTGGATACCTTCTCAGTTAGCTCCTCCATTTGCTTTGGAAATTGAGAGATCCGGTTGTCGATGTCGTTCATCCTCTTATGTATTTGTTCCACAACTGTTAATTTATCTGCGATGATGTTCATGTTGGGAATCAAATCCTATGTTATTTTTGCGACAGTTTACTTCCCTCCTTTGGCTTGAAAGGTGTTCAGGGAATCAGTGTAAGCTCTACTGGCGATTTGTGAACGGCTTGTCTCCGCCATCTGCTCTAGTATTTTTCATACGGTCTCAGCTCCTCGGGATGTGTAATTGCCTCAACAGGCAGCACTAACTAAACCCTGAGTCTCATAGTTGAGGCCACAATAGAGTGACTGTACTAGGATGTTATTATCCAGGTCATGACAGGGACATTCTGCAGCATATCTTTGAATCTATCTCATGCATCACAAAGTGGTTTATTAGGCATCTGAGAGAAACTGATGATGCGAGTCTTCATTTGATTGGTTCGACTCAAAGGGTAGAATTTCTTTAAGAATAGGTTTTTGAACCTATCATAAGTAGTCACAATCACTCCTGAGTTTTTCACCCAGTAATCAGCCTTCCCTTTCAAGGCGAAAGGTAGTGTAGTGAGACGAATGTAGTCTTGGCTGACTTGCGGGTGCCTCTGAATCGAACATACTAGCTCCAAATCTCGTAAAAATTCATATGGTTCTTCATTTGCATTACCATGGAATTGTGGTAATTGACTTAGGAAGTGTGGATTCAATTCATGGTGAACCTCTGGCTGAGGTGGCTGCAAGTAATTTCTAACTCTGTATTGCCCAGGATTGTATGCGGCTTCCATTGGTGGTTCTCCCCCAGCATTCAACTGTTCTAGTTGCTCTCTTAGTAAAAGTTGCTGCTGCTCAGATGCAGCTAGTCTTGCAAAGATCATCTGCATTGGATCGTCATTGGGTTCATCTTCATGATCTCTCTTGGATGACATCTTGGGAGGAATCTTTTTCTTCTTTTCTTCATCTTCAGATTGTGAAAAATCGGAGTCAATAGTTTTGAAAGAACGAGAATCAGAGTTATCAAGGTGAGAGTCTTCCTCGATGTGATCAGGAGATAATGAAAGAGTATGAGTTTGTCCTCCTTCTAGGAAGATGAAAGAATCATATGAGGAGGATTCTCGGGAGAGGTGTCTCTGAACCCAAGGTGTTCTTGAGTAAGAGTGTCTCCGAACCTTTGAGATTGGAAAGTTTGTGGCGGTCAGAGAAGGGTTCACGGATTCCGAACAAAAATTACCACAATCTTTCATTCTCGATTGCAGAAGACTAACAAGAGGTGTACGGTTCATGATTTAGGCACAAGTGTGCGGTATTCGATGGTTAATTAAGTTTTACGCATAAATCAAATTTGTTTCACCAATTCACTCAGTGAAGGCCGTAAGAGTTCGGCCAGTTATCTTGTCGATTTTTAATTGGTGAGAAATCAAATCTTGCAAACCGTTTAACAAGCTGTTGGGTGCTGAAATTTTCTTAAAGACTGTCCCGAGTTCGTACGACTAGTTGCATCTACTTTCAACCAGTATAGGTGTAAGTACAGACCGTAAAACGACTACCCGTGTTACTTAAGGACGGAGCCTTACGCGATGTCCTTTAAACCACCCACTATGCTAAGGAAGTCCGGACCGTTTACCGGCTACCCGTATTCCTCACTAAGAAGTAGCTAATCGTTTTTAAAATCAGTAGTCTATACGAAAATCTTGGCCTGGCTATATCCTAGTGTGCGTCTCTCTTGTCGTTGCAAGATAAAAACAAACAATGTCGGGGTTGCTCTCCCGCAAGAATTCTTGATATTATGGGTTCCTAGAATCGGCTATATTTAGCACTCCCAATTTTAATTAGGTGATCACTGAAGAGTTTAAATGAGCACAAATTACGTCATCATCCAGTCCCAATTTCCTTTAGAGTTACGCGATAAAACAAGAAGGAGAAGTTCGGGAAAAGTCGATGCACGTGAAAACAATGATGTATGCTCAGTTAGGAGACTTATAGTGAATCCTCACAATCTTCATGTGGGATGCTAGACAGAAATTGAAAAATTATTCTAAATGAATGCAAGCCGATGAAAACCACACCTAGCAGAAAGTTCTATTAGCGGGAAAGAAATGAGTTAAATTTTTACTAAATTAAACGATCTATGTGTGTCTCAATTAAAGTGAAGTGTGGCTTAATTCTACGAGCACAATCAAAAATCTAAATACTCTGAGAGCCGTATGTGCAAGTCTATTCTAATCTCCACTCAAGTCGGGTCCCACCCTCACCGGATAGGGAAACAGGCCACGACACACCACAGAATAAAGTTAGAGGTCTTGTTACACATGCCAGAGTCCAAACGGACACCGTTGTAAATAAGCAATTAATTACAGAAATTTAAAAATTGCAGAAATTAAAAACCTAGACTCTACGCTCTCTCACGACTCGACTCGATCTTAAATTAATTGCGGATTTTTAGGAGGTCGGTGAAGATGCTTCAATTTCTTGAAAAACCACTCCACGTATGCCGTGTACCTCGCAAGAAAAATAAGAGAGATAATGTAAGAGAGTGACTCAAAAATATATGAAAAATAAATACTGAAAATAAATTGCAGAAAAAATGGAGTTTACAATGAAAAATTTGGGGGTCAGAGCGGAAAACCGAACGAAAATTTTCAAGACACAAACTAAACCGTTTGCCTCCCCGGCAACGACGCCATCTGGTGACACTCGGGTTAAGTAAGTAATTAACAATGGTCGTTGTGACACAAGTCACCAAGCGCGGTCAATCGAGAAAAATAAATAAATCACTTGATAGAAGATCAATCAATAAAAATAATGTAAGCCGCTTTCGCTATTCTTTTTACATGGTATAGCGACTAGGGTCGATCACAAGGAGCACGATTTAAAAACTATGCAATCAAATTTCAGAAATGATTTTTTATTGATTTTTGTTTTTTTTATTTTTTTTCAAAACAAGGCACAAAGGATGAAAATACACACACCGCTCTTTTTGTATTTTCCAACTATTCAAAAATGCTCAGGAAATTAAAAAAATATCTTTATCTTTTATATATTTTAAAATTTTTTGGTATTTTTTTCAACTTTTTATGATGTTTTTGGGATTTTCTAAAAATCAAACAGTGAAAAACAGAGCAAAATATGCACAGTCAGGAGTATTTTGCAAATTAAAAACACTTAAATTGCCAAATAATCCTGGAGATTATTTTTAGGATAAACGACAAAGCAATATCTACAAATAGAGACTGAAATCACAATTTTTTTTTATTTCTCTATAATTTTCTATATTTTTTAAGAATTTTTGTTTTTCACAATTTTTTGGTTTTTATAAAGAGTTAATGCACAAAAGTTGGATAGAAATTAAATGACACCAAAATACACCAACACTATTTTTTGGGAATTTTTAAGCAATTTTTTGAATTTTTTGAATTTTCAAATTTCAGGCAGACAAAATATCACTGTTTTTTATTTTTTAAGTATATTAAATGGTAATAAAATTTGATGAAAAATTTATACGTGGTTAACAACCACCTCAGGAACGTGTATCATTTTTTTTCAAAATTTTTCAAGCAACACAAATAATTATTCTGATGAAAAGTGCATGTAAAATTCAAATCTGCAATACAGGGGCTCAAATGTAAATATTAAAAGTTCCTGCCTCAAAAAGTAATAAGAAATAAAATGCACGGCAAGTAATGCAATTTAACCAATAGAAAACGTGCAGAGCACGTGACTTCTGGAGCGAGGGTTTTATTGCAAATAAGGAGCTTTTCAAGGGTTTGATGTTGTTGTTCCTTCTTCAAAGGGAGGACGAGGGGGCCGCCGCCCCTCTCTTCTTCTTCACGTAGAGGCGGCGCAGCGTGCGACAAGGAGGCGGAGGCGGGCCGGCATTCTGGGCGGTTGGACGGCGCCGGTTGGCCGCGCGATGGGAGCGGCGCTCCTCTAGTGGTGTCGCGGCCTAGTAGAGGGCCTCACGCGGGAGAGCACTGTGAAGGGGGGGGGGGGGGGGGCGTGCGGCTGGAAGGCGGAGCGTGTGGCAGCTCACCCGCCGTATCCTGGGTGGAGAGGGGTCGGCGCAGGGCGGTGCGCTGTTGGCTGGCGAGCAGCCCGCACGGAAAGGTGGATAGGGGGCTCGCGGAGGAGACGCCTGCGATCCGGAGACGCCACCGTCAGGAGCGGCGCGTGCCCGCGCTCGCGCAGGAGCGGAGGGCTGCTGGAGGCACGGGGAGCGCGCCCAGCGGTGGCGCTAGGGCTCGGGAGACCGCGCCGCTGGGTTGCTGGAGGGGAGACCCGCGCAGGGGTCCGGTGGGGGGTTCGGGCTACCGCGGCTGGCGGCGCACGGCGGTCGGCCCACCGGTATGGCACGGGGATGGCAGCGGAAGCGGGCAGCGACCCGCTGCAGACCTGCTTCTTTTTTTATTTTTTTGATTTAAACTTGCAGAAAATGTTAGAAGAAGAAAAAGAAACTGTTTATATTTTTTTGTTTTTTATATGTGAAAAGGAAATGAAAGATTTTTTTATTTTTAATTTTCCTGCAAAACAAAGGTTAAAAAAATATTTTTTTAATTTTTATTTTATTTATGTACACAATAAGGGGGATGGAGGGGGGTGGATCGTGACGAGGTATGAAGGATAGATCCGAAGACTCCGACCACGGTGCGTGGTCGGATGTGAAAGGTTGTGCGAGATAGAATGTGAAATACGTAAGATCAGAAATTGAGATGGAAATTGATGGCGGATCGGAAAATGTATGGTGAATATTTTGAGATTTTTAAAATCTAAAAACTAATCAAAGGGGCCTAGAATTTACTCTACGATCTACCTAAAAAATGACGGGAATAAAATGGATCTCACCTTGGAATTGGACACGTCGTGATGGCCTCGACGACGACCAAAATGCTGTCACCGAACGGATCAGAGATTGGGCACCCTTCTGCAACGAGTAGCTCTCCGAGATCGGGCTCCTCTCTCCAAAGATTGATCAAGGAGAAATGAGGGAGGAGCCCATTAAAAAGAGATAAAAATAAAAAGTGGAAGATATATACACTTAAGGAAGATGTTTAGTGGTTAATTATTAAATAATTAAATAAATCAAAATAATTAATTAATTATGAATTTCGGATTTAAATAAATTAAATAAATAAAGTAATTTATGGAAATCAATTAACCACCTTAATGGTGGCCATATAAGATGTGGAATAAACTCATATATACAAGGAAAGCTATTAAATTAATTAATTCAAAGAAATCCAATAAATCAAATAATTAAATATGAATTTCGAAATTAAATTAAATTAATTAATTAATGAGAGATATTTTATTTTTTGGTGATTTTTATATAAGGAAGTTAGTTGTATACACATATTGTATACATATAATACACTATGCATATATACACATAGGGAAATAATTTATAAACACAATTTTTTTCATTTTTTAATTTTATTATTTCTATTTTTTCTTTATTTTTAATGAAAATATTATTTACAAATATGTACATTATGTATATAAAAATAAATATGAATAAATATATACAATAAATAATGGGAAAACTACACAAAACACTCCAGAAAAGTCGACTTTTTATCCATAACTCCAAAAATTATGAAACTAAACCACTTGAAAGATAATTTAATTTAGAGTATAATGGAACTGGGTTTGGTTCAATTTGAGTTCGTATGGAGCCGGAATTGGTATTTAAATGATCACATTGCGGCTTTTTCTGAGGATGATTATTTGTAATATATACATTATTTTTCTTGCCAATTATTTTTATTATTTACAACACATTTTTATTTACAACTTATGTTTACAAAAAAATTAATTTGAGGTCAAATTATGCACAAATAAAATAGTACAAGTTTTATACAAATATACAAGGAATTTACGTACAAATTATTTTTGGATTTTTGACAGAAGACCCTTTTTTCCCTTACTTTATTCCTAGTCGATCAGGTCAAGTCTTGACCTTCTCTCGGAGTTCGGGTCAGTCTGTATTTATTGCATAAATACCTCCTTTCTTTTCTTTTCTTCTTTATTCTTTTATTTTTGTACAAAAAGTGTTAAAATGTAATTTTAACAAATGCATGCAAAATGGTAATTTTATGCAATTAATGGGCATTTACAGGTGTTTGACTAAGAAAATGAAGCTAAAATAGAAGAATAAAGGCGATGAATCGTGGATTCATCATTCCCCTATACTTTACCTTTATTAGTCCCTTAGCAAACACTTATTTGGAGAATAAGTGAAAATAAAAATAAAGAAAAGAAAAAGGAAAGAAGTTAGAATAATGTTGACTTTTAAACTTATCTTTATAAAAATGTAGTCTGGATCTCTGTCGGACCTTTGGATTATTAGTGTGTCGGAACCTTATTGGGATATGGATTTAAAACCTAACAGCCTCTGAGTTCCACAAGACTCCTATTCAGGTCTCCTCAACAGTCAGATCAAAACAAGTCTACATACACAAATTCTTATGACTATGAATTCTTACTTGTACAGTGTAAGTGAATATAGTACCTCATCTCAGAAGTAACAAAGAAATAGCCTCTCTCAACAAGGTAACTCTAATCCCCCGGTCTAGCAACTCTTTCCTCGAGGATCAGGGATATTCCCTTCTAAGTTCAAGTACAACCAGCTCAAGAAGAGGGATGGAGAAGAGAATGGACGTTAACCAGTGTAATTACCTATCCTTGGATGCATGATCAGTGTAGCCATGTCACCCGCTGCAAGCTCACAAATGTATGACTTTGAAGCTTTTATTTTTTTCCACTTGTATATACACTCCGACAGGCGTTTTACTTTTCAATCAGGCCTGTCCACTTTTGGAGATTTTGCATTTTTTTCTTTTTTTTGAAAATATATACAAGGTGCAACCTGTACATAAGGAGTTTTTCCTCTTGAGCCAGTAGACTATCCCTCTTTTGAAGCACTATTGCAATCCCACAACTCCTGTCTTTAGACATCAACATCACCAAACCAGGTTGAGATGCACTTCCCTCCCCATAGGAGGACGAGAGGTTCTGCCTAGATGTACTACCCTCGTATGTTATCCCAAGCCAAAAGAATCTGCCCCTCACTACCTCCTCCATGAAGAGCTACGTGTAGAGTGCATTGTCCAAGGTAAGCCATGGTCTGAAAGAATCATGCGTATGTTGTTAAATATTCTACTTAGACTAATTAAGATGACATGTGAACATAGTCTTACGGACTCGAAGAATTAAGTCACTAGGACCTGAAAAATCTTAACTCCAAATCTTATAAGGCTCCTCAGAAATTAAGTGAATTAAGGTCCAACTAAGCTCCATTCTTCAAATTTATTCCAGACTTGGTTTAGTCGTCAATACTATCCTAAAAAATGCACATGCCAGTGCAAGAAAATATGTACAATGCAAAGAAAACAAAATCTTTTTGTGAAACAATTTTCAAAATTTTGAAATTTTTATGGATTTTTGAAAAATAATGCACATGCAAACGTTTTTTTAATGCAAATAGTTAGAAATATATACAAGTATGTACAACGTTTTTTATTTATTATTATTATTATTATTTTTCTATTTTAAAGAAAATATTATTTACAAATATGTACATTATGTATATAAAAATAAATATGAATAAATATATATAATAAATAATGGGAAAACTGCACAAACACCCCAGAAAACTGACTTTTTATCCGTAACTCCAAAAATTATGAAACCATAGCCATTTGAAAGATAATTTAATTTAGAGTATAATGGAAGTGAGTTTGGTTCAATTTGAGTTTGTATGGAACCGGAATTGGTATTTAAATGATCGCACTGCAGCTTTCTCTGAGGATGATTATTTGTAATACATACATTATTTTTCTTGCCAATTATTTTTATTTTTTACGACACATTTTTATTTACAACTTTTATTTATAAAAATAATTAATTTGAGGTCAAATTATGTACAAATAAAATAGTATAAGTTTTATACAAATATACAAGGAATTTATGTACAAATTATTTTTGGATTTTTGATAGAAGACCCTATCTCCCCCTACTTTATTCCTGGTCGATCAGGTCAACTCTTGACCTTCTCTCGGGGTTCGGGTCAGTCTGTATTTATTGCATAAATACCTCCTTTCGTTTTCTTTTCTTCTTTATTCTTTTATTTTTGTACAAAAAGTGTTGAAAATACAATTTTAACAAATGCATGCAAAATGGTAATTTTAAGCAATTAATGGGTATTAACATGTGTTTGACTAAGAAAATGAAGCTAAAATAAAAGAATAAAGGCGATGAATCGTGGATTCATCAGTAGGGTCAATAACTTATAAAACAGAAAACCAACATCACATTGTGCATATTCATATCTCATTCATATGCAAGTATATTTTATTAATTTATTTATCATCAAAATAGTATCAAATACAAATATTCTCTTAATGAATTTGTATATAAAAATATTATTAAAATAATAAAAATGTTTACAAAAAGAAATCATGAATATAATAAAAGGTACAAGACTCAGAAAAAACCGCAAAATAAGAATTGAAAGCTCAATATTTACTCCATATGAACTCAAAATGAACCAAACTCACTTTCATTGTGTATAAAATAAAATAATCTTTTAAATGAAAGTTGCATAATATTTAGAGTTAAGAGGTGAACGTCGAAATTTTTGGTGTTATTATACTTATATAATTGTATATTACTTTTATTTATTTTATTATTCATATTTTTGTACATATTACATATTTAATATGTTGTAATTATTTTATATTAATTAAATAAAATACAAATAAAAGCAAGAAAAGTTAAAAAGAATGAAAAATAAATAACCATATTTATTATATATGTATAATGTACCTATATTGTACATATCACTATTTATTTGTACCATTAAAATAATCTATAAAAATAAAATAAAAATATATCTATAATCCTTAACTTATTCTTTAAATTCATAAAATAAGTGTATATTTGTAAAATTGGACAACTGTTCTAATAGTATAATTTCAATAATTATGAAATTATAGAAAATTTATTCTAATTAGCATACATTTTGATAATTAGCACTATTTATATTTAGAAGTATATTACAAATAAAGATAGAAAGTCAGAGGTAGACTTCTCCTCCCGTATACTTGACCTAGCATTGTCTAGTTTCATGCGTCACTCTCTTCCCCCATCCTTCCTATTGTATAGTTTCATGCGCTCCAACTAGAAACTATATAATCGATGCCCTCTTTTCATTCTTGACTCTTTCCTCTGCCCCTTGTCTACAGATAATAGTTAGGTGATTGATTGTGGCCTTTGCGCATAGAATGACGTGATGCATTCCAAAAGGTGTACATTGGAACAGAAGAAGCGCATGATCTTCTCACTAACCGACCAGCCAGCTCTCGTACCCTCGAAAAGAGGCATCATCCTTTCATTCACGGATACAACGTGCACTCATATACTTGACCAAACTCTACTCGCACTCTTCCTCTCCAAGGCACTCCTTCCTCTCTTGTTGGATTAGACAATTGAGAAGGCAGGTTCTTCCTTCAGTGAGGAAGAAGATGGGGAAGTACAAAAGGGCGGTCTTACGGCAGAGGCCGGAAATGGAAAAGGTCGAGTCGAAATCAAATTCTTCTGATTCCTGCTTGGGAAAAGTGAGTCAGCCCTGACTCTTTTTCTCGTAAGAGCCAATCAAAAACCAAATGAATTTCAGTCTTCGGCTCTATTGTATTCTAGTCGTCCTTGTCCCTTATGTGCCTTCTTAATAACTTCTCTCTGGTGAACCTAAAGCAAACTTTCTAACCATTGAGGGGGGCAAAACATAATTAAAAATATGTATACATTATATATAAATATTAAATACATGCATGTATTAAATTAATTTAAATATTTAAATTAAATTATTTAATTTCTTAAAAATCATCAAAAATAGATTCCTAAATTATAAATATTTTTTAATATGATTGTTTTTTTACTTTTAAGTCATTTTCTATTTTATTTTTATTTATTTTTATTTAATTTATTTTTTGACATTTTGTGTTTGGCCTTATTCGTACTCAAACCCTATTGGCTAGAACCAGGCTCGTTGACCCACGGGTCAACCCTCCTTCTCCCATCAGACCCGAATCAATCGCCAAACGTACATTCTTTACATAATTACCTCACCCAATTTCGACCTTATCCTGGCCCAACTTCTTCTCCCTTCGATCCATGATTCACAATCGATTGCTTTTCACCTGATCCAATCTCATTTTTGTTTGCCAAATCCCAGTTCTTCTTTGGCATTCTTCCGCATCTATAAAGCCCCTTCAAGTGCATCCTTTTTCCCCTGATCCATCTTCGTTTATCTTTTCCATGAGCTTGACTAACCTGGAGAGGGGAGATAGTGACAGGATCCCGTCTCCATCGAGAGTGAGAGAAGGTTGACGCCGAAATCTGATCGTTGGCAATCCTAGCTTCATTGTGTCGAACTTCTATGGCCGATTCGTAGCCACATTAAGGCGAAAACCTACCTGATCCATCCTAGTTCATCATCAGGTGATTTAGGTTAGAGTTTATCGCAATTTCTTTTCGATTTTTATCAGTTTCGTATGTGTATCATAAGGTTCCATTCCAGCCTCTGATCTACTTGATCGGAGGTCCACACCTTCGATTTTAACCCAAAATCCATCTCCATCTCATTCCAAATGCCATTCGCTTATTCATACCTTCTTTCATAGACTAATTACCTCAGAACTACTGCTCTGAACTCGATCTCCTTCTCTATCGTAGGAGATCACCTTTACCCATTCCCTTGGTTTTTACGCTAAATGTGTAGACAAGATATGTGATTTCAAGCCTTCGATACAACTTGCATGTCACTTGAGCATCTAGATCATTACTTGGAACCATTTCGAGCTAGATTAGGTGAGCAACATAGCATATCTCACTCAATCAGCATGTCCAAGTTCTTTAATCATTGAGAAAGATTATTCATACCTTCTTTCATAGCCTAATTACCTTGGATCTACTGCTCCGAGCTCGATCTCCTTCCTCTGCTATCGCTGGAGATCACCTTCACCCATTCCCCTGGTTTTTATGCTAAATGTGTGGACAAGATATGTGATTTCAAGCCTTCGATACAACTTGCAGGTCACTTGAGCATCTAGATCATTACTTGGAACCATTGCAAGCTAGATTAGGCGAGGAACATATCATATCTCACTCAATCAGCACATCCAGGTTCTTTGATCATTGAGATCAGAACCTCGATACACCTTTAGATCTTCATGGATTCAATCAAGGAGTCTCCTCAAGCCTTCAGAAAGAAGATACATCACAATTCAATGGAGAGTTGATCGAATGAAGGGATGAACATGGATAGATCTAGTGTTCCTAACAAGGCTGAAACACTAACCGCTACTGCAAAAATGGTTGTATAGTATAAGTATGTACGACACTGGGAAGTAAATTGGTAGGTAGTTAATTATTAGCAATTATTTCTAATTAATAGTAATTTTTTTTTATATTAATTTATTTTTTGAATATTTATTTTTCTTGTTTTTATATGGGTTTTAAATTATATTAAATTTTTATAGATTTTAAATTTATTATATATTTTCTATTTTTTATTTTGTATTTTGTTTTTAATTTTGGAAAATTTAATTACTTTCTGATTTTTAAAATTAGATATATATTTATATATAATATTATAGATATTATATATAATATAAGTAATCTATAGTAAATATAAATATGTAATATAGCTATTTATATTTTTAAATAAGTCAAAATATCGTCTTCCGAAAATAAAGAGTTTCTGTTATTTTTAGGTTTTACTATGTTTTTGGTGATTTTTAAATAATTTTTTCTAATTTTTATGGATTCTGAAGTGATTAAATATACAAAATAGTGAACATATTAAATATATGACATTCTTTGAGTTTAATAAATATTTATAAGTTCAAAATACACTAAAAACTATTTTTAATGTGTAGTATATAAAATATAGAAAAATAAAAAACAAAATGTTATATTTTTTTATATTTTTTCTTTAATCTTTTGCATATTTTTATAATATTTAGGGTTTTGCTATTTTTATTTTTATGTTTTGTACTTTTTAGTGATTTTTGGATATGTTCTAGAATGTATAATGATGGATAGTAGATTTTTTTGGAATTCTTGGAAAATATTTCATGATTTTTATGAGTTTTTTTGCTAAACAGGAAAAAATGTGTGTTTATGCATTTTTCGAAAATAGAAAATTGCATTAAAATGGCAAAACAAAATTATGCTTGGACAAGCATGGCATCATGCACTTAACATAATTTTCCTATCATTTTCAAAGCAATAAAAATATTTAATAATCATAAAATACAAGAAACAAAAATGCCACAGTTATAGGGATTTATTTGTAATTTATTAAATTAAATATGCATTTAACAAATCATCCAAAAAATACAAGGGCATACATGCAAAATTACAGTGCCTCACATGGTGCTAAATGCGAGGCAGAGGGATCTAATCGCAATATCGAGGGAAGTAAGAGGTCCTCTTAGCAAAATATCGCAAATATTTTTCATTGGATTTAATATTTACAATGCTAAATGAAAATTCAAAAATACGTTGAGGTGGAGGTGCAAATTACCCAGAAGGCATCATGTGAAGGAGGTGTGGGCACTGATGTGCAGCTCTGGTGCATCCACGTATCTTTCTCTTATGACGAACATCGGAGAAGGTGCAATGGTTCGTTTTAAATGGAGGGCCCAAATTAGATCTGGGCCTCCCTCTCGATCTGACGATCTTGAAGCTGTCTGGAAGAATGGGGAAGAACGTGTTCTTCCCCGATCTTCAATCCTTCGATGTTTCTCATTTCAGCCTCCTCTCGTTGGTGATTAGCTCAATATGTTCCTAGGAGCCTTCTGCATCAGTAGGACTGCTCCAGAATCTCTGAGAGTCGATGGAGGAGGCATGGAGGTGGTTTCTTCTCTGGCAACCTGGGACTAAACTTCCGAAATCGATTGGACTTCCAGGTGATTCTTCTAGTCTCAACTCATGTACAAAAGGGTAAAGGCTCCTTGCCCCATTCTGAAACTAAATAGTATAGGGAAATGGAGGGTAAGCAAGTCTTCGACGAAGCGGTAGAGTTGAGACTCGATTGTCCCGATCTGTGTAGAATCATGGTGGAAACGATGAAGATGATGATGTAGGAATGTTGAGGATCAAAATGGTGATGTCAAACGGGTTAGAGATAGTAGCGATCACAGCAAACAGATAGTCGGATCCTAGTGGTCCGATGAACTACAAATTTAGAGATTTAACTAAAACTAAGATGAAACAACTGAAATTAAATCCTAGATGAAACTAAGAAATGAAAATGCAAGCGAAAACCTAAGTAAATTAGCTCGTACCTGGACTTAGGTACCAAGGAGCAAAAGATCGTCGGAGCTTGATCCAGACCTTATCCTCGCCGCAAAACCTAGAGTTTCTTTTTATCACCAAGAACTCAAGCATGGAGTGGTTCTTTTGGGGTTACAGTGGCCAAGAACGGATCAAAACGGAAAGGGAAGAAATGTTTATTTATAAACATGGAGAGGGGCAAATATGGAAGAGGGATTGCATGAAAACCATAAGGAGTTGGTGAAGTCTATAGGAATGGTGAGGTAGAGGGCGATGGGGCACACGAAAATGTTGAAGAGCTCGAGGTGGTTAGATGCATGGAGATGGCATGAAAAATAGGGTTTAGAGAGGGGTTGCAGAAGGTACGAGTCGTGCTCATGTGGGGAGGGAGTGTTGACCTGGAGGTCAACATTCATTGCACCATGTTTGGGCCACGTAGGTCGACTAAAGACAAAATAGAAATAAAAAATGAAAATAAAATAGGAAATACAAATATTAAATGATTTTATTAAATAAAACTTAAAACATGAAAGATGTTTATTATTTTTCAAACTATTTTTTATTATTTTTATTTATTTTTACAATATTATTTGTAAGATGTTAATATTTACATGTATACGCATAGGTATATTTACATGTATTCCACACATTTTAATTTTATTTTGCATTTTTATATACAATATTTCATTTAAATATTATATATATTTATGATATTATTAAATATATATTTATATATTTTTGATGTATTTTTGATTTTATTTACATATATAAATAAATACATGTATATATCTTATAAGTATAATATACCTATATATTATAATGTTTTACTTATTTCAGTGTCTTTTTAATTTTTTATTTGTGTTTATATTGAAAATATTATATAAAATTATTTAAAATTATAAGAAGAGTAAAAATATAAAGAATAAAATGTATTAGTTTTATATACATAGTACAATAGTAGCCTAGAAAGCCCGACTTTTATATCTTAACTCCTTTTTAATGAAACTTCATTAAATAGATAATTTAATTTGGGATACAATGGTGGTGGGATTGGTTAAATTTGAGTTCATATGGAGAAGATATTGCTATGTGAGGTTCGTTTTATGACTTTCTCTTATGTGCGTACAACTTGCATTGTGCATTATTTTTATTGGCTAATTTTTTGTATGATTTCCACATATTATTATTGTACAAGTTTCAAGTCAGAAAACTCTATTATTTGGAGTGTGTAATATAAAGAATAAAATAGTGTAAAAATAGGTATTTATAGTGTATAATATTAGGGTTTTTAAACAATATATTAGCCCTTATCTCTCCCCTACTTTATTCATGGTCGACCAAGTCAATATTGACTTAATCTCGGGGTCTAGGGTCATTCAATGTATTTGATACTTCATTTATTTTCCTTTCATTTTATTTATTCTTTTATTTCAGATTTAAATACATGTATTTGTGTATCAATTACAGATGAATAATGAACGTTAATTTGTACAAGTCAGATGTATTTACAAGTGTTTTGATAGAGACATAAATACAAAAGTGAAGAATAAAGATAGAGGAATGGCTATTCATCATACCCCCTATACTCACACTTATGAGTCCCTAGCAAACACTTATCAGAAGAATAAGTGATGAAAAAAGGAAAATAAAGAAGAAGAAAATAAAGAACTTAAAGTGATTATGATTTTTGAACTTATCCTAATAAAATCAAAGTTTGGAGCTCAGTTAAGATCTTTGGATTGTTATTTTGTTCGGAACATTATTAGGAATAAGATATAAAACTTAACGGCCCTTAAGTTCCACAATCCTCTGTTCAGATCACCTCAATAGCCATGTCAGAATAAGTCTATTCATATGAAAACCCTTATGACTATGAGTCTCACTTGTACAATGTATGTGAAATGTATCTCTTATCATCAAAAATAGCAAGAAGAGGTTTTTCATTGAACTGTGGAGATATTTCCTACTAATTTCCTCGAGGATCGAGGTATTTCCTACTAAGTTCAAGTATAATCGGCTCAAGAAGAGGGGATATAAAAGAAGAATGGATTGTGACCATTGTGGTCACATATCCTGTGGAGCTTGACCAATGTAGCCAAGTCTCCAGCTACAAGTAACCTTGATGTTTTTGACTTTGAAACATAATGCCTTGCTTATTTGATACATACTCCGACAGGATTGATTTTTCATTGAATTGTGCTGGTATATTATTTGTGGAGTTTTTACTTTTGCATTTTCTCGTTACTATATACAACAACATCTACAAAAAGAAATTTTCCGCTTGAGCCAGTAGACTATCCCTTTTTGAAGCTTTATTACACCCCACCACATCCTATCTTTGGACATCCATGCCACTAGATCGGGCTGGGGGGCACTGACCACCTATTGGGGAGACGTATGTTTCCACACGTGTACTTATTAAGCTAAAGAATCCTGCCCTCATCACCTTATCGAAGTTAAACTAAGTGCAGAGTGCTTGCCCAAGTTAGGTCATAATCAATAAGAGTCATGCGTGCACTTCGAAATACTCTACTTAGGCTAGTCAAGATGAAACGTGAATATAGTCTTGTAGACTCAAAGAATTAAGTCTCATTGACATGAAAAGTCTTAATTTAGTTCCTACAAGGTTCGTGTGAAATTAAGTGGATTAAGGTCTAGACCAAGCTCCAATCTTCAGATTTTATTTAGATTCTTTAGATTGTTAAAATCATTATAAAAATGCTTATGCAATGTAAAAAATATTTTTGTAAAAACATTTTTTATTTTGAACTTTTTTTTGGAATTTTCAAAAAAATTTACAAATTTTATGGAAGCTTGAAAATATTTTTCAAAATTTTAAGGATTTTTAAAAGGATTTAGTGAATTTAATGTATTTACAAATTCACAAAGAATTTTATACAAGTTATATACATGTTTTTATACAATTCTATACAGAATTTGATATAGGTATGCACATGTATTTATACAAAGGGTTTTATTTACAAGTTTATTGCGAGGATATCTACAAAGTTTTCAAAATAATCTGAAAATATTTTTGCAAATATTTATCAAACATTTTGATAACTTATTTTTCAGATAATTTTAGAAAGAGTTTTTCAAAAACATTTTTCAACCAATTTTTACAAACTTTGCTTATTTGTGTTTGGGCCTAAATCATTGGCCCAAATTTTTTTCGAGCCAGGCTTGGCTCAGGCCTGTTGCCCAGCCCGAATAAGATCTGAAAGGAGGCTCGGAACCCCTCCCACGGGCCGTAGACAAGGACCTCAGAATGGGACCACCCAAGCGCTCTCCCTCCTTCCCCACTCCCGTGCAACTCCTACTTTTGTTCCCCACTCTAGGACGATAGAAGAGATATGTAGCTTGCCTTCTAACTCCTCCATACCCACGATGTCCAATGCTCTGATCCTGCTCAGTTGTGAGCTCGTGGCACTATTGAGTGCGATTTTTAGAGATTGGAAATTAATTGATGGTGAAAAGTACGTCGTTGATTTATCCCCAAAATCCCGCGTCAACAAAAGATTATTTTTTTATTTTTTTGCTACTTTTTAACCTGTATAGCGGACAGGGGCGAACTCAGGGAGGCTACAATTCCTGAGGGTTATTCAATTAATCAAAAATTAATTAAGAGAAAATCAGAATCTCAAAGGACAACTATCCTTGGTTTTTGTGATTTTTTTTATTTTTTTATTTTTTATTTTTTTAATTTTTTTTGTTTTATGATTTTAAAATTTTTAGTGATTTTGATTTTGAATTTTTTTTAAATTTCAAAAATAATGCGAACAATGTGATTAAACTCAGAAAATATGCACACCAACTCTTTTTGCAATTTTTCAATTAATCAAAGAAACTCAGAAAAATCCAAGGAAAATATTTTTTGGATTTTAAAAGTTTTGAAATGTTTTTGAGAATTTTTGTGGAATTTTCAGATGTTTTTATATTTTTCTAAAAATCAGACAATGAGGAAACAAGAAAATGTGGACAGCCTGGAGTAATTTGCAATTTAAAAATCTTTTAAATGCCTAAAACTCTTGGCTACTAATTTTAAGATAAACTAGAAACAATTATCTACAAACAGAAACTGAAATCACAATTTTTGGATTTTTATAGATTTTTTTATAATTTTTAGAAGATTTTTGATATTTTTTAATTTTTTTTGGGTTTTATAAATAATTAATACGTGAAAATTGGTCAGAAATTAGAAGACAATGAAATACAACTAATCTAATTTTTTTTGGAATTTTTAGAGTTATTTTCGAATTTTTATGAATTTTGAAATTTCAAGCAGGCAAAAAGGCATTGTTTTTTATTTTTTAATAATATCAAATGAAGTCAAAATACAATGAAAAGTTTATGCTAATAAAATAATCACATGAAGAGCATAGCACAATTTTTTCAAAATTTTTGGATCAAAAAAATGACATTATTTCAATAAAAAGATCAAGCAAGTTATTGTTCTGCAGTTCGGGGACCAAATTGTAATTATGGAAAAGTTCTGGACTGAAATGTAATGAAAATGAATTTCAGAGTGAATATCGTAAATTACCCATAATCATGTGATCCGATTTGAAGGCGGGGATGTCTCTGCAATATCTGAAACTTTCAAGGGCTGAAGATGCTATTTTCCCTCGTATTATGTGGACGTTATATGCTTTAGGCTCTGGCAGGGGCGTAGTTGTAATTTTAGAAAGTACCAAGGCTGACTATGCAATTTTCCCCTTTTTTTATCAAAAGCCAAAGGAAACCCTAGGGCTTTGGGTTTCCTTCGTTCAGGGCAGCCACAAGGAGGGCCAAAGGGGGCCGCCGCCCGCCGCCCACTCTTCTTCTTCTCTGAGGCAGCGGCGGAGATGCGTGGCGCAAGGAGGAGGCGCGATGGCGGCTGTGCACCGCGGTGGATTGTAGAGTGGGGAGGTGCCAAGATCGGGGCGGCGCGGGCTGGAGGAGCGGCGGCGAGCCTAGCCGCAGGTGGCTGCGGCACCGGCGTTTGATGGCGCGGAGAAGATCGGACGAAGGCGGGTTCGCGCCACTGACGCGGAGGTCGGCGTCGAAGGCGGCGCTGCTTGGAGAGGAGTCGGGCTCCGCCACGGGGGGGGGGGGGGACGGCGAGCGTTGTGCGTGTCGCTCGGTGGTGCAGCAGGTGCTGGCATCGCTTGCTGGAGGTGGGACGGCGGGCCCCGTCGGCAGAGGAGGGCTAGCGCAGGGGGTGCGGCGGTGCCAGCGGCGGAAGACGACGTCAGACGGGCGGCGGGGGTTGTGGCCCTGCTGCCTGCCGTGGATTTTTTTTCGTTTTTATTTTTTTTGTAATTTTATTATGTAATGTAAACAGTAAATAAATGACAATTTTTTATTTTTTTTTCAAATCCGAAAATAAGAAAATAGAAGAAATAAGAAATGATTTTTTTATAAAGTTTTCCCTGCAAAACAAACGTTAGATACAACAGAGGTTTTTTTTATTATCCTGCAAAACAAACGTTAGAACTAAAAGCAATTTTTTTTATTTATCTACAAAATCGGGAAGTGAATGGGGATTCGGCGAACGGTGAGGGATTCGAATCCGACTCTCCGACCACCGTGCGTGGTCGGAGTTGATAGATTGTGAATGGTAGAGATAGAACGCGTAGAGATCAAGAAAGTGAGATGAAAAATCGAGTCGATGGCGGATCAAATCGAGATGGAGAATTTTTTTAAGATCTAGAAAAAAAATGACAACGGAAAAAAATGCGAAAAATAGAACTACGATTGAACTAAGATAAAATGCGAAGAAAAATTTGGATCTCACCTTAGGAGCGAAAAATGGACCGTGATCGCCTCGACAAGGCCGACTCGCTGTCACCGGGCGGCTCGGAGGCTAGGCACAATTCTCGACGAAATTTCTCTCAGAGATCGGCTCCTCTCTCTAAAGATTGATCAAGTTGGAATGATGGAAAAGGAGCCATATAAATAGAAAAGAGATGAATTTTGAATTTTGAATTTTTTTGGATAAGAGATGAATTTTTGATTTTTTTGGTGGAAGAGATAACATGAGAGATAAAATAGAAAGATAAAATTATTTACAAAATTATCTATTTTTTTGATTTTTCATCACTTTATTTATTTGAATTAAAAAATGTTATTTTTTATTTTTTTACGATGGTTAGTTAAAAATAGCAACTATATACATGTACTATATACATATATGACATTATACACAAGGATAAATGTAGAAATTAGCCTCTTTTTTGTTTTAAGAATTTTATTAATTTTATTAATTTTTTTATTTTTATTTTTGTTTTAAGTAATTAGTAAAAATATTTACAGATATATATACAAATAAAATATACACAAAATACAAGGGAAAATTGCACAAACCACCCCAGAAAACCGACTTTTCAACCGTAACTCCAAAAATTATAAAATCACAGTCATTTTGAAGATAATTTAATTTAGAATTCAATGGAAGTGATATTTGTTCAATTTGAGATCATATGGAGCCGGAATTGATCTTTCAATTAGTGCTTAGTGGCTTTTTCCAAGTGTGGCTACTTTTATTCTGTGCATGATTTAATTGTGCAATCAGTTTTATTAATTAGGACCCATTTTTATTTACAACTTTGATTTTGAATGTTATTTAATTTAGGGTCAATTAAGGCACAAATAAATTAGTGTTAGTTTTATACAGATATACACAAAATAAGTGAGAAACACATTTTTTTGGATTTTCTGGTTGAGGACCCTATCTCCCCCTACTTTATTCCTGGTCGATCAGGTCAAGTCTTGACCTTCTCTCGGGGTTCGGCTCATCCTGTATACAGTCTTCCTTTTTTTAATTTTCTTTTCTTTATTTTTCCTTTCTTTCTTTCTTTATTTATTTTCGGTTAAAATTAGTAAGGAATGT
Organism: Ottelia alismoides; assembly: GCA_037367405.1. Lineage (NCBI taxonomy): Eukaryota > Viridiplantae > Streptophyta > Magnoliopsida > Alismatales > Hydrocharitaceae > Ottelia > Ottelia alismoides. The sequence continues at coordinate 125,112 of JAZKJV010007223.1, forward strand.
ACAATATTTACACACAAATGCAAGTTAGTAAGAATATGGAGTTAGCGTTATATGCAGGTGTTTTATAAGTGATTTTAAGCTAAAATAAATGAATAAAGATGACGAATCGCAGATTCATCATCCCCCTATGCTTTACCTTTGCTAGTCCCTTAGCAAACACTTATTTGAAAGAATAAGTGAAGAAGAAAAAGAAAGGGAAAATAAAGAAAGTAGGATAATATTGAGTATTAAACTTATCTTCATAAAATTGTAGTTTGGAGCTCTGTCGGACCTTTGGATTATTTGTGTGTCAGAACTTCTGTGAGACATAGAATTTTAAAACCAACAGCCTTCAAGTTCTACACATCATTGTCACAGTTTTGGCCCAGAAGTCATCTTAGATCGATCCTCTTCCCAAAGCATACCCTATGAACATTGAATAATCGACTCATGTGTGTGAAAGATTTTAGCTCTTCCCATCCAGAATGCCGGACTACCATGCAAATCTCCTCTCCAATAACTCGTCCTCGGGGAGTCAGGTATTTCCTTCTAAGGTCTGTCGTGCTGTGTTCACAATCGAATTGGGGGAGAAGTTAGAAGAATGAGAAAAGAACTGGAGGGTGGTTTGGTGTAGTCACCTCTCCTTGTGAAGCTGGCCAGTGTAGCCGAGTCTCCATCAAGATCTGCAGGTTTTCTTGAAGCTTGGACCTTTTTGGTCAGATTTTTATTTGGTAGTAGCTTCTTTGTGTTTGGAGTTTTGGTGGTTCTGCTTGGATCTTGTTGTGCCCCTACGGATATAGAATCTTTTTTTTTCCGTACATGTTTTGGGGTCTTAGAAAAAATTGTGCCCAGCCGTCCATCCCTTTTCTGAAGCTTTACTTCAACTCGTACTCCGGTCTTTAGATTTCCACGCTACCAGAAAAGAAACTCACACAGTCTTCCAACATCCCGTCTGAGTTGAGCTAAGTGCATAGTGCGGGAGTACAAATTAATTCGCTATTCCAGAGTTGTACCCAGAATGAAGAGACAAGGTTAGACACTAAGAGTCAAATGCTGCACATTGTCATGTGGAACTCAAAGAATTAAGTCAAAGACCTGAAGCTTCTAAAATCCTATTTCTCGGTGAAGTTCCTCTGAGAATTAGGTGGATTAAGGTCCAACTAAGCTCCATTCTTCAATTTTATTCCAGACATAGTTTAAATATCAATACTATCCTGAAAAATGCACATGCAAATGCAGAATATGAACAATGCAGAAAGTTCTTTTTTGGAAAAGAATGATGCACATGTGAAAAGAACCATTTTTTAAACAATTTTCTAATTTTGAACTTTTTATGGATTTTTGGAGAAAAATGCAGATGTGAAAAAGTTTTTTTATGCAAATTTTTATGATTTTTGGTTTTGTAGTTTTTTTTAAAGGAGAAAGGGTTAGTAATATATACAAGTATATACAAGAGACTTTTTTTTGTTGTTTTTTTTGTGTTTTTTTTGTTTGTTTTTTTGTTTGTTTGTTTTTTGTTTGTTTGTTTTTTGTTGTTTTTTCTCTCTCTCTCTTCCCATTTTTTGTTTTGTTTTTTTTGTGTTTTGTTTTTGTTTTTTTTTGTTTTTGTTTTTGTGTTTTTTTTGTTTTCTTCTTCTTTTTTTTGTTTTTTTGTTTTTTTTGTTTTGTTTTTTTGTTTTTTCTGTTTGTTTTGTTTTTTTTGTTTTTTTTTGTTGTTTTTTTTGTTTGTTTTTTTTTGTTTTTTTTGTTTGTTTTTTTACACACGTGGATTTTACAAAATATACACATAACCCCTCAAATAAATGTATTTAAAAGTACGAGTTATGTCTAAAGTATATATATATAATATACGACACCCCCTATACTTAGCTCGAACTATGTCCTCATAGTGATCAGAGAGCGACAAAGGAAGACATAACTCGTGCTAAGCAAAGAGAGATGAAAAGACTCCTATGCTACAACGACTCAAAGAAAAGATAAAGAGAAGTTGGTGATCCCCCCCTATACTTAGGATCAAGTAATCCTAAGTATAGTGGAATGTACAAAGGGGAAAACCGATGAAGAGAATGTACAGACTCACAGAGGCACGATATGAACAACATCACCCCCCTATACTTAGGGTAGAGTATCCCTAAGTATAGGCAACAACAACAAGGGTGATAAACAGGACGAATATGAACAACACAAATCCTTCACCCCCCTATACTTAGGATAAAGCACATCCTAAGTATAGCATACACACACACACACACGGAATAGGGGTGAATGATAAAACGGGAGAAGACAGAGTGAAACGAAAGGATATACAAGAGGAGTTGAGCTTATGTATCGGACGCAAAAGGTGGAATCAAAAGATCATCGTCTGATACCAAAGATATAGAATCCACAACGGACAGGAATGTATCATGATCTAGATATGGCTTCAGCAACTGTCCGTTCACAACAAATGGCTGTGCGTCAAATGACAATCCAGATATGACAATACTCCCATTGTCAGGCACAGCTCTCACGATGAACGGTCCTGACCACTTGCTTTTCAATTTTCCTGGGAATAACTTCAACTTAGCATCAAATAACCAAACTTTCTGATCATGGGCGAAAGTCTTTCTTCGAATGTGTTTATCATGCCAGCGCTTGACTTTCTCCTTATACATAAGTGAATTATCATATGCAAGGTCTCGGAATTCCAGTAATTTATTCAAATCCAACTTCCTGTTCTTTCCTCCTTTCTCATAATCTAAATTGCATACACGGAGTGCCCATAAAGATTTGTGAATTAATTCCACTGGCAGGTGGCAAGGCTTTCCATATACCAATCTGTAGGGAGACATACCCAAAGGAGACTTGTACGCCGTCCGATAAGCCCATGGAACTGAATCAAGCATCTGGGACCAGTTCTTCCTATCTGGACGTACAAGTTTTTGCAATATCGTTTTGATCTCCCTATTTGAAATTTCTGCCAAGCCATTAGTCTGAGGGTGGTAAGGAGACGCAACTCTGTGCTCAATAGCGTACTCCTTCACAAGCTTCTTTACATCTCTATTAATGAAATGGCTTCCCCCATCTGAAATCAATATTTTGGGAATACCGAACCGCGCAATAATAAGGTCCTTAAGAAAGGAACACACCGTACGACTATCTGCGGTTCGGGTGGGGATAGCCTCCACCCATCGACTAACATAATCCACGGCGAGCAGGATGTACTGAAATCCCTGACTGACAGGAAATGGGCCCATGAAGTCTATGCCCCAAGCATCAAAAACATCAGAAATCTGTATATATCTTAGGGACATGGTATCTTTGGAACCAACTGTTCCTCCCATTTTCTGACAATCAATACAACCTCGAACATACTCTGTAGCATCCTTAAACAATGTGGGCCACCATAGGCCACTCTGTAAAACCTTTGCTGCCGTGCGTTTCCCCGAATGATGCCCACCAGATTCTAGTTTGTGACAGTGTTCAAGTACACTGGTGTGTTCCTCCTGAGGAATGCACCTTCTCCAGATACAATCCGCACCCTCACGAAATAGGTACGGATCCTCCCACTGGTAATAATGAATCTCTGACAGAAATCTGTCTACCTTGTACTTCGGCCAATCTTGTGGAACTTTCTTGGAGACAAGATAGTTCACAATATCAGCGTACCATGGAAGCGAGTCCACAGATAAAATGAACTCATCCGGAAAGGTTTCAGAAATAGGAATCATGTTCTGCTCAGAAGTCTCTGTGTCTGTGATACGGGAAAGGTGATCTGCCACAACATTTTTCACTCCAGGTTTATCTCGTATCTCTAAATCAAATTCCTGGAGAAGAAGGATCCATCTGATAAGGCGTGGTTTAGCATCCTTCTTTGCCTGTAAGTATCGTATGGCAGTGTGATCCGTGTATATAATCACGTGTGAACCAATGAGGTAAGATCTGAACTTTTCTAGACCAAATACAACTGCTAACATCTCCTTCTCTGTAACTGTATAATTCCGGTGTGCTTCATCCAGAGTCTTGCTAGCATAGTGTATAACAAATGGTACCCCATCCCTTCTCTGTCCTAAGACTGCTCCAACTGCGAAATCTGATGCATCCGTCATGATCTCAAAGGGAAGAGACCAATCAGGTGGCTGTAAGATAGGAGCACTAGTAACCATTTCTTTCATCTGATTGAATGCAAGGAGAACTTTCTCATCGACAATAAAATCAGTCTCCTTACACAAAAGCTCCGTCAAAGGTCTGGCGATTTTGCTGAAGTCCTTTATGAATCGTCTATAGAATCCTACGTGTCCCAAAAATGACCTCAACTGCTTCAAATTCTGCGATGGCTCTAACTTGGAAATCACATCAATCTTAGCCGGGTCAACCTCCATACCATGTTTGGAGATGACATGGCCCAATACAATCCCATTAGTCACCATAAAGTGACTCTTCTCCCACGAGAGCACTAGGTTTACCTCACAACAATGTTGAAGAACTCGGTCTAAATGAGCAAGACATGTGTCAAAACTATCCCCGTAGACTGAGAAATCGTCCATGAAGACTTCAAGAAAATTACCCACCATGTCGGCGAAAACGGCCAACATACACCTTTGAAATGTAGCGGGGGCGTTACACAATCCAAAGGGCATCCGTCTAAAGGCGTAAGTGCCAAACGGACAAGTAAAAGTAGTTTTCTCCTGATCCTCAGGAGCGATAGCAACTTGGTTGTATCCCGAGTACCCATCCAAGAAGCAAAAGAACTCTTTCCCTGCCAACCTCTCAATAATCTGATCAATAAAGGGCAGTGGAAAGTGATCCTTCTTGGTAGCTGAGTTCAGGCGTCGGTAATCTACACAGACACGCCATGAAGTAGGTACCCGGGTCAGAATCTCCTCACCACGGTCATTCTTTATGATCGTAATCCCAGATTTCTTTGGGACCACATGTAAAGGGCTGACCTATTTGGAATCCGAAATGGGATATATAAAACCAGCATCACACCATTTCTTGATCTCCTTCATGACAACCTCCCTTAGATTTGGATTTAGACGGCGCTGGCATTCACGGGAGGGTTTACAATCATCCTCTAGGTAGATATGATGCGAGCACAACGCTGGATTGATCCCATGGAGATCCGAGATATTCCATCCTATCGCCTTGCGGTTTCTCTCAAGAACCTCTAGTACGCGAGATTCTTGTTCAGCGGTCAACTGCGAGTTGAGGATGACCGGAAACATTTGTGGGGGACCCGCAAGGGAGGCATATTTCAACGTTGATGGTAAAACCTTGAGCTCAGGTGGCGTCTGAATCGTCTCTGTGATAACCTCTGCTACTGTACTGGTAGACGGCATGTGATCTATGCTCTGTAGACTATCCACCTTGGCTATCGACGGCTCAGCAAATAGAATATCTGATAGATCTGCGATGAATGATTTTTGCTCAGAGAGGAACGGCTCATCAGGATGTTCAATATTATTATCAACGAACGGCTCAGATATCTCAGCAATAATCTCAAAAAGATGTCTCTCATCTTTGCATAAATCAGGAAATTCAATGAATGGCTCAGATATCTGGACCTCAGAACTCTGCTCAAACTGCTCATCGGCAACTATCTCAATTGGACCACCAAGGGAGCTCATGTCGACTGTGCTTTCCAGAGAGTTCTTTTGGGGAAAAGACTCCTGTGTATCTATAAAATCCGTGAAAAGGTATGTCTCTTTGAATTCAGCAAGAAAATCACAGTGATCTGGTTCTGATATTGCTTTCTCTGTATCATCTGTTGCTGGTGGTGGTGATGGTTTAGGATCAGAGATCGTCTCAATTTTCACCTTGTCACTACGAGAGTGAAAGATGATCTCTCCAGTACCATAATCAACTGCGGCTTCGGCCGTTCGGAGGAACGGTCGACCTAGTATGATCGGGGTATGGAGTAACGGTGCAGAGGTGTCCATATCCATGACAACGAAATCAATAGGGAATTTCATTCCCTGTACCGTTATAATAACGTCCTCTAAAATGCCTCTTGGCCTCTTAATCGATCTATCGGCAAACTGAAGGATCATTCTGGTAGTTTTAAGAGGCCCTAACTGGAATTCAGTTAATAGAGAGGAAGGCATGAGATTAATGGAAGAACCGCTATCGAGAAGAGTACGATCAAATTCTTGGTCAAAGATATGGCAACGGATGTGAGGTGCTCCCTTGTCTTTCTTTTTCGGCGGAAGGTTGCTGATGGCATGAACTGTGGCCATGGTCAAGATGTGTTTCTCTATTTCCTTTCGTCTGTTCTTCCTTGGTTGACGCTTTTGGGTACATGCCTCTTTCATTCCCTTTTTTACTGTAGGCATGTATTCCATGGCTTTTAGTAGTGGCATCTTTAAAAAGATATTCTGTAAGATCTCAACCACTCCAGGATCAGATAGTGCTGTTTTTAATTTTTGAATTTTTTTAGCTTTGAGAGCAGAAGGAAATGGCACAGAATCAGAATAAACATGCAAATGTTCATTTCCTTTATTCAGAATGGAATCATCATGTACAAGAGGACAACTAGAATCAGTCTGTATAGTGTTGTCCAATCTAGGTGAAGGAAAAACAGAATCTAAAACAGAACGGGATGTTGCTGCTGGTTAAGAGGAAGAATCTGCGACTGGTATATTCTCCCTTGCTGATGGTGATCTGCATCTGTCTGGTGAAGGTGGTGGTGAAGGCGATGAAACTCCAGATGTGGGTGCTGCTATACTGGGCCTCTCGACTATTGGTGAAGGAGGTGATGTAGAAGATGATGCTCTCTCAGTGGACCGATCTCCCAACCCCAACTGCTGCGTAGGCAGCTGCAATCTCCTACCGCTCCTGAGATGAATGGTGTCAGATAAACATGTAAAATCAAGGGACATACCTGTCTCGGGGGTGGGTGGGCTTTTAGCTACCTGCTCTTTGCGTTTGAAATTATTGGGGTTGGCTTCGACCTGTGCTGGAATTAGTGTCTTGGTGGTAGTCAGGTCATCGATCCGCTGAGTCAGTTCATTCATGTTCTTCATAATCAATTCAAGTTGGTCCAGTGGTGGATTGACTGAAGGGGCCTCAGGTTGCTCATTGACTGGCTGTCGCTGAGACTGATAGCGCGGAGGCTGTTGGTACCCATACGGATTCTGGTAATGAGGAGGAGGGGGGAAGGATACTGTCCATAATATGCAGTCTGTTGCTGGTTCGGTTGAGGGAAATACATGGACTGCTGTTGTGGCTGGCCTTGTCTCCAGTTTTGGAACTGAGGTGGAGACTGATACTGAGGCTGGAACTGCTGATGCTGGTACTGGTACTGCTGCTGCGGTCTGCCTCCTTGAAGCTGGTGGGTGGGCCTCTGACCCTGCTGTGAACCCAACTGGCCTTGCCCTGACGGACGGGGCTGGTTTCGCTCACGGTCGAACCAGATACCATTCACCTCCTAAATGACAGGTGGAGGTGGAGACTGCTGCTCAGGAATGTAGGCCACTTCTTGTTGGTACGGAACTATCTGATGTGCATGCTGCTGAGCTTGATCAGGTGTCTGCACGTAGTAGACATGCTGGACTGTAGATGGTCCTCTGCTATTTTGCTGAGTGGAAGGAGTCTGCTCCCTAGTAGAGGGGTCTACTGCTGTATTCGTATTGTGGACTGCACTGATTGTACTCACAAGAAGTTCTAAATGCTTTGTTATCTCATCCAGCTTATCCAGGTTCTTCGTCCTCTGCTCGATCACATGAAGCTTATCGAGCTCCTTGGATCGCTTCTCAATAATGTCTACTTTGGATAGGTGGTTTCCAATGATAGCCAAGTCTGTGCTATCCACCTTATCCACTTCTTGTATTGCCGTCATTTTGACATCCTTGTGGGGTACTACAGGGGCGGTGACAGGGTGCTTCTGAAAAGCACGTGAAGAAGAAAGAGCTGCTGAACTTTCTGCCATCTCCTCAAAAATTTGATAAAGGACATCCTCGTCCTTATTAAAGTGGCTTCCCCCACAAGCGGCATCTACCAGCTTCTGATTCTCAATGCTTAAACCCCCAAAGAAATTTTGTACAAGACTGGTCTTTGGAATATCATGATGGGGGCATTTCTCCGTCAGATCTTTGAAACGTTCCCACGCCTCGTGAATAGGCTCTTGGGGCATCTGGGAGAAATTAGCAATCAGGGATCACATTTGGTTGAGTCGTCCAAGTGGATAATACTTGTTCAGAAATGCAGATCTCAACTCTTCCCAAGTGGTGACAACCTTCCCCAAGTGATTTAACCAGTACAAGGCTTTTCCCATCAGGCTGAATGGAAAGGCGGTCATCTGCACTACCTCTAATGGGATGTTTGGGTAGTGTACTGTTCCACAAATGCGATCGAACTGCTGGAGGTGTATATAAGGTTCTTCATTTATATTTCCATGGAATATTGGGAGAAGAGGTAAAATAGTTGGCTTAAGCTCAAAATGCCCATGAACCGCAGGGATTTGTATCCACGAATTTGTCTGCCCTGCCCCTGGATTATAAGCATCTTTGAGTGTAGGCTTAGGCTCTACATTAGGTTCTTCTCCATTCCCACCTCTAGGGTTTCTGTTATCCCCCCTTTCATGTCTTCTCTTTCTAGTCTTATCTCGAGAATCATCTCTCTCAATGTGGCTTGGAACTTAGCCTGCTCTGTTAACTGTGCTTGGATTGATTGAATGGAGGCTAACATGGTACTGTTGATCTCGCTTTGTTCCGACATGGCTCCCTTTCCCTTTGGTGGCATTAAGTATTCGGCTTCTGACTCTGAAAATGTATATGCCACTCGATTAGTGCTCAGAATTGATGGAGTCTCAGATATTAATTCGAGATTAAAGCCAATCTCAAATAGTGGATTTATGGATGTTGTGAATTTTGAAGTGGGGAAAGAGGAATATTCGTGAAGTGAGTCTCCCCGAATAGAAGGTGAACGGCTCGGAGCGTAGAATGAGTTCGCGGAGTCCGAACGAGAAATACTCCGGGCCGACATCTTCGAAATCAATAGGCAGGATGCGAGAGCACGAATGTCAATGCAAGAGTGAAAGTGAATGAAGGCGCAAATTGCGCAGAAGGATCTTTAGCACTAACAAGCAAACACAATACAAACCCCCAGTTCACCAACTCAACTCAATGTGAAGACCGTGAAGGTTCGGTCAATTATCTTGTTGATTTTAGAGTTTGGTGATAATTACAAAGTTGTACAAACACTTAGGCTGAATTATGGGATTTGGGCACTAACCTTAGTGTGTGCGCGAGCAAGTAAAAACGAATACAATGAGGGGGTTACTCTCCCCAAGACAATGATTTTTCTTTGTAGTTTTTTTAGGGTCGAGTTTTCTTTAGCAGTTCCGGTTTTAGGCAGTTGTCACTTGGTTAAGATATTTTCAAAGAATCGCCTACCGAGTGTCCAATTTCCTTTTTAACTTATGTGAGTGAAAACAAGGGAGGAGATCGGAAATGCCGATGCGCGATTAAAAACGATGATGCATGCAGGGGTTAGAGATGCGTACCTTGTCGCCAGCACTCTACATGCAAGTGATCCGCATAGAATTTAAGTACAGAAAATAAACTAACCTATAAGCAAATGCAAGTAAACCGTCCTAGATGATAACTTCTATGAACGGGCAAGAACAAGTTAATTTGACTAAGTCCAAATTACGCTCTACTCTATAGGCACAAAAATTCTTGTTTAAGGTGTTTGGACCTAATTAATTACCTGGCTCAAGCAAATTAATTAAAGAAATCAATAGGTGGCTTTCGAAATCTGCGGAAAACAAAGAAAATAAAGACGATGAAAACAAAACCGATGAGGTCCCCCAAGTGCACCGGCACTTGGCGAAACAGACCCCGCAACAAATAAATGTCCGTTTACAAAGTTCAAATGATAAAAAACTCTCTTCTCTCTCTCTCTCTCTCTTTTTCTCTCTTTTTTTCGGCTTTTTCACTTCTTCCTCTCCTCTTCTCACGCTATCCTGCGGCTTGGGGAAGAATCAAGCCGCCTCCACGTCGCTTGGGTGCTTCGGCTCTCCTAGGATCGCCTCCTTCGCTCCGCGGGCCCTCGCAAGAAAAAGAAAAGAGAATGTGTAAGAAACACAATTTTCAAATATGAGAAAATGATGAAATGAATGCAATGGATATGAACAATGGAATAATGTGGCAAACAGATAAACAGGTATTTACAACCAAGAATAGCAGGTCAAAAAAGAAACCTAACTACCCTCGCCGTGCCTCCCCGGCAACGGCGCCATTTTGTTGAGTGCGAATTTTAGAGATTGGAAATTAATTGATGGTGAAAAGTACGTCGTGGATTTATCCCCAAAATCCCGTGTCAACAAAAGATTATTTTTTTATTTTTTTGCTACTTATTAATCTGTATAGCGGACAGGGTCGAACTCAGGGAGGCTACAATTCCCGAGGGTTATTCAATTAATCGAAAATTAATTAAGAGAAAATTGGAATCTCAAAGGACAACTATCCTTGGTTTTTGTGATTTTTATTTTTTTATTTTTAATTTTTTTTAATTTTTTTGTTTTATGATTTTCAAATTTTTAGTGATTTTGATTTTGAATTTTTTTTTTAAATTTTCAAAAATAATGCGAACAATGTGATTAAACTCAGAAAATATGCACACCAACTCTTTTTGCAATTTTTCAATTAATCAAAGAAACTCAGAAAAATCCAAGGAAAATATTTTTTGGATTTTAAAAGTTTTGAAATGTTTTTGAGAATTTTTGTGGAATTTTCAGATTTTTTATATTTTTCTAAAAATCAGACAATGAGGAAACAAGAAAATGTGGACAACCTGGAGTAATTTGCAATTTAAAAATCTTTTAAATGCCCAAAACTCTTGGCTACTAATTTTAAGATAAACTAGAAAGAATTATCTACAAAAAGAAACTGAAATCACAATTTTTGGATTTTTATAGAATTTTTTATGATTTTTAAGATTTTTGATATTTTTTAATTTTTTTGGGTTTTATAAATAAATAATACGTGAAAATTGGTCAGAAATTAGAAGACAATGAAATACAACTAATCTAATTTTTTTGGAATTTTTAGATTTATTTTCGAATTTTTATGAATTTTGGAATTTCAAGCAGACAAAAAGGCACTGTTTTTGATTTTTTAATAATATCAAATGAAGTCAAAATACAATAAAAAGTTTATGCTAATAAAACAATCACATGAAGAGCATAGCACAATTTTTTCAAAATTTTTGGATCAAAAAAATGACATTTATTTCAATAAAAAGATCAAGCAAGTTATTGTTCTGCAGTTCGGGGACCAAATTGTAATTATGGAAAAGTTCTGGACTGAAATGTAATGAAAATGAATTTCAGAGTGAATATCGCAAATTACCCATAATCATGTGATCCGATTTGAAGGCGGGGATGTCTCTGCAATATCTGAAACTTTCAAGGGCTGAAGATGCTATTTTCCCTCGTATTATGTGGACGTTATATGCTTCAGGCTCTGGTAGGGGCGTAGTTGTAATTTTAGAAAGTACCAAGCCTGACTATGCAATTTTCCACTTTTTATATCAAAAGCCAAAGGAAACCCTAGGGCTTTGGGTTTCCTTCGTTCAGGGCAGCCACAAGGAGGGCCAAAGGGGGCCGCCGCCCGCCGCCCACTCTTCTTCTTCTCTGAGGCAGCGGCGGAGATGCGTGGCGCAAGGAGGAGGCGCGATGGCGGCTGTGCACCGCGGTGGATTGTAGAGTGGGGAGGTGCCAAGATCGGGGCGGCGCGGGCTGGAGGAGCGGCGGCGAGCCTAGCCGCAGGTGGCTGCGGCACCGGCGTTTGATGGCGCGGAGAAGATCGGACGAAGGCGGGTTCGCGCCACTGACGCGGAGGTCGGCGTCGAAGGCGGCGCTGCTTGGAGAGGAGTCGGGCTCCGCCACGGGGGGGGGGGGGGACGGCGAGCGTTGTGCGTGTCGCTCGGTGATGCAGCAGGTGCTGGCGTCGCTTGCTGGAGGTGGGACGGCGGGCCCCGTCGGCGGAGGAGGGCGAGCGCAGGGGGTGCGGCGGTGCCAGCGGCGGAAGACGGCGTCAGACGGGCGGCGGGGGTTGTGGCCCTACCGCCTGCCGTGGATTTTTTTTCGTTTTTATTTTTTTTGTAATTTTATTATGTAATGTAAACAGTAAATAAATGACAGAAGGAAAAACTTTTTTTTTATTTTTTTTATTTTTTTGTTTTTATTATGTAAACAGTGAACAAATCAAGGAGAAAAAAACCTTTTTTTTATTTTTTTTCAAATCCGAAAATAAGAAAATAGAAGAAATAAGAAATGATTTTTTTTATAAAGTTTTCCCTGCAAAACAAACGTTAGATACAACAGAGGTTTTATTTTATTATCCTGCAAAACAAACGTTAGAACTAAAAGCAAATTTTTTTATTTATCTACAAAATCGGGAAGTGAATGGGGATTCGGCGAACGGTGAGGGATTCGAATCCGACTCTCCGACCTCCGTGCATGGTCGGAGTTGATAGATTGTGAATGGTAGAGATAGAACGCATAGAGATCAAGAAAGTGAGATGAAAAATCGAGTCGATGGCGGATCAAATCGAGATGGAGAATTTTTTTAAGATCTAGAAAAAAATGACAACGGAAAAAAATGCGAAAAATAGAACTACGATTGAACTAAGATAAAATGCGAAGAAAAATTTGGATCTCACCTTAGGAGCGGAAAATAGACCGTGATCGCCTCGACAAGGCCGACTCGCTGTCACCGGGCGGCTCGGAGGCTAGGCACAATTCTCGACGAAATTTCTCTCGGAGATCGGGCTCCTCTCTCTAAAGATTGATCAAGTTGGAATGATGGAGAATGAGCCATATAAATAGAAAAGAGATGAATTTTGAATTTTGAATTTTTTTGGATAAGAGATGAATTTTTGATTTTTTTGGTGGAAGAGATAACATGAGAGATAAAATAGAAAGATAAAATTATTTACAAAATTATCTAATTTTTTTGATTTTTCATCACTTTATTTATTTGAATTAAAAAATGTTATTTTTTTTATTTTTTTACGATGGTTAGTTAAAAATAGCAACTATATACATGTACTATATACATATATGACATTATACACAAGGATAAATGGGGAAATTTGCCTCTTTTTTTGTTTTAAGAATTTTATTAATTTTTTTATTTTTTTTATTTTTATTTTTGTTTTAAGTAATTAGTAAAAATATTTACAGATATATATACAAATACAATATACACAAAATACAAGGGAAAATTGCACAAACCGCCCCAGAAAACCGACTTTTCCACCGTAACTCCAAAAATTATAAAATCACAGTCATTTTGAAGATAATTTAATTTAGAATTCAATGGAAGTGATATTTGTTCAATTTGAGATCATATGGAGCCGGAATTGATCTTTCAATTAGTGCTTAGTGGCTTTTTCCAAGTGTGGCTACTTTTATTCTGTACATGATTTAATTGTGCAATCAGTTTTATTAATTAGGACCCATTTTTATTTACAACTTTGATTTTGAATGTTATTTGATTTGGGGTCAATTAAGGTACAAATAAATTAGTGTTAGTTTTATACAGATATATACAAAATAAGTGAAACACATTTTTTTTGGATTTTCTGGTTGAGGACCCTATCTCCCCCTACTTTATTCCTGGTCGATCAGGTCAAGTCTTGACCTTCTCTCGAGGTTCGGGTCATCCTGTATACAGTCTTCCTTTTTTTATTTTCTTTTCTTTATTTTTCCTTTCTTTCTTTATTTATTTATTTTAGGTTAAAATTAGTAAGGAATGTACAATATTTACACACAAATGCAAGTTAGTAAAAATATGGAGTTAGCGTTATATGCATGTGTTTTATAAGGGATTTTAAGCTAAAATAAATGAATAAAGATGACGAATCGCAGATTCATTAGGCACCCCTCCTCAGTAGTGCATTGTTGACACTAAATCTTCGAGGGTCGATAATTAATGGTAAATGATAGATATGAATTGTCGTTGATATCCCCAAAAATCCCATGTCAAATAAACAAAGTTTTTTTATTTTTGCTACTTATTAACCTGTATAGGGGACATGGTCGAACTCAGGGAGGATAAAAATCCCGAGGGTTATTCAATTAATCAAAAATCAATTAAGAGAAAACAGAATCTCAAAGGATAACTATCTTTGGTTTTTGTGATTTTTTCTTTTTAAATTTTTTATTTTTTTATTTCTATTTTTTTGTATTTTCAGATTTTTAAAATTTTAATGATTTTGATTTTGTAAAAGTTTTTTTATTATTTTCAAATAACGAACAATATGCACAAGCACAAGAAATATGCACACCAACTTTTTTCAATTATACCAAAAACGATCAAAAAAATTTAGAGAAAATATTTTTGGGATTTTAAAGTTTTGAAATATTTTTGGGAATTTTTGTGGAATTTTCAGATGTTTTTGTATTTTTTTAAAAAGTCAAACAGTGAGAAAGTGTGAAATTGTTCACGGCCTAGAGTAATTTGCAAATTAAAAATATTCTAGTTGCCCAAAACTCCTGGCAATTATTTTTAGGACAAACTGTAAGCAAATAACTACAAGCAAAACTGAAATCACTATTTTTGGATTTTTGTAGAATTTTATGTTATTTTTATAAAATTTTTAGTATTTTTCATTTTTTGGGTTTTCTAAATAATTAATGCACGAAATTTGCACAGAACTTAAAAGATAATGAAATAAAGATATCCTAATTTTTTGAATTTTTTGGAATTATTTTTGAATTTTTATGAATTTTTGAATTTCAAAAAGCTGAAAATGATATTTTTATTTATTAATAATAATAAATGAAGACAAAATGCAATGAAAATTTTATGCTGGATGGATATGTACATCAGGAGCATATAATTTTTCAAAATTTTTAGAGTAGTAAAAACATTTATTTCAGTAGAAGAATCATGCCAATCAATGTCTGAATAACAGGGACTGAAATGTAAATAGTTTAGGTTCTTGCATTAAATAAATAACAAAAGATAAATGGAGAAGTTTCTTCGCAATTTACCTAAAGTGACTTGAGGCTCTAGTTGGACTTATTTGCAAATTGGAGAGCTTTAGGGTCTAAGATGCAACTTTGATTATGTCCGGGGTCTTCTGCAGATTTGAGAACTTCCAGGAGGATATTTGTAATTGTTCCAATTCTTTAGGCAAGCCCTAGGTTCCGTCTTCGTTTCTTCAAATCAAGGGCACGACCGCCGCCCACCTTCCTTCTCCCCACGCAGGGGCGGCGGGACATGGGACAGCGTTGAGATTTGGAGGCGGTGGCGGGCTCAGCGGAAGGAGGCGGCGCTGCCGCCGCTTAGTGGTGGCGTAGGGGCCCGCGCAATGGTAGGTGCGCTTGGAGGATGACATCATCGACAACGAGAACGGCACAAGGGGGCGATGCGAGATGCCGCGGCTGATGGAGGGGGCCGACGGGGCTCGGCTATGGAGGCGCGGAGGTCAGGATCGCGCAGCAGCGGTTGAAGGAGCCGTTGCGGATTGCTGGAAGCTCTTGGCGGGGGGGGGGGGGGGGGGGGGGGCGCTCGGCTATGGAGGCGGCTGCAGGCGGGAGGTCGGGCCCCGTGTGGGGCCGTTGGCGCTAGTCTGGAGGACGGCTGCAGGCGGGAGGCGCGGCCTCGCGCGGGCGGTAGTTGGGTGAACGCCGCCTGTCACGGTGGTGAGATGTAGGATGGCGGCAGGGGGAGATGCGACCGACGATGGTGGGAGAGGGTGGCGGCCCTTGTTGCCGTCTCTCCCCTTTTTTTATTTTTTTATTATTTTTTGTAATTTTATTTTTTTTGAAAATAGTGAATGAAAACAATAATAATTTTATTATTTTTTTTAAATTCGAAATATTAAAACAGAAAATGAGGAATGTTTTTTTATTTTTTTTCTTTTTAATGGTCCTGCGTAACAAGTGTTAGAAATAAAGAAAACAAATGATTTTTTGTATTATTTTTTACTTATTTACAAATCGGAAAATGAAGGTGATTCGGCGAAAGTGGAAGGATCGAATCCGATTCTCCGACCACCGTGCGTGATCGGAGTTGATAATTCATGGAAGATAGAAATTGAATGCGGAGAGAAATAACGTGAGATGAAAATTTCGAGTAGGTGGCGTATTAAATCGTGGGTGATGATTCTAAGATCTAGATGAAAAATTTTACAACGATGAGAAAATACGAAAAATAAGACTACGATTAATCTACGATAAAGATAAGAAGAAAATGACAATGGATCTCACCTTAGGAGCGGAAATGCTACCGTGATTGCCTCGACGAAGTCCGACACGCTGTCACCGGACGGCTCGGAGGCTAGGCCCTTTTCTCGACGAAATTTTCTCTCGGAGATCGGACTCCTCTCTCTAAAGATTGATCAAGTTGGAATGATGGAGAAGGAACCTTATAAATAGAAGAGATAATAGAGATGAAATTTGAATTTTTGATTTTTTGGATAAGGAGATAAGAGGGATGAAAATTTAAATGAGATAAAGATAAAGAGAGATAAAACTATTTACAAAATTATCTATTTTTTTGAATTTTCATCAATTTATTTATTTGAATAAAAAATGCTATTGTTTTCATTTTTTTATGGTGGTTAATTAAGAATAGCAACTATATACATGTATTGTATACATATATAACATTATATACATCGGTAAATAAGGAAATTAGCTTCTTCTTTTTAAATTTTTTAATTTTTTTATTTTAAATGACTATTAAAAATATTTACAAATATATACAAATACAATATATACAAAATACATGGGAAAATTACACAAACCACCCCAGAAAACCAACTATTTACTCGTAACTCCAAAAATTATGAAAATACAGCCATTTTAAAGATAATTTAATTTAGAATCCAATGGATGTGAGATTGGTTCGATTTGGGTTCATATGGAGCAATAATTTGTCTTTTAAACAATGCTTAGTGGCTTTTTCAAGTGTGGTTGCTTTTATTATGTACATGATTTAATTGTGCAATTATTTTTATTAATTAGAACACATTTTTATTTACAACTTTGGTTTTGAAAGTTATTGATTTGAGGTCAATTAACGCACAAATAAATTAGTGTCAGTTTTATACAGATGTACATAGAATAAGTGAGAAGTATTTACAACAACACACACACATTTTTTTGGATTTTCTGCTTAAGGACCCTATCTCGTCCTACTTTATTCCTGGTCGATCAGGTCAAGTCTTGACCTTCTCTCGAGGTTCGGGTCATCCTGTATACAGTCTTCCCCCTTTTTTTATTATCTTTTCTTTATTTTTCCTTTATTTATTTATTTATTTATTTTAGGTTAAAATTAGTAAGAAGTGTACAATATTTACACACAGATATAAGTTAGTAAGAATATGGAGTTAGTGTTATATGCAGGTGTTTTATAAGGGATTTTAAGCTAAGATAAATGAATAAAGATGACGAATCGCAGATTCATCATCCCCCTATGCTTTACCTTTGCTAGTCCCTTAGCAAACACTTATTTGAAAGAATAAGTGAAGAAAAAGAAAAAGAAAGGGAAAATAAAGAAAGTAGGAAAATATTGAGTATTAAACTCATCTTCATAAAATTGTAGTATAGAGCTCTGTCGGACCTTTGGATTATTAGCGCGTCGGAACTTCGGTGAGACTTAGAATTTTAAAATCGACAACCTTCAAGTTCTAAACATCATTGTAACAATTTCGGCTCTGAAGTCATCTTAGATCAATCTTCTACCCAAAGCATACCCTATGAACATTGAACAATCGACTCATGTGTGTGAAAGGTTTTAACTCTTCCCATCCAGAATGTCGGACTACCATGCAAATTTCCTCTCTAGTAACTCGTCCTCAAGGAATCAGGTATTTCCTTCTAGGGTCTGTCGCGCTGTGTTCACAATCAAATTAGAGGAGAAGTTAGAAGAAGGATAAAAGAACTAGAGGATGGCCAGTGTAGTCACCTCTCCTTGTGAAGCTGGTCAGTATAGCTGAGTCTCCACCAAGATCTGCATGTTTTCTTGAAGCTTGGACCTTTTTGGTCAGGTATTTATTTGGTAGTGGCTTCTTTGTATTTGGATTTTTGGTGATTCTACTTGAATCTTGTTGTGGCCCTACGAATATAGAATCTTTTTATTTCCGTACATGTTTTGGGGTCTTAGAAAAAATTGTACCCAACCGTCCAACCCGTTTCTGAAGCTTTATTTCAACCGGTACTTCGGTCTTTAGATTTCCACGCTACCAGAGAAGAAACCCACACAGTCTTCCAACATCCATACTGAGTTGAGCTAAGTGTATAATGTGAGAGTACAAATTAATTCCCTATTCCAGAGTTGTACCCAGAATGAAGAGACCAGATTAGACACTAAGAGTCAAGCGCTGCACATTGTCATGTGGAACTCAAAGAATTAAGTCAAAGACCTGAAGCTTCTAAAATCCTATTCCTCGGTGAAGTTCCTCTAAGAATTAGGTGGATTAAGGTCCAAATAAGCTCCATTCTTCAATTTTATTCCAGACATAGTTTAAATGTCAATACTATCCTGAAAAATGCACATGCAAATGCAAGAAAATATGAACAATGCAAAGAGTTTTTTTTAACAGGGAAAAGGGTTAGTAAAGTATATACAAGATTTTTTTGTTTTTTTGTTGTTTTTTTATTTTTTGTTGTAGTTTTTTTGTTTGTTTTTTTGTTTTTTTTGTTGTTATTTTTTTTGTTATTGTTTTAACACATGTGGATTTTACAAAATTATTTACATATCCCTCCAAATAAACATATTTAAAAGTACGAGTTATGTCTAAAGTATATATACAATATATACGACACACTCCTATACTTAGCTCGAACTATGTCCTCATAGTTATCAGAGAGCGACAAAGGAAGACATAACTCGTGCTAAGTACGGAAATATGAAAAGACTCCTATGCTACAACGACTCAAAGAAGAGAAGTTGGTGATCCCTTCTATACTTAGGATCAAGTAATCCTAAGTATAGTAGAGTGTACAAAGGGGAAAACCGATGAAGAGAATGTACAGACTCAAAAAGACACGATATGAACAACATCACCCCCTATACTTAGGGTAGAGTTTCCCTAATTATAGGCAACAACAAGGGTGATAAACATGACAAATATGAACAACACAAATCCTTCACCCCCTATACTTAGGATAATACACATCCTAAGTATAACATATATACACACAGAAAAGGGGTGAATGATAAAACGGGAGAATAAAGAGTGAAACGAAAGGATATACAAGAGGTAGTGAGCTTATGTATTGGACACAGAAGGTGGAATAAAAAATTATCGTATGATACCAAAGATATAGAATCCACAACGAACAAGAATGTATCATGATCTAGATATGGCTTCAGAAACTGTCCGTTCACAACAAATGGCTGTGCGTCAGATGACAATCCAGATATGACAATACTCCCATTGTCACGCACAACTCTCACGATGAACAGTCCTGACCACTTTCTTTTCAATTTTCCTGGAAATAACTTCAACTTAGCATCAAATAACCAAACTTTCTGATCAGCGGAGAAAGTCTTCCTTCGAATGTGTTTATCATGCCAGCGCTTGACTTTCTCCTTATACATAAGTGAGTTATCATATGCAAAGTCTCGAAATTCCAGTAATTTGTTCAAATCCAACTTCCTGTTCTTTCTTGTCTTCTCATAATCTAAACTGCATACACGTAGAGCCTATAAAGATTTGTGAATTAATTCAACTGGCAAGTGGCAAGGCTTTCCATACACCAATCTGTAGGGAGACATACCCAAAGGAGATTTGTACGCCGTCCGATAAGCCCATAGAACTGAATCAAGCATCTGGGACCAGTTCTTCTTATCTGGACGTACACGTTTTTGCAATATCATCTTCATCTCCCTATTTGAAATTTCTGCCAAGTCATTAGTCTAAGGGTGGTAAGGAGACGCAACTCTGTGCTCAATGGCGTACTCCTTCACAAGCTTCTTTACTTCTCTATTAATGAAATGTCTTCCCCCATCTGAAATCAGTATTTTGGAAATACCGAACTGCGCAATAATATGGTCCTTGAGAAAGGAACACACCGTATGACTATCTGCGGAGCTTGGCTTGAATTCAAATGAACGGGTGGGGATAGCCTCCACCCCTCGACTAACATAATCCACGGCGAGCAGGATGTACTGAAATCCATGACTGATAGGAAATGGACCCATGAATTCTATTCCCCAAGCATAAAAAATGTCAGAAATTTGTATATATCTTAGGGGCATGGTATCTTTGCAACCAACAATTCCACCTATTTTCTGACAATCAGTACAACCTCGAACATACTCTGTAGCATCCTTAAACAATGTGGGCCACCATAGGCCACTCTAAAAAACCTTTACTGCCGTGCGTTTCCCTGAATGATGCCCACCAGATTGTAGTTTGTGACAGTTCTCAAGTATACTGGTGTGTTTCTACTGAGGCATGCATCTTATCTAGATATAATCCGCACCCTCACGGAATAGGTACGGATCCTCCCACTAGTAAAAATGAATCTCTGACTGAAATCTGTCTACCTTGTACTTCGGCCAATCTTGTGGAACTTTCTTGGAGACAAGTTAGCTCACAATATCAACATACCGTGGGAGTGAGTCCACAGACAAAATGGCCTCATCTGGAAAGGTTTCGGAAATAGGAATCAAGTTCTGATCAGAAGTATCTTTGTCTGTGATACGGGAAAGGTGATTTGCCATAACGTTTTTCACTCCAGGTTTATCTTGAATCTTTAAATCAAATTCCTGGAGAAGAAGGATCCATATGATAAGGCGTGGTTTGGCATCCTTATTTTCCTGTAAATATCGTATGGTAGTGTGATCCGTGTACACAATAACGTGTGAGTCGATGAGGTAAGATCTGAAATTTTCTAGCCCAAACACAACTGCTAACATCTCCTTCTCTGTAATTCTATAATTTCGTTGTGCTTCATCCAGAGTCTTGTTAGCATAGTGTACAGCAAATGGTATCCCATCCCTTCTCTGTCCTAAAACTGCTCCAACTGCGAAATATGATGCATTCGTCATGATCTCAAAAGGAAGAGACCAATCAGGTGGCCGTAAGACAGGAGCACTAGTAACCATTTCTTTCATCTGATTGAATGCAAGGAGAACTTTCTCATCGACAACAAAATCAGTCTCCTTACACAGAAGCTCAATCAAAGGTCTGACGATTTAGCTGAAGTCCTTTATGAATCGCCTATAGAATCCTACGTGTCTTAAAAATGACCTCAACTGCTTCAAATTCTGCGGTGGCTCTAACTTGGAAATCACATCAATCTTAGCCGAGTCAACCTCCATACCATGTTTGGAGATGACATGGCCCAATACAATCCCATTAGTCACCATAAAGTGACTCTTCTCCTACGAGAGCACAAGGTTTATCTCACAACAATATTGAAGAACTCGGTCCAAATGAGCAAGACATGTGTCAAAACTACCCCCATAGACTGAGAAATCATCCATGAAGACTTCAAGAAAATTACCCACCATGTCGGCAAAAACGGCCAACATACACCTTCGAAATGTAGCGGGGGCGCTACACAATCCAAAGGGCATCCGTCTAAAGGAGTAGGTGCCAAACAGACAAGTAAAAGTAGTTTTCTCCTAATCCTTAGGAGCGATAGCAACTTGGTTGTATCCCGAGTACCCATCCAAGAAGAAAAAGAACTCTTTCCCTGCCAACCTCTCAATAATCTGATCAATAAAGGTCAACGAAAAGTGATCCTTCTTGGTAGCTGAGTTCATGCATCGGTAATCTACACAAACACACTATGAAGTATGTACCCGGATCGGAATCTCCTCACCATGGTCATTCTTTACGATCCCGGATTTCTTCGGGACCACATGTAAAGGGCTGACCCACTTGAAATCCAAAATGGGATATATAAAACCAGCATCACACCATTTCTTGATCTCCTTCATGACAACCTCCCTTAGATTTGGATTTAGACGGTGCTGACATTCACGGGAGGGTTTACAATCATCCTCTAGGTAGATATGATGCGAGCACAACGATGGATTAATCCCACGGAGATCAGAGATATTCCATCCTATGACCTTGCGATTTCTTTTAAGAACCTCTAGCACATGAGATTCTTATTCAACGGTCAACTGCGAGCTGAGGATGGCCGGAAACATTTAGGGGGGACCCGCAAGGAAGGCATATTTCAACATTGATGGTAAAATCTTGAGATCAGGTGGGGTCTGAATCGGCTCTGCAATAACCTCTACTGTACTGGTAGATGGTATGTGATCTGTGCTCTGTAGACTATCCACCTTGGCTACTGACAGCTCAAAAAATAGAATATTTGATAGTTATGTAATGAATGATCTCTGCTCAGAAAGGAAGGGATCATCATGATGTTCAATATTCTTATCAATTAACGGCTCTGATATCTCAGCAATAATCTCAAAAAGATGTTTCTCATCTGTGCATAAATCAGGTAATTCAACGAATAAAAATATTTGGACCATAGAATTCTGCTCAAACTGCTCATCGGTAACTATCTCAATTGGACCACCAAGGGAACTCATGTCGACTGTGCTTTCCAGAGAGTCCTTTTGGGGAAGTAACTCCTGGGTATCTATAAAATCCATGAAAAGATCCGTCTCTCTGAATTCAGCAAGAAAATTACAGTCAACTGGCTCTGATATAACTTTCTCTATATCAACTGCTGCTGGTGGCGGTGATGGCCTAGGATCGGAGATTATCTCAATTTTCACCTTGTCACTACGAGAGTGAAAGATGATAAGCTACCTGCTCCTTGCGTCTGAAATTGTTGGGGTTGGCTTCGACCTGTGCTAGAATTAGTGTCTTGGTGGTAGTCAGGTCATCGATCCATCGAGTCAGTTCATTCATGTTCTTCATAAGCAATGCAAGTTGGTACAGTGCTGGATTGACTGAAGGGGCTTCAGGTTGCTCATTGACTGGTCGTCGCTGAGACCGATAGTGTGAAGGCTGTTGGTAATCATACGGATTCTGGTAATGAGGAGGAGGGGGAAAGGATATTGTCCATAATATGCAGTCTGCTGTTGGTTAGCCGGAGGGAAATACATGGACTGCTGCTGTGACTGGCCTTGTCTCTAGCTTTGGAACTGAGGTGGAGACTGATATTGAGGCTGGAACTGCTGGTGCTGGTACTGGTACTGCTGTTGTCTGCCTCCCTGAAGCTGGTGGGTGGATCTCCGACCCTGCTGTGAACCCAACTGGCCTTGCCTTGACGGATGGGTTTGGTTTCGCTCACGATCGAACCAGATACCATTCACCTCCTGAATGACTGGCGGAGATGGAGACTGCTGCTCAGGAATGTAGGCTACTTCTTCCTGATATGGAACTATCTGATGTGCATGCTGCTGAGCTTGATCAGGTGTTCGCACATAGTAGACATGCTGAACTGTAGATGGTCCTCTGCTATTCTGCTGGGTGGAAGGAGTTTGCTCCCTAGTAGAGGGGTCAGATGCTGCATTCGTACTGTGGACTGCACTGATCGTACTCACAAGAAGATCTAGGTGCTTTGTTATCTCATCCAACTTATCTAGGTTCTTTGTCCTCTGCTCGATCACATGAAGCTTATCAAGTTCCTTGGATTGCTTCTCAATAATGTCCACTTTGGATAGGTTGTTTCGAATGATGCTCAGGTCCGTTCTATCCACCTTATCCACTTCTTGTGTTGCCATCATTTTGACATCCTTGTGGGTTACTGCAGGGGTGATGACGGGGTGCTTCTGAAATGCACGTGAAGAAGAAAGAGCTGCTCCTAAAAAATTTGATAAAGGACATCCTCGTCCTTGTTGAAGTGGCTTCCCCTACAAGCGACATCCTCGTCCTTCTCACTGCTTAAACACCCAAAGAAATTTTGTACAAAGCTGATCTTTGGAATATCATGATGATGGCATTTCTCCGTCAGATCTTTGAATCATTCCCATGCCTCGTGAATAGGCTCTTGGGGCATCTGGGAGAAATAAGCAATCAAGGATCGCATTTGGTTGAGTCGTCCAAGTGGATAATACTTGTTTAGAAATGCGGATCTCAACTCTTCCCAAGTAGTGACAACCTTCCCCAAGTGATTTAACCAGTACAAAGCTTTACCCATTAGACTGAATGGAAAGGCGGTCATCTACACTACCTCTAATGGGACATTTGGGTAGTGTACTGTTCCACAAGTGATTGAACTACTGGATGTTTATATAAGGTTCTTCATTAATATTTCCATGGAATATTGGGAGAAGAGGTAAAATAGTAGGCTTAAGCTCAAAATGCCCATGAATCACATGGATTTGTATCCAAGAATTTGTCTGTCCTACCCCTGGATTATAAGTATCTTTTAGTTTAGGCTTACCTCCAGGTTCTATGTGAGGTTCTTCTCCCCCATTCCCACCTCCAGGGTTTTTGTTATTCCCCTATCTCATGTCTTCTCTTTATTGTATCATCTCAAGAATCATATCTCTCAATGTGACCTGAAAATTAGCATGCTCTGTTAACTGTGCTTGAATTGATCGAATGGAGGCTAACATGGTACTATTGATCTCGCTCTGCTCCGACATGGTCCCCTTTCCCTTTGTTGGCATTAAGGGTCCGGCTTCTGACTCTGAAAATGTATACTTCACTCCACTAGTGCTCAGAATTGATGGAGACTCAGATATTAATTCGAGATTAAAGCCAATCTCAAATAGTGGATTCTTGGATGTTATGAATTGTGAAGTGGGGAAAGAGGAAAATTCGTGAAGGGAGTCTCCCCGAATAGAAGGTGAATGGCTCGGAGTGTAGAATGAGTCCGCAAAGTCTGAACGAGAAATACTCCGGTCCGACATCTTCAAAATCAATAGGCAGGATGCGAGAACACGAAGGTCAATGCAAGAGTGAAAGTGAATGAAGGCGCAAACTGCGCAGATTGATCTTTAGCACTAACAAGCAAACACAATACAAACCCCCAGTTCATCAACTCAACTCAATGTGAAGACCGTGAAGGTTCGATCAATTATCTTATCAATTTCAGAGTTTGGTGATAATACAATATATCAGAGCAGTTAAAGCGAGTTTTTAGGAACCCAATGCTCTCAGGAGATTGGCCTAATCCCAAAGTGAGATCTTTCCCAGTCAGTATGAATTGCAGACCCGTTTACCGACTACCCGATCAATTCAATCTGTTAAGGACGTCGCGGGCCGCTTTACCGGCTACCGAAGAGATCCTCACTGGAGAACAACTAACCCAAAATAGTAGTCTGAAAAAGAGTCCGGGCGTGGCTGTATCCTAGTGTGCGGGTCGCTCTCTCTCTACATACAAACCAAACAACGAGGGGGTTACTCTCTCCAAAACAATGATTTTTCCTTGTGTTTATTTTAGTGTCGAGTTTTCTTTAGCGGTCCCGTATTTTAGGCAGTTGTCACTTGGTTAAAATATTTTTAAAGAATTGCCTACCGAATGTCCAATTTCCTTTTTAACTTATGTGAGTGAAAACATGGAAGGAGATCGGAAATACCACTGCACGATTAAAAATGATGATGCATGCAAGGGATAGAGATGCGTACCTTGTCGCTAGCACTCTACATGCATGTGATCCACGCAGAATTTAAATACAGAAAAATAAACTAACCTATATGATGCAAGTGAACCGTCCTAGATGATAACTTCTATTAACGGGCAAGAACAAGTTAATTTGACTAAGTCCAAATTACGCTCTACGCTATAGGCACAGAAATTCTTGTTTAGGGTGTTTGGACCTAATTAATTACCTGACTCAAGCAAATTAATTAAAGCAATCAAGAGGTAGCTCACGAAATCCGCGGGAGACAAAGAAAAATAAGGCGATGAAAACAAAACCGGTGAGGTCCCCCAAGTGCACCGGCACTTGGTGAAACAGACCCCGCAACAAATGAATGTCCGTTTTACAAAGTTCAAATGCTAGAAAATCTCTCTCTCTCTCTCTCTCTCTCTCTCTCTCTTCTTGTCTCCTTAAATTATTCTTCTCCTCTTCTCACGCTATCCTGCAACATGGTAAAGAATCACGCCGCCTCCACGTCTCTTGGGTGCTTCGGCTCTCCTAGGATCGCCTCCTTCGCCCCGTGGACCCTCGCAAGAAAAAGAAAAGAGAAGTGTAAGAAACACAATTATCAAATATGAGAAAATGAAATGAATGCAGTGGATATAAATAATGAAGTGAATGGCAAAATATAAATGGATATTTACAACCACGAATAGCAGGTCAAAAGAGAAACCTAACTACCCTCGCCATGCCTCCCCAGCAACAACGCCATTTTGTTGACACTAAATCTTCGGGGGTCGATAATTAATGGTAAATGATAGATATGAATTGTCGTTGCTATCCTCAAAAATCCTGTGTCAAATAAACAAATATTTTTTTTCTACTTATTAACCTGTATAGCGGACAAGGTCGAACTCAGGGAGACTACAAATCCCGAGGGTTATTCAATTAGTTAAAAATCAATTAAGAGAAAACATGAATCTCAAAGGATAACTACCCTTGGTTTTTGTGATTTTTTTTATCTTTTTAATTTTTTTTAATATTTTTAATTTCTATTATTTATTTTTTGATTTTTAATTTTTTAGTGATTTTGATTTTATAATTTTTTTATTATTTTCAAATAATGAACAATATGCACAAGCACAAGAAATATGCACACCAACTTTTTTTCAATTATACCAAAAACGACCAAAAAATTAGAGATTTTTTTTGGGTTTTTAAAGTTTTGAAATATTTTTGGGATTTTTTTTGGAATTTTCAGATTTTTTTATATTTTTTCTAAAAATCAAACAGTTAGAAAGTGTGAAATTGTTCACAGCCTAGAGTAATTTGCAACTTAAAAATATTTTAAATGCCCAAAACTCCTGGTAATTATTTTTATGACAAACTATATGCAAATATCTACAAGCAGAAACTGAAATCACTATTTTGGATTTTTTTGTAGAATTTTATGATATTTTTATAAGATTTTTAGTATTTTCAATTTTTTAGGTTTATAAATAATTAATGCACGAAATTTACGTAGAACTTAAAAGACAATGAAATAAAGCTACCCTAATTTTTTTGAAATTTTTGGAATTATTTTCAAATTTTTAAGAATTTTTGAATTTTAGAAAGCTAAAAATAATATTTTTTATTTTTATAATAATAAATGAAGATAAAATGCAATGAATATTTTATGCTAGATGGATATGCACATCAGGAGCATAGCATAATTTTTAAAAAATTTTTAGACTAATAAAAACATTTATTTCAGTAGAAGAATCATACAAATCAATGTCATAATAACAAGGACTGAAATGTAAATAGTTTAGGTTCTTGCATTAAATAAATAACAAAAGATAAATGGAGAAGTTTCATCGCAATTTACCCAAACATGTGTGCTATGCACGTGACTTGAGGCTCTAGCTGGACTTCTTTGCAAATTGAAGGGCTTCGGGGGCTAAGATGTAATTTTGATTCTGTCCGAGGTCTTCTACAAATTTGAGAACTTCCAGGAGGATATTTGTAATTTTTCCAATTCTTTATGCAAGCCCTAGGTTCCTTCTTCGTTTCTTCAAATCAAGGGCACGACCGCCGCCCACCTTCCTTCTCCCCATGCAGGGGCGGTGGGACACAGGACGACGTTGAGATCTGGAGCGGTGACAGGCTCAGCGGGAGGAGGCAATGTTGTCGCCGCTTAGTGGTGGCGTAGGGGCCCACACAATGGCATGTACGCTTGGAGGCTGACGTCGTCGATAGCGAGAACGACACAAGGGGGCGACGTGAGATGTCACGGCTGGTGGAGGGGGCCGACGGGGCTCGGCTATGGAGGCGCGGAGGCCAAGATCGCGCAGCGACGATTGAAGGAGTCGCCACTGCTGCTGGAAGCTCTTCGAGAAAGGGGGAGCAGCACTCGGCTATGGAGGCGGCTACAGGTGGGAGGTCGGACCGCCGTGTGGGGGCGTTGGCGTGAGTCTGGAGGATGGCTGCAGGCGGGAGGCGCGGCCTCGCGCGGGCGATGGTTGGATGAACGCCGCCTGCCGCGGGGGCACATTGGAGGATGGCGGCAGGGGGTGACGCGGCTGGCGATGGGGCAGGGGGTGGCGGCCTTGCTGCCGTCTCTCACCCTTTTTTATTTTTATTATTTTTTTAATTTTATTTCTTTTGTAAATAGTGAATGGAAACCACATTAAAAAACTTTTTTTATTTTTTTAAGTCCGATATATTAAAGCAGAAAATGAGGAATGTTTTTATGTTTATTTTTTCCCTTTTAAATGGTCCTGCAAAACAAACGTTAGAAATAAAAAAACAAATGATTTTTTTTGTATTATTTTTTATTTATTTCCAAATCGGAAAATGAACAGGAATTCGACGAAAGTGAAAGGATCGAATCCGATTCTCCGACCATCGTGCGTGGTCGGAGTTGATAGATCGTGGAAGATAGAAATTGAATGTGAAGAGATCAAGAAAGTGAGACGAAAAACTCGAGTCGGTGGTGGACTTAATCGTGAGTGATTATTCTAAGATCTAGATGAAAAATTTGACAATGACGAGAAAATACGAAAAATAAGACTGCGATTAATCTACGATAAAGATAAGAAGAAAATGAAAACGAATCTCACCTTAGGAACGGAAATGCTATCGTGATTGCCTTGACGAAGGCTGACACGATGTCACCGGACGGCTCAGAGGCTAGGCACTTTTCTCGACGAAATTTTCTCCCGGAGATCGAACTCCTCTCTCTGAAGATTGATCAAGTTGGAATGATGGAGAAGGAACCATATAAATAGAAGAGATAATGGAGATGAAATTTGAATTTTTGATTTTTTAAATAAAGAGATAAGAGAGATAAAAATTGAAATGAGATAAAGATAAAGAAAGATAAAACTATTTACAAAATTATCTATTTTTTTTTGTATTTTCATCAATTTATTTATTTGAATAAAAAATGTTAATTTTTTTATTTTTTATGGTGGTTAATTAAGAATAGCAACTATATACATGTACTATATACATATATGACATTATATACATGGGTAAATGAGGAAATTTGCTTCTTTTTTTATTTTTTTTTAATTTTTTTAAATGACTATTAAAAATATTTACAAATATATACAAATAAAATATGTACAAAATACATGGGAAAATTGCACAAACCACCACAGAAAACCAACTTTTTACTTGTAACTCCAAAAATTATGAAAATACAACCATTTTAAAGATAATTTAATTTAGAATCCAATGGACGTGAGATTGGTTCGATTTGAGTTCATATAACGTTGGCATTGGTCTTTCAAATAATGCTTAGTGGCCTTTTCCAAGTGTGGTTGCTTTAATTCTGTATACGATTTAATTGTGCAATTATTTTTATTAATTAGAACATTATTTACAAATTTGGTTTTGAAAGTTATTTGATTTGAGGTCAATTAAGGCATAAATAAATTAGTGTCAGTTTAAAATAAGTGAGAAGTATTTACAACAACACACACACTTTTTTTTGGATTTTCTGCTTAAGGACCCTATCTCCCCCTACTTTATTCCTGGTCGATCAGTTCAAGTCTTGGCCTTCTCTCTGGGTTCGAGTCAGCCTGTATACATTCTTCCCCTTTTTTATTTTCTTTTCTTTATTTTTTCTTTCTTTCTTATTTATTTTAGGTTAAAATTAGTAATAAGTGTACAATATTTACACACAGATGCAATTTAGTTAGAATATGGAGTTATTGTTATATGCATGTGTTTTATAAGGGATTTTATACTAAAATAAACGAATAAAGATGACAAATCGCAGTTTCATCATGCATCCACCACGACTGCGAGGGCTGTGACGAGCCGCGGTTGACGGCGCCCGGCGTAGATGGAGACGGCGGTGAGGCCGCGCGTCGCGCGGAGGGACAGCTCGCACGCGCGGGCTGGAGCGTGCGGGGCGGAGAGGCGGCCGTGGCCTGGCAGCGGCGACGAGCGGAGGTGGTGGAGATGGTGGCTGGTCACCGTGAACCTGCAAACTTTGTTTCTCTCTTTTTTTGTATTTTCTTTAACAGGGAAAAATATGTGTAGATATGAAATGAGATTGATTGTGATAGTGGTGGTGGTTGATGTGAAATTGAAGTGATTGTGATGATGGTGGTAGAGTGATTGATGTATAAAATGATGGTTGGGTTTTTGTTTGATAAACAAAATAAGCAAACAACGTTAGATAAAAAAATTGACAAAGCGAAGATGGAGAATTTACCTGTGTTGTTCGTCGGATTGTGGAGCTGCGTCCTGCGGCTTCCGATTGTGGCCTCGATCCGGTTCGACGAAAAATCGGAGAAGCTTTGCGATCTTGACGGGAAGTTCGCTACGCGGAGATTAACCGCGGATCTTGCCTGCAGGTCGTCGTCGCTCAACGTCTAAGGGGGAGTTGTCACCTCACAGATTAAACGGGGCTCGAACCTCTCTAACTCGTAGAATGGCAGATGAAGAAGAATGGAGAGGGAGATGAGAATATAAAGAGGAAGAGGGAGTTAGAGAAGAGATGGAGAGAGTGGAGAAAATGGTGGAGGAAGTGGAGAAGATGTGACTTGGAGTAGGGGAAAAGAAAGGAGAAGAGGTAAAAGGGGATTCAAAGAAATAAAATAATAGAGTAATATAGTAGGCTACTTAAAATAATTAAAATAATAATAATAAAATAATAATAAATAATAAATCCGAAAATAATAAAATAAATCCGAAATTAATAACATAATAGAAAAAATGAGGAGACACGTGGCGGCTCCAGGAGCGGCCACATGTCGCTCCTAGAAAATTCAAAGATTAAATGTAAAGAAAATCAAAAAGAAATAACAAAAGGGATTAAATCAAAAAGTGGTCAACACAAAAGTTGCTCGTCTCGACGAGATCTACAACTTTCGTGAAGGGCCGAAAATCAAAGGAAATCATCTGTATAAAATGTATTTTTGGGTGGTACCTTATAGATATAAAATACCACATTTTATCTTTTGTGATTTTTTTTATCATTTTTTAATAAGATAAAAATCAAAATAAAAATAGAGAAAATATGAGGAGAATATTTACAACTTAATCTATTTTTTTTGAATTTTTAATAATGAAGAAAATAAAATGAGAAAATACAGGGGTAAAACGGTCATTATGTACAATGTACAAAAGGGGCCCAAAATCCAAGTTTTGCATACGAGCTCCGATTTTAATGAAAAGTCTTGTTTCGAAGGTCTCTGAATGTATATTACTTTAAAAGTGAGTAGACCTAAACCGAACACTGTATGAGAGAGATATGTGCATTTTAAGGATCATGGTTTCAAACTTGGATTGGGGTTTTATTGGTCAATTATACAGGTTAATATTTTTTTGATATTTTTTCTTTATTAGTGTTAGTAATATATACACTATGGAGTTGATTTTATTGTATTTAGAGTTAGTATAAAATATATACAAATAAGGTATTTTATCTAATATACATGTGAATATTTATAAGTGAAATAGGCTTCTTATTTAATGCAAATATGAATGCTAAACTGCAGATATTATGCTTGCGTGCATGAATGTTAATTATGCAAGATAAGGGAAAATATGCATCTAATTACCCGGGAATAAAGCTCTATTTTCAATTTTTAGAGTGATGAATCGCAGATTCATCAACCCCCTATACTTAAACCTTGCTCGTCCCCGAGCAACTAAATGAAATGCAAGAGTGAAATGAGATTGGGTTCCATACCAAGGTCATGAACAAAAGTTGAAAATGGAGCTTGACTCGACCTTTGGATTAATTGTGTGGCGGAACCTTATTGGGATCTGAACTTAAGACCTAACAGACTTCAAGTTCCACAAGTCTTCTATTCAAGACGCCTTAACAGTCAGGTCAGAACAAATCCTCAAACGCAAATTTCTGATGACTATGATTCTTACTTGTACTGTGTAAGTGATAAATAGCTCCCCACATCAGAAATGACTCGGAACCAGCCTCCTCTAACAAGGTAACTCAATAACCCGGTCCATCAACTCTTTCCTCGAGGAGCGGGGTATTCCCTTCTAAGTTCAAGTGCGACCAACTCAAGAGGAGGAGGTAGAGAAAAGAATAAAGAATGGACGGTAGCCAGTGTAGGTAACCTATCCCGGGATGCCTGACCAGTGTAGCCAAGTCATCCAGCTGCAGACTTCTTGCTAGTATACATACTCCAACAGGCTTTTTTTTGGCCTGTCTTTTTTTTGGAGTTCTTGCATTTTTTCTTTTTCCTTTTTTTTCTTCTTTTTTTTGGTGGAACTATATACAAGGTGCAGCATGTACATCAGGAGTTTTCCTCTTGAGCCAGTAGACTATCCCTCTTTTGAAACATTATTGCAACCCACAGCGTCCCGTCCTTAGACTTCAACACCACCAGACTAGGTTGAGATGCACTACCCTCCCTAGAGGAGGACGGATGTTTCCACCCGTGTGCTACTCCAAGCTAAAGGATTCTACCTCCTCACCACCTCATCAATTAAGAGCTACGTGCATTGTGCTTTGTCCAAGTTAGGTCATTGTCTAAAAGAATCATGCGTGTGCACGAGATATTCTACTTAGACTAATCAAGATGACATGTGAACATAGACTAGCGGACTCAAAGAATTAAGTCACTTGACCTGAGAAATCTTAACTCCAGTTCCTATAAGGTTCCTCTGAAATTAGGTGGATTAAGGTCAAATCAAGTCCATCCTCAATATCTACTCATAACTCGGTTCAGAACCCATTAGCTTTTCACCTTGCATATGCAAGATATGCAGATGAGGTGTAGATGACATGCTATGAATGAAATGCAAGACTCTTTTTTTTTGAAATGTAAGGATGATATGCAAGAATAAATAAGAAGCCTTTATTTTCTGTTATACAACATTTTTTTATTATTTACAACAAGTTTTTAATTTACACATAATATACATAGTATACAACTTTTTTTTATACATCCTATTTTACAACAAATTTTACAAAAGTATGTTTTACAACTTTTTGTACAAAATTTTTTTTGGTATACCTCCTATGATACTAGTCTTTTATGAGTCAGTTTATACAAGTGTATTTTACAAAATATTTCTCAAATTTTTACCCACCCGTAATTATTGCATAATATATGCAAAAATACGTGAAAATACGCGAAAGTACGAGCTATGGGTAAAGTATATATGTAATATATACACGCCCCCTATACTTAGCGTGTGCTATGTCCTCAGAGCACGAAAAGCGACTAAAAAGACATAGCTCGGGCTAAGCGTAGGAGAGCTAAAATTACAAAATGTATAGAAGTCGCTCCGCCCCCTATACTTAGGCTCTGACAGCCTAAGTGTAGAAGAAGATCAAAAATGGGGCGAACGAGGAGAATAGGGGAAATGGATGAGTATATACAAGGCGGGCATCGGTCCCCCCTATACTTAGGCTCCTGTCAGTCTAAGTATAGGACAAGAGTGAGTATGAGAACCCATGTGATCTGTAGGATGTACAATGAATGGATGCGGGTCACTCTCCCCCCTATACTTAGGATCTGATTATCCTAAGTATAGTCTTAAAATGAAATGAGATGAGTCAAGGCGAGTGATTCGAATCACTGGGGAGGGAGGGAGAAAAAATATATACAAGAAAGAGTGAGAATATACAAGGATTAAGAAGTTTTGTGACGAACCTTCTTGCGGATGCGAGGAGGTGGATAATATACATATGTGTCGTTGTCGGAATCGTCCTCAGATGAATAATAGTGAGGTGTAGGGATCGTCCAACGAGGGTCGACACACGGCTGCTTGCTTAGATAAGGCTTGAGAACAGCCGAACTGAGCTCACTCATATAAATTACCTTGTCCGGGCCAGATGAGGACTCCTCAGAAAATTCCTTCTTCGGTGTGTTGAAGGAAACTTTCTTAGTCGGTTTTCTAGAACCTGAATCATTGAGTGGCAGATGAGAGAGACGCGCCTTGAGAGGTTCGGGGGAACTCCTCGAGGAATCAATTCTCGACTTCCTCTCACTAAATAGCCGACTAGAAGATGGAGCAACCGTGTTTTTATGTGGAGTCAATTTAATCTTGGTTGTTTCCTTTGAAGGTCCGGGACGTGGTGTGGTGCTGACTATGGTTTCCTCATCAGACGAGTCACCATATAAATTATAATATTCCTGAAGGGTCAGCACATGTCTCGGGAAAGTGCTAGTGGTCTCAGTTGGCTTGGCATTATTGGGCTCTTGTGTCGGATCATCAAAATGGTCAAGGCAGTCAACAAAGATCATGTCCGATTTAATGATAGCTTCTGATTGTGAGTCCTCCTTAGAAGCTGTTCTGGTGGCGGTGCAAGCAGTTGATGAAGTGGAGGTGTGAGGAGTCTCAAAACCAATGGTCTTCCGGGCAGTCGGTCTCTCAGGTGTAGTAGAGAGGTGGAACTCATCTACCTCTCGATGGTCACGAATGTCAGCGGATGGGCGGGTCACCTTAGAGTAAAGTTTATCAAAGAATGGGTGAGGTCGAAGCGCTCCCAATGCTGAGAAATCGATCTCCCGAGTCTCGCAATCTATAGACGCTTTAGTTGAGGCTAAGAACGGCTTTCCGAGAATAATCGGAGACTGGGTAAACTCTCCTTGGTGCTCGATGTCAATGATTGTGAAGTCCACCTGGAGTAGAGCACCTTGGAAAGTAATGATGACTGAAATATTTCCTCTAGACCGTTTGATGGAACGATCAGCCAGCTGAACGCTCTCTCGACTTTCTTATTGGCCTGAGTTTGAGCTTGTCAAACACAGAGGTCGGGAGGATATTTATTGGAGAGTCATCATCGATTCTTGCATGGGTAAAGATAGTGTCTTTGATTCCACATTCAACCCTAGGCAACCGCTTCACTCTACGGCTTTTGGTCTTTCTCCCCATCACCAAGGATGTGGCCATAGACACTATGTGTCTTTCAGTCCTTGTTCTCTTCTTACCCGACCTCTTGGGCATCAATTTACTCTTTACAAATCTCTTGAGGTCGGGGAGTGATCTATGACCTTTATTAAGGGAAGTTTAAAGATCAATTCATCATCAAGTGCTTCCCTTAGGGTGGAATCCAATTTTTTTAAATCATTTTCATTTTCAATTTTTATGTGAATTTTTGGTTTTTCAATTTTTTTGGTGTTTTTGATGGATGAATGATCAGACTCTTGGTTAGTAGAAGAGGGAGATAGAATGGACTCCAGCTGTAAAGACGGTGTGTGTTCCCTGATGTTTGCTTTGTTTTCAACCTCAAAACTACTCATGTCTTTTCTCACTTTTATACCCAGGCTGGCAGAAATTGATTGTAATATTCCCATGACATCTCCCAACTCGTTACCAAATGATTCATTTTTCTTAATAAGTCTAGAGATGTCATCCTCCATAAAATTCTCATGACAAATCATGGGAGAGTTCTGCTCAAGTGGAGGATACTGCTGAGATATTGGGGTCTCATACTCAACATACCTTGACTCTGGCATGTAATGCTGGGTTGAGTATGGACTATCCAAATGGCAAATATCGGTCGGAGCCTCATATGACGGAGTCAATGAAATAGGGACTGATAAGTCTAGGTCATGAGTCCAATCTTGTGAATGTATAGGCTCTCCAAATGAAGGCTGGTTAATGGAGGCTTGATCACTAAAGTCAATCAAGTCTGGGAAATCATGATGTTCAGGCCTCTCCATTCGGCTTGTTCGATCGACCGTGTTATGCCCTAAGTTCAAGTTGGGATGTGTATATATGAGTTATGGTGTGGTCCCTACTTGGGGTGAAGTATGTGGGGGCATATAATTTTGCCAATCATCTGTCTCAGCAGTGGCTTGCTCTTCATTCGAGTCTTTGATTCCTGCAAGCTCTCGGGAGTAAGGACAGTCAGCCCAAGGTGGAAGTGGATCCGTGGTGCTAGAATATGGAGTAGGTGAGAAATGCGAAGAAGTGGAGAAGTCAGTCGAAGTTCTGACTTCATAATCGAATTGAGGTGGAGCTGACCACGGGTAAGGGTCTCCCGTGGGCGGCAGAGGATACATGGAAGAATGAGAAGATGATCGGTATATGATCGATGAGGAATGACCAGAGGTCTCAGGGTATGGGGACCAATATCCCGACATCTTGAAGAGAAGATAATAAATGTAAGTAGAGCGAGGTAGAAAATGCGCAATTACGCAGGATAACACACACGGACAGACACGAAGACAAACGCAAGAGCAAACCCTGAATTCACACTCAACACGGTGAAGGACCCGAAACCGAGTCCAATTAATCTTGTTAATTTTAAGTGTGATTTTTCAAGCAAGATAGCAAGGATTTACGCGGCCTATAGGGAAGTCGGCTCAGAGCTAGATGCATCTTCCCTGTTTAACCTTTCTCCTAAGATACCGCCGACCCTCCCTTTCTTCGCTCCTATCCGGAGTTGGGGACTCAAAGACGTGTCCCTATCTACCTGCAAGCAGGCGGAGGCTGACAAAGCTAGGCCTTGTCGCAGAGTACCGCTGGTTCGCCCCTATCTACCCGCGAACAGGCGGAGGCTACTTGTTACTTGTCAATGAGCTAAAAGTATCCAACTCGTGATATTTGCTAGGATCAGTTGGCCCGTGATATGGAAGACGGGGATTTGGGCTCTGCCTTAAGCTGTTCACACACACACTCAAGTACCCTCACTCAGCCTGAAAACAAGGTCGGGGTTACTCTCTCACAAACAAGGGTTAATTTTAGTCAAAATTTTTTGGTCAAATTCAATTAGCAGTCCCGATTTTAGAGATTAGTTATCACTGCTATTAATCCACATAAGCAATCACGTCTACCGTCCAGTCCCAATTCCTTTATCCTAGGTTGGAAAATCGAGAGAGAGAGAATCGGAAGAAGCCGATGCAATCGAAAAACGATGATGAATGCTTGAGTAAGAAGACTTACAGTGCCTCCAGCTCTCTACAATGCAGGATGCAAGACTGAATTGAAATTTTACACTAAATGAATGCAGACGATGAAAAAGCCGCTCCTAAACAGACAGTTCTATTAGCGAGTGAAGAACAAGTTGATTTGGCTAAGTCCTGCGGTATAAGTGCATCTTTTATGTGTGATGTGTGGTCCTAAAGATTTACGAGCACAAGCAAATCCTAGAGTGGCTCGAGGAGCCGCTAGTGCAAGCCTATTCTAAAATTCAAGCCACACAGCAGACGGGGACACGGTTCCACTATGTTTACACTCGCGAGAACCCAAACGGGAACCGCTGGAAATGATGCAGAAATTCTTTTTTTTACAAAAATCTTTTTGACATCCAACAGCCGACTTGATCCACGAACTGTCAGCCTCCGATGCACTTCGAGATGCGTCGACTTCAAGAAAGTCGCTCCAAGTCCACCGGGCCCTCGCACAAAAAGATAGAAATTATGTCAGAAGAGATATATACAGAAATGGTTAGAAAAATAATAAAATAAAAAAATGGATAATTACAATGAGGCTCGGGGGTCAGACTACCCAAGTGATTGGAAAACGTAAATCTAATTTTTCTAAAGTGATCCTAAGCCGTTTGCCTCCCCGACAACGGCGCCATTTGACGAGCCGCGTTTGATGGCGCCCGGCGAGGATGGAGACGGCGGTGAGGCCGCGCGTCGCGTGGAGGGACAGCTCGCACGCGGAGGCTGGAGCGTGCGGGGCGGAGAGGCGGCCGTGGCCTGGCAGCGGCGGCGAGCGGAGGCGGTGGAGATGGTGGCTGGTCACTGATGAATCCACATTTCATCATCTTTATTCTATCATTTTGGCACCAAAAACTCTAGCAAATGCCTGTAAATAGCATTAAAATCATCATCTTTGCATTCATGCATGTGCATTATATTAGTGTATAAAATACTGTAATTAAAGCCAAAATTATAGAATAAATAAAGAAAAGAAAAAGAATAAAATATTGTAAATATTTTATGACCCGAAACCCCGAGACCTAGGCATCTTGATGAATAGGTCGACAAGGAATAAAGTAGGGGGAGATAAGGTCAGAAATACAGATAATATACCTATACATTCTATTCATTCTTTCTTCGTTTTGGGACCTAATATTGGTTTCAATTTTTAAACACCAAATAAAGAAACTTTGTACATGAAAGTTGTAGATAATTAAATAAAGAAAAATACAAAATTGATTTCACAGAAAAACAATGTACAGATAAAACGTTATTGTCTAAATAAAGATCCAGAATCCCAACTTCCCAGACCCGTATCTCACAACTGACAACTCCAAATGCAGCATACTCACCTTTAATTGTATATAGAATAAAATAATCTATTTAATGGTGGTGGTTTCGCATTTGGCGGAGCTACGGTTTGAAAGTTGAGTTTTGGACCCACATTGTATAAATGTACTGATTAAAATATTCAAGTTATTATTTATTCATTTTCTTTGTATTTTTATAATTATGTAAATATTACTTATATTATACATGTGCATTAAAATTAGAATAAAAATGCAAAGAAAATACAAAATAAAAATACTTGTATAAAGAATACATAGGTA
This sequence comes from Ottelia alismoides, assembly GCA_037367405.1. Classification (NCBI taxonomy): domain Eukaryota; kingdom Viridiplantae; phylum Streptophyta; class Magnoliopsida; order Alismatales; family Hydrocharitaceae; genus Ottelia; species Ottelia alismoides. The sequence continues at coordinate 163,515 of JAZKJV010007223.1, forward strand.
TACGGCCTATACATATACCTATACAAAACACTCTTATATTTTATTTAACATACAAAATAAATCATAAAAATAAAAACAAAAATATATTTAGATGTATAAAAGTATTTTATAATTTTATAAAATACTAAATAAAAAAAATAAATTAAAATGCACAAAATAAAAATAAAAGGGTACAACACATAGGTAATACACCTATATAGGGCTAAAAAGTAAACTTGTAAAAATATACTTCATAAAAATAATTAAAAATCACCATAAAATAATTTAGAAAATAAGAAACATTTTTTATTTTAGACCCTAAAATTAATAAATTCATCTTCGATTTTTAAATGATTTTATATGTAATTTTTGCTGGGTTTTTCCTGGTTGGTCCACGTGGACCAACCAGGGGGCGGTCTCAGTTGACTCGGGTCAACTGCCTGCCCTCCACCCATGTGCGTCTGTCAGAGTGCGTTTGACCTCGTTTTGGTCGATTTTTCCTGGTCGCATCTTGCACCATTCCATGATGGAATCTTGACAACTTTTTCTCCTCGATTATCAAGCTTGCTCGCCCTATGATTATCTCGAGGAATGGATCAGTGTGTCGCCCGAGGTGCCTTGATCTTTGGAGCACCTTGGTCAGGGGTCAAATCAGATATAACGACCCCCCACTTTGAATTTGATTTTTGAACACCCTTCGGTCCACCTTTCGCGCCTCTTTCGTGCTCCAGAGCTACTTGGAGGTGACAGCTCCGTCGTGGGCTCTTCAGCCAAGGCTCCCGAGGTCGGAGGTGCTTCCCCTACCTCCCGCGAAGTCGCCGGTCGAGGTTTGCTCCTCCCTCTGGCTCCGGCCATTGAGGGCTTCCCCCCTGCCTTTTTATTCAGTCCATTAGCTTCCTGTTAACCTTAGATTCGAAAACCGCCAAAAAAATTTTGAAGTTCAATCGACTATATCGCCAAATCAAGCACCTTAGCCGGAGCGCACCTCCGGCCGTGCATCTTCGTCTCGATCCGAGCATCCCCAAGTCCATCCAAGGGTCCATGCAGTTTGCCCTGGACCCCTTGACTCGTTTTGCAGGTCAACGTGCCCTTGAGAGCATCTGGAAGCGAATTTTGAAGCTCGCCGGAGCCAACGAAGCTTCCCAGCTCCGCCAGCCACCAGCGAGCACCACGGCCGCCGCCGTGGTTTTTTGACGATTCCAGACGTTAGAGGAGGACCTGAGGAGGCAGCGGCCCGATTTTGAAGCTCAAAAGCCACCGGAGCTGGCCGGAGGAGCTCGAGGAACTTCGCCCCGCCGGAGCTCCGCCTTGTTCTTCCAGTCGCCTTCGCCACCGTCCGATCAGGGCGCCCCCTCCAGATCTAACGTGGACCGCTCGATCATCAGCACCCAGCCACCGTTGATCTCAGCCGAGATCTAATCTCAGGCGTCCACGGGCGAATCTTCATCGCGCCTGGGGGAGATGCCACGTGGATAAGTGGCGTGCCCTACGCTGCTGGATCACGCCTGAGAGCCCAACCGTTGGATGTCCGCCACGCGTCATCAGCTTCGCCACCGTTGTCGGATCGCCTATGCGAGGGTATTTTGCAGTCAACCCCCGCTTGTTTTGTAATTTCTATTTAGTCCAGAAACTTTATTGCGTAGTTTAAATATTTTTGTAATATTTGCACAAAGACCCCCGAGCTTTCCATATTTACATCCAGGTCCCCTGCCACGTCACCTCACGTGACCTGTACACGTGAGGTGGGGGCATTTTGCAAGGGTACCCTCGGACTTTGTTGTATTTCATTTTAGTACCAAAACTTCGACGTCACGTGTTATATTTTTGGAAATATTGCAAGTAAACCCCCATGTTGTTGAGAAATTTCATTTTAGCCCTCGCCAGGCGCGTGCAAGTCACGCGCCCTGGTGGGAAAATTGCTAGGACACCCAGGCGGGTTTTGTAATTAAATTTTGGTGCTATTAATTGAATATTCAGTTCAAATATTTGTGGAAAATTGCAATTGAGCCCCTGGATGTTTGAGAAATTGCATGTATACCCTTGCCAGGCCTGTTTAATATTTTAAGCCCAAAAATTCCACAAAAATAGGGTTAAGCTCCTGGACACCTGTACTTTGACGCTATCACTTTAGTTTTTGATTTTATTTTATTTTCACATTTATTAAAAATCAAAAACATGCTCTTTGTTTACTGTCTAGCTTAGAAAATGCCAAACAAATATTAAAATACCTCTAAAAATTCCAAAAAAAATTAACTAGTGTCTATTTTATCCTATTTTAGTGTCATTCCAAAAACCACTAAAAATATCAAAAGAAAAACCTTCAAAATTCGAAAAGACTCAAAAACTTCAAAAAAATCTAAAAAATCAAGGAAAACTCCAAAAATACAAACTCAGCTCCTGTTTGTTGTATATTTCAGTAGCTTTATTTGAAAATTAGTGTGAAAAATTTTGAGTACTGGTTGCTATTTTTTAATCCCATTTTACTCACAGCCAGCACATATTTCACTGTTTTGCCTTGTTTTGCTATTTAAAAAATATCAGAAACACCTTGAAAAATCCCCAAAAATCACAAAAACAGTAGAAAACCACAAAAATACCAAAAAGATTTTATTTCTGAATTTTTGGATATTTTTGCACATTTTTATAAATATTTTATCTTGTCTTGTATTACATTGTTTATAAAATCCAATATTGAAAAGAAAAATATATAAAATATAAAAATCAGAAAATTAAAAATCAAAATACAAAACTAAAAATTAAATAATTTTTTTTAAATTAAAATCCCACAAAAACATCTTTGCTTGCTTGTTTAGTGTAGACATCACGCACATTCACTCACGCACATTTGTTTGAATTACCCTGTTTGCTCCCTGTGTTCGAACTCTCTGCATATTTGTCACTATACACCATTTGTGCAGAGTTAAAAATAAATTTTAACTCCACATTAGTTCTAATTTATTGATCTTTAGTGTGGGTTAATTGTTGACTTTAGTCTAGATTTAGTGTGGTCAACACACCGACTGAGTTCACGCTTTGTGTTGAACTTACGACCACCTGATTTTGGCTATATCAAATGGCACCGTTGTCGGGGAGCAACAACGAGTAGTTTAAATTTTTGTTTGCTTGTGATTGCTGTCTACCATAGCTTATCTCTCTTGCACTTTTGATACATTTATTGATTGAGCTATTCTGACCATCCTTTCTTATCTTCTTGCGAGGGGACCGCGGAGCGAGGCAGAGCACTTAGGTGACCCGGAGCATCCTTGGGAAGCGGAGCCGGCTATTCTTTAGCCAAGCCGGCAGGAGAGAGCAGGAGGAGTGAGAGAGTGATTAGTTTAGCTTGCACTTTATTTCTTGAGAGAGTGACTTATTAATTTGTAATAATACAGGTACACTTGGACTCTTGGACACTACCGGGCCTAATTTCCGGGTGTTTGTTCACCCGGGGGCTCACCGCGGTTTTTATCGTGTTTTGCCACTGTCATTTGCCGGTTTTGATTTCATTTTCACTTTCTTTTGTGGATTGAGCCCTTAGATTTAGGCCTGCTTGATCGATTAAATTAGGTCCAAACACACTAACAACCTTTGCATGTACCTATAGCTCGTATCTGGACTTAGTTAAAAATTAAACAGTTAGCCCCTTTTCTTAGATCCGCCGCACCGCGAGCCCTCTCCATCAAGCGCTACTCCTGAACTCGATGTGTCGAGAAGAGGAGGGGAGGGTCTAGACCGGACTCTTAGGATCGACGATAGGTGGTTGACTTGTGGTTCTTCACGCTAGCAGTTGCCTATCTTAGGACGATTTCCGCATTGCATATCGGCATATAGACTAGGTTTATAAAATTCTGCTTTGCATCTCGCATGGAGAGAGCTGGGATTCGCTGTAAGTCTTCTTACTTTGCATCCATCATTTAGGCACAAAGGAGAGATTTCCATCTTTGTGTCGACTTGCACGGCTTTTCCGACTCTATTCTCCCTCTGTTTTTGGATAAAGTAGGATCAAGAAAACACAAAAATCGTTAGGCGCTTGTTTGAATCTACTCAAAAGAAGCGATAACTCCAAAAAAATTAAAAAAGGGTCTGCTAAGAAAACCTTGACCAAAAATAAAATTGGTAATTGGATTCATTGATTGGGGAGAGTAACACCCACACTTGTTTTCAGGTTGCATGGGAAGGTCTCCTTCCAAGTAAGGTGAGCGCTTCGTAAGGATTAGAGCCAAAATCCCAGCTTGTGGCTGCCTTGTGTATCGCCTGGATTACCGAAGTATTGGCGCTTCTATCGTACGTGGACGAGTAGGGCTTGGTCAACATTGGTAACTCTCTATTGTGTAGAGCATCGACCTTGTCCGAAGTATTGAGCCTAGGCCACGCCTTCACGGGGGTGTCTGTCTCATCGTCTCGCGTCCGAGTAGGTTCTTGCACGCTCACGGGTGATTCCGTTGCGAGCGAGTTTCGAAGTATCGGTTTTGCCTATTGGCTTCCTCTCTTATTCTTTGGCTGAGTAGGGATACAGGAAGGGTTACAAGGACCTCAAAAAGTGCAAGCTACAGGTTACACAGGAGGAGGACAAGTACGGGATACTCTTCCGACAGTACTCTCTCCTTTAGGCGTAGCGTTCTAAGGACTCGTGAAAAGATAACTTCCTGAATCAAGATAAAATTGACAAGATAAAAGCCGAACCTTCACGGCTTCACGTGTTGAGTTGGTGAACTTACCCCTGATTTGTGTTTGATTGCTAGATTTGTTTAGGTCAAGATAAAAAACACAGCACAATTGTACGCGATTTTGTTGCATCTCATCCCTCTTCTTCTTCTCTTGCATTTTCCCTGCTCTTCCAAAATAATCAAGATGATGGGACGGAGATCTCTTAGGCCGACCTTGTCGGCACCGCTATCCAGCACTCCTCCTCATTCATCTAGGAATACCTCGGAGAGTCCACTCTCTGAGCCCGAGTTTACATCCACCCTGTTCCCCCTCGACCACCCTTCCCATTCTCCTTCCCTAAGTCCAAGAGTTTCAGAATTCAGTGCTTCACAGAGTTCAGATCATTCGACAGCACCTGAGATGGCCTCTTTTGCATTTTCAGAAAATCCAGTAATGGCAGACAGAGGCGAGCACCCAGATGACCATGATCACCCTCCGTTCATAATTGATCAGGTGGCCATCAACAACTCCTTGTTAGCGTCCCTGGAGACCATGCAGAGACAGATCCGTGATCAGGGAACATTCATGGGTGATCTGATGAGAGAGATAGCACAGATGAGAGAGAATCGACCTGGGGGCGGTGGCGGTGGAGGAGGAGGAGGACCTGATGCAGGAGGAGGCGATCCAGATGCTGAGAGACCACCGCAGACCATTATGAGGGAATTGCATAACCCAGCTGCATCCCTCACGCACCGCTGGATCAGACTCCCGCCCATTCACGGAGATTTCGAGCTTCGGCCCCACACTATCCAGCTTCTTCTCAAGTTCCATGGGTTGCCGACCGAAGAGCCGCACCTTCACCTCCAGGAATTCGAGATGATTTGCAGCACCATCCATGATCGGTTGATGACCGAGGACACTATAAAGATGATCGCTTTTCCATTCTCTTTGGTTGATAGAGCCGCATATTGGCTCAAACACCTTGGGCGATTTGTCGACATATGGGCAGATCTCCGGACCGCGTACTTGAAGAAGTATTACCCTCTCGGCCGGACCAACGCAGCTCGAGCCATAATCAGTAACTTCGTCATGATCCCAAATGAACAGTTCCATGAAGCCTGGGATCGATTCAGAGAGCTCATCGATCGGTGTCCACATCATGACATCTCCAAGCCCAATCTCGTGCAAAGTTTCTTCTGCGGGCTGACACCGGAGCTGCAGGGGCTAGTGAACGCCTCTTGCGGTGGGTCTTATTTCTCCAAGGGAGAAGACGACGTCCGGGCCATCTACGAAGGCATGGCAGAAAACTCTACTGTGATGGCCCAAGCCCGAGTCTACACTCAGCAGAAGCCCCCGCAAGGAGCGGGATCATTTCAGAGGATCGCCCGCATCGATGTCGGTCCCAACACAGTTTCAGCTGCCACAGCCCAAGCTGAATCAGCCGCAGCCGACATGGGCATCATTAGTGAGAAGCTGGACCGCCTCGAGATCCTCGAGAAGAAACAGATGCAAGGCATGGCCCAGATGGACCAGATTGCCAAGACCATGAGTGATCTGAAGACGCAGATCTTGTGCATTCAGGAGGCACAAACTCAGTCACAACAGCCTCCCAAATTACGTGCTGATCCGAGTAGCAGCAATTCCAACCAGGCATCTACCTCATACCGCCAGGTGAATCACATTCAAGCAGAGCCAGTTCCCTTGTTGCAGTACTATCCATCTCAACTGCCATCTACGGATACGCAGATGGTGGTCTATCAGCCGGAGCAGCCACTGGCTGTTCTTCCTCCACCCTCCTTTGAGCAGAAACCATTGATGGAAGTCAATGGGATTTGGTACGACCGGTACCCTCAGCCCGGGATTCGTCGTGATCACCCCGGATTCCGTTGGGGGAATGGTGGATCCTCTTCCCAGCAGCAGAACCCCGCCCAAGGACAGCAGAACAGCCAGCCACAGCAGCAACACCAGCAGCCCCAGTATGCCAATCAACAACAATACCAGAGTGGTCCTCGTCCCTCCTATCAGGGACAACAGTGGAGGCAGCGACAACAGCCTCAGCAGTCTTATTCCCATCACTCCCAGTATCAACCACAGCAGCAGCAACAGCCCCATTTCCAGCAGGGACAACCATCCGGTTCTCAGGGTCCTGCTTTTGAGAACCCAGCTCTCGATGATCTTGCCCGCTTGCTCTCCGAACAGCGAGCATCCTTCAGGCAAGAAATGGATGAATTCCGGCAGGAGATGAGGGAGATTATAAAAGGGAAAGCCACCATACCCGCTCAGATTGAACCTAACCCGAACAATCTGAAAAGAAAGTCTGAGCAGGGAGAGTTTACAGAGGATACCTCTCCTAGTGATTATTTGAGTGACATGTCTTATTCCTATCATGATGATGATTTTGTTACTACTAGGAGCGGTAGGATGCCAGCCGGCGGCGCCTCTTCTGAGCGACAACCAGACGCAGGATCAGGAGCGCCAGAGGAGCAGAGGAGCGGTGCTGATGCCGCTCATGATGATGTTGACGGTGGTGCTGATGCCACCCATGATGAAGTCCAGGACGACAGTGCTGATGCCGTCGTGATACCAGTTGCAGACGATGGTGCTGATGCCACCATTTTGGATGATGAACCAGAGCGCGATGCTGATGCCGCGAAGACCGGTGCTAGTGGTGGTGCTGAGGCCACCACATCCACTCTTGTTGAACCACCATCTGTGATGTTGCCACATTTTGTACCCAAGGACTGTGGGAACAAAAAGAAAAACAAAAATATGAATAAAGGAAAGGTTTCTGTTCAAATTACGGATCCATATGTGGTGAATGATGATTATTGTATGGATTCTCCTTCTTCACAGGCACAGGGACCGATTCCTAGTCCTCCATCTGAGGAGGCCCCTACCATCCCCTTCCCTGAGGCGCTCCGCCGTGCGAAGGGGAATAAAAAAGAAAATCCTAAAAAAGATCAACAGGTAGAGATCGGCAACCAAATGATTGATAGATTTCACATTCAACTAACTCTACGAGAAGCATTTGAGCATATCCCCTTCTTCAAAAAGAACTTGAAAGAGACAACTACTGTCCGAAGGAAGAAGAGGCACAGAGATCAAATCCATATGCTCACTCATGACACTTGCTGCGCCATTCAGAACACATTGCCAGCCAAGCGACCCGATACAGGAGCTCCCTATGTAAGATGCGAGATACAGGAGCAGCGGTTCGATCGTACTCTATTAGACAGCGGGTCTTCGATCAACCTCCTTCCGGCAGCCTTACTCAAGCAATTTGAGTTTGGCCCTCTTCTTCGAAGCAGAACGGTCCTTCAGTTTGCTGATAGGTCGATTAAGAGGCCGAAGGGGTTGTTGAAGGACGTGGTCGTTACCATTCAGGGCCTGAAATTCCCCGTGGACTTTGTTGTATTGGACAAGGAGATCCCTGAGTCGGTAACCGATGCCCCCATCATACTTGGATGCCCATTCTTGGCCACTGCCAAGGCGGTATCCGACCATGACAGTGGGACGGTATGTTTTCGCGTAGAGGGCGAAAGCATACAAATAGATACGATCGACCAGACCAGAGCCAGAGAGTTGGCATGCTCAGAGCAATCCAGCGAAGCCGAGCAGATGACAGAGGAAGAGTTAGACATCCACCAGGTTTGTGATTTTGAAATGACTGATGAAGAATCCAACTGGAAAGATCCCGTAGCACCGACCCTCGCCTTGCCTACAGATTCACTATATCTCAAGCTCATGGCAGTCGAGAGCCGGGAGAGCACACTCCTGGATGAGGATATATCTGAAGCTGACAGTGTTGTGATGAGTGGTGCCGATTATTTTCATTCATGCTCATCTTCTTCTGATCCCTCGGATTCAGACATTGACTGGGATGATTTCAATGATTATTTGCCTTGTCTGATTCCTTCCGAACCAACAACCATGACAGAATGCGAGCCAGTGCAGTTTATTGATGATTCAGCAGGCCGTCCTTCGTCAGAAATTCATGCAGAGCGAGAGTTCTCCCATGCAGACCTGGTAGCATTTACACAGACATATCAGAAGCCAGATCTGCCACCTCCCAATTGTCCAGAACGGAAACCTCTACCGCAGTCGATGACATACAGATTCCTTGCGGGTGAGCCAGAAATGTACCCAGTCATTATCTCAGCAGATTTGTCTGGAGAACAAGAATCTCGTCTGATGGAGGTTCTTGAAAGAAATCGCAAGTCAATCGGGTGGAGTATAGCTGATCTCCAGGGGCTGAGCCCAAATCTTTGCTCTCACCACATCTATCTTGAGGATAACGCTAAGCCGTTGCGTGAGTTCCAACGACGGCTGGACCCGAATCTTCGAGACGTAGTTATGAAAGAAATTTCTAGGTGGTGGAGCGCCGATTTCATCTATCCCATCTCCGACTCCAAATGGGTAAGTCCGCTACATGTGGTACCCAAGAAGACGGGTATCACTACAGTTGTCAATGAGTCTGGAGAGGAGATCGCTACCAGAGTACCCACTTCTTGGAGGGTCTGTGTGGACTACAGACGATTGAATGAGGCCACCAAGAAGGATCACTTCTCGCTACCATTCATTGATCAGATTATCGAGCGGTTAGCCGGGAAGAGTCATTATTGTTTCCTTGACGGGTACTCTGATATAATCAAGTGGCCATTGCGCCCGAAGACCAGGAGAAAACGAATTCACTTGTCCGTTTGGGACGTATGCTTTCAGACGGATGCCCTTTGGTCTATATAACGCTCCGGCGACATTCCAAAGGTGCATGTTGTCCATCTTCTCGGACATGGTGGGTGACTGTTTAGAGGTCTTCATGGATGACTTCTCGGTCTATGGCGACGGGTTCGACGCTTGTCTTGACTGCCTAGACCGTGTGCTAAAGCGCTGCATTGAGGTCAATCTTGTCTTATCCTGGGAGAAGAGTCATTTCATGATGACTCAAGGGACGGTCCTTGGTCATATCGTCTCCAACAGGGGCATGGAGGTCGATCTGGCTAAGGTGGATATCATCAGAAAACTCAATCCACCGTCCAACTTGCGTCAGTTACGATCTTTTCTGGGACATGTCGGTTTCTACCGATGGTTCATTCTGGACTTCAGTCGAATTGCTCGACCGCTCACTGACTTGCTGACAAAAGGCACCGAGTTTATTGTCAATGATAAGTGTCTTGAATCTTTTGAAACTCTCAAAAATATGGTTGTTTCAGCTCCTGTCCTTCAGCCACCCGATTGGTCTCTCCCATTCGAGATCATGACAGATGCTTCAGATTTTGCCGTTGGGGCTGTGCTTGGACAGAGGAGGGATGGTTTACCTTTTGCTATTCACTACGCCAGCCGGACCTTGGATGCCGCTCAGCGGAATTACACTGTGACTGAGAAAGAGATGCTGGCCGTAGTCTTCGCTCTTGATAAGTATCGATCTTACGTTCTTGGATCTAGAGTAACCATCTACACTGATCACACCGCCATCCGGTACCTAATGTCTAAGAAGGATGCCAAAGCACGTCTCACCAGATGGATCCTTCTACTCCAGGAATTTGATATTGAGATTAAGGACAAGCCTGGAGTCAAAAATGTGGTGGCGGATCATCTCTCCAGATTGGAGAATCTTGAGGAATCTGAGCCCAGTGCACCTATCACAGAGACATTTCCAGATGAGGCGATCTTGGCTATCACCTCGCTCCTGTGGTACGCCGACATTGTGAACTATCTTGTAGCCAAGACGGTCCCACAAGGTTGGCCCAGGCAGAAACTCGAGACCTTCCTGGCGAAGGCCAAGTTTTATCATTTGGAGGATCCCGTCCTTTATCATGAAGGAGGGGACAGTATCTAGAGGAGGTGCATTCCTCAAGAAGAGCATCATAGCGTCCTCACATACTGCCACAAGCTTGAGGTAGGAGGACATCATTCTGGAAAAAGGACAGCACAAAAGGTGCTTCAATCCGGCCTATGGTGGCCTACTCTCTTCAAGGATTCTGATGAGTTCGTGAAGAGATGTATTGACTGTCAGAAAATGGGAACCTGCGGACAGAGAGACATGATGCCCATGCAACCCATTCACTTTTGTGAGGTTTTTGATGCATGGGGGATTGATTTCATGGGCCCATTTCCTAAGAGTCAGGGATTCGAGCATATTTTGCTCGCTGTGGATTATGTCAGCCGATGGGTTGAGGCCATCCCCGCCCGAGCCGCAGATGCTAAAACCGTTTGCAAATTCTTGAGGAAAAATATCATTTCACGGTTCGGGGTACCTAGACTCTTGATTTCAGACGGGGGGTCTCACTTCATCAATGACAAAGTCAGGGCCCTTGCAGACGAGTTCGGCATTGACCATCGGGTTGCCACTCCTTATCACCCTCAGACTAATGGTCTTGCCGAAGTATCGAATCGGGAGATAAAGACTATCTTGCAGAAAGTTGTCCGCCCAGACCGAAAGGATTGGTCACAGCTTTTGGACTCGGTCTTGTGGGCCTATCGGACTTCTTTCAAGAATCCATTGGGGACATCTCCCTTTCGTCTCGTCTATGGCAAGCCGTGCCATCTGCCAGTGGAGATCAAGCACAAATCTTTTTGGGCAGTCAGTGAGTTGCTTTTGGATCCCGAGAGTATAGGAGACCAGAGAAGAGCAGAATTGGCAGCCTTGGAAGAATTGAGAGATACAACCTTTTCTAACAGCCTACAGTACAAGGAAAAAGTAAAGACATGGCACGATTCGCATATCAGCCATAAACAGTTTGAGCCAGATCAGAGAGTATGGTTGTTTGATTCCAGGCTAAAATTATTCCCAGGGAAGTTGCAGAGCAAGTGGAAAGGTCCGTATGTGGTCAGGAAGGTACATGACAATGGCAGCATCGACATATCCGAACCGTCATCTTCCTCTACCTTCCGCGTCAATGGTCAACGCCTGAAACTATATCTTGATCATGATCCGCCGACCATTGACGTTGCCCCCATTCTTCTGGTATGAGATGTACTCTTTGACTCACATCATCTGCATCTCATACACGGTGATTAATTCCATCTTTCGCTGTACAGATCCATCTGTTCATATCACGATTTCATCTGTTGATGCATTTTCTTCTTTTCTTCTTTTCTTCTTTTCCAGTTCTATCGTCTTTATCTATCAAAAAGGTGCCACCCTTGTAGATAGTTTTCCATACATAGGACGTACTTTGTCCTAAGTATAGGGGGGCATGCACCCCGAGTTCTGTCATTTTCATTTCGATCCTCTCCATTGTCTCCTCTTCTTGTCTATACTTAGGGATATTTTACCCTAAGTATAAGGGGAGACAATCTGAGTACGATCTGTTCATTCCCGCCCTTGACCCTCCCTGCATTGTGTACAATCTGCTATACTTAGGATTATTTGATCCTAAGTATAGGGGGGACGGTCGACTTCTCATTCATTGATTCCTTCGTTATTTATTTATTCTTTAGACTTGTCTATACGTAGTACGAGTTATGTCTTCTCTTTTCTCTCCGATCTATGAGGACATAGCTCAAGCTAAGTATAGGGGGGTCGTATATACTACGTATATACTTTAGCCATAACTCGTACTTTCATATTTTCTTAATAATATGGCTAAAAATTCTTTAAAATTCATTAAAAATTCTTAATAAAAGATGTGGTTATTCCTCAAATCCTTTTTGTATTTACTGATTAATAAATCAGGTGAAAATGTTTTTTGCAAAATGTTTGAAAAATAGTTTGAAAATCTTTGTGAACATCTATTGAAAACTATTTTGAAAATATTTTGTTACATATTTTCAACCTTTGTAAAAATGTGTGTTTTGTAAAAATTTATTTTCTTTGTGTGAAATAAAATGTTTGAAAAATGATTTGCAAATGGTTTGAAAAATGGTTGCAAAAATATTTTGAAAAACCTATATATACTGTTTTGAAAGCCTTTGCAAAATGATTTTCAAATGTGTGTACATGTTTGCAAAAATGTTTGTAAAAATTATTTTGGACTATAGTTTTCAAAAATTGTTTGAAAAGCTTGTGTCAAATAAGTTTGAGGAATACATACATCTCACCAAAATCCACTAAATATATAAAATTGATCACTTACCCTTGTGAACCCTTAAAATCCACTTCTTGTATAAGAAGCACTCCCGTGTACATATTTTAACCTAGTTTTCTGCCAAAACCTTTTTGTTTTCAAAAAACCCAAAAACATTTGAAAAATCTTTTTGAAAAATACAAAAAAATGTATGCATCATCATCATATTTTCAAAAATCCATAAAAAGTTCAAAATCTTTGAAAATTGCATCACAAAAATATTTTCTGCATTGCATTGCATAGCATTCACACTTTTCGGATTGAGTTTGATAGTTGAACAAGTCTAAGTAAAATACGGAGATTGGAGCTTGATTGGACCTTAAAATCTACCTAATAACAGGAACCTTATAGGAACTGGGTTTGAGGTACTTCAGGTCTAGTTGACTTAATTCTTTGAGGATCATGGGACTTGGTTCAATGGATTCTTGACTACCTAAGTAGAGTATTTCGGAGCACACGCACGACTCTTGTTGATAATGACCTAACTTGGACACCTGCACCTTTCACATAGCTCTCCACGGATGAGGTGGTGCGGAGGCAGCTTCCTTTAGCTTGGGGTAGCATATGAGGGTAGTACTTCTAGGCGGAACCTCTCTTCTTCTTGTAGTGAAGGAAGTGCACCTCAACTTGGTCTAGTGGTAATGAAGGCTAAAGACAGAAGTTGTGGGTTGCAATAAAGCTTCAAAAGAGGGATAGTCTACTGGCTCAAGAAGAAAATTTCTTGTATATATGCTGCACCATGTAGATATGTTGTATAGATGCAATTAAAAAAAGTGGTGGGTCGGATTGAAAATTTAATAACCCCACCGGAGTGTATATAGTCCAATAAAGCAAAAGCTTATGGTATCCATGTTACATCTCATGAAGCTTGCAGCGGGAGACTTGGCTTCACTGGCTGAGCTTCCAAAAGTCTATACTTCTTCCCCCTCTTCTTGAGCCGGTTGCACTTGAACTTAGAAGGGAATACCCCGCTTCTCGAGGAAAGAGTTGCTAGACCGAGGCATTAGAGTTACCAGGTTGGGGGAGGTTGTTACCTTGTTACTTCTGAGGTAGGGAGCTACATATCACTCACACTGTACGAGTCACTCATAGTCGTAAGAGTTTGCGTATGAGTTGAAGTATTTCTGACCTGGCTATTGAGGAGACTTGGACAGAGTTTTGGGATTCTCAAGGACTGTTGGATTTCAAATTTGGTTCTCATTAAGGTTCCGACCGCACTAAAAGTCCAAAGGTCCGACTTAAGCTCCAAACTTTGATTTTGTGAAGACAAGTTTAATAATCAAATTAAATCCAAGTTCTTCTTGCTCTTTTCTTTTTTTCTTTTTGCACTTATTGCATAAGTGTTTGCTAGGGACTAGCAAAGGTAAAGTATAGGGGGATGATGAATCCACATTTCATCATCTTTATTCTATCATTTTGACACCAAAAACCCTAGCAAATGCCTGTAAATAGCATTAAAATCATCATCTTAGCATTCATGCATGTGCATTATATTAGTGTATAAAATACTGTAATTAAAGCCAAAATTATAGAATAAATAAAGAAAAGAAAAAGAATAAAATATTGTAAATATTTTATGACCCGAAACCCCGAGACCTAGGCATCTTGATGAATAGGTCGACAAGGAATAAAGTAGGGGGAGATAAGGTCAGAAATACAGATAATATACCTATACATTCTATTCATTCTTTCTTCATTTTGGGACCTAATTTTGGTTTCACTTTTTAACACCAAATAAAGAAACTTTGTACATGAAAGTTGTAGATAATTAAATAAAGAAAAATACAAAATTTATTTCACAGAAAAACAATGTACAGATAAAAAGTTATGGTCTGAATAAAGATCCAGAATCCCAACTTCCCAGACCCGTATCTCACAACTGACAACTCCAAATGCAGCATACCCACCTTTAATTGTATATAGAATAAAATAATCTATTTAATGGTGGTGGTTTCGCATTTGGCGGAGCTACGGTTTGAAAGTTGAGTTTTTGACCCGCATTGTATAAATGTACTGATTAAAATATTCAAGTTCTTATTTATTCATTTTCTTTGTATTTTTATAATTATGTAAATATTACTTATAATATACATGTGCATTAAAATTAGAATAAAAATGCAAAGAAAATACAAAATAAAAATACTTGTATAAAGAATACATAGGTATACTGTCTATACATATACCTATACAAAACACTCTTATATTTTATTTAACATACAAAATAAATCATAAAAATAAAAAAATATTTTTAGATGTATAAAAGTATTTTATAATTTTATAAAATACTAAATAAAAATAATAAATTAAAATGCACAAAATAAAAATAAAAGGGTACAACACATAGGTAATACACCTATATAGGGCTAAAAAGTAAACTTGTAAAAATATACTTCATAAAAATAACTAAAAATCACCATAAAATAATTTAGAAAATAAGAAACATTTTTTATTTTAGACCCTAAAATTAATAAATTCATCTTCGATTTTTAAATGATTTTATATGTAATTTTTGCTGGGTTTTTCCTGGTTGGTCCACGTGGACCAACCAGAGGGCGGTCTCAGTTGACTCGGGTCAACTGCCTGCCCTCCACCCATGTGCGTCTGTCAGAGTACGTTTGACCTCGTTTTGGTCGATTTTTCCTGGTCGCATCTTGCACCATTCCATGATGGAATCTTGACAACTTTTTCTCCTCGATTATCAAGCTTGCTCGCCCTATGATTATCTCGAGGAATGGATCAGTGTGTCGCCCGAGGTGCCTTGATCTTTGGAGCACCTTGGTCAGGGGTCAAACCAGATATAACGACCCCCCCACTTTGAATTTAATTTTTGAACACCCTTCGGTCCACCCCTCGTGCCTCTTTCGTGCTCCAGAGCTACTTGGAGGTGACAGCTCCGTCGTGGGCTCTTCAGCCAAGGCTCCCGAGGTCGGAGGTGCTTCCCCTACCTCCCGCGAAGTCGCCGGTCGAGGTTTGCTCCTCCCTCTGGCTCCGGCCATTGAGGGCTTCCCCCCCGCCTTTTTATTCAGTCCATTAGCTTCCTGTTAACCTTAGCTTCGAAAACCCCCAAAAAAATTTTGAAGTTCAATCGACTATATCGCCAAATCAAGCACCTTAGCCGGAGCGCACCTCCGGCCGTGCATCTTCATCTCGATCCGAGCATCCCCAAGTCCATCCAAGGGTCCAGGCAGTTTGCCCTGGACCCCTTGACTCGTTTTACAAGTCAACGTGCCCTTGAGAGCATCTAGAAGCAAATTTTGAAGCTCGCCGGAGCCAACGAAGCTTCCCAGCTTCGCCAGCCACCAGCGAGCACCACGGCCGCCGCCATGGCTTTTTGACGATTCCAGACGTTAGAGGAGGACCTGAGGAGGCAGCGGCCCGATTTTGAAGCTCAAAAGCCACCGGAGCTGGCCGGAGGAGCTCGAGGAACTTCGCCCCACCGGAGCTCCGCCTTGTTCTTCCAGTCGCCTTCGCCACCGTCCGATCAGGGCGCCCCCTCCAGATCTAACGTGGACCGCTCGATCATCAGCACCCAGCCACCGTTGATCTCAGCCGAGATCTAATCTCAGGCGTCCACAGGCGAACCGTCATCGCGCCCGGGGGAGATGCCACGTGGATAAGTGGCGTGCCCTACGCCGCTGGATCGCGCCCGAGAGCCCAACCGTTGGATGTCCGCCACGCGTCATCAGCTTCGCCACCGTCGTCGGATCGCCTATGCGAGGGTATTTTGCAGTCAACCCCTGCTTGTTTTGTAATTTCTATTTAGTCCAGAAACTTTATTGCGTAGTTTAAATATTTTTGTAATATTTGCACAAAGACCCTCGAGCTTTCCATATTTACATCCAGGTCCCCTGCCACGTCACCTCACGTGACCTGTACACGTGAGGTGGGGGCATTTTGCAAGGGTACCCTCGGACTTTGTTGTATTTCATTTTAGTACCAAAACTTCGACGTCGCGTGTTATATTTTTGGAAATATTGCAAGTAAACCCCCAGGTTGTTGAGAAATTTCATCTTAGCCCTCGCCAAGCGCGTGCAAGTCACGCGCCCTGGTGGGAAAATTGCTAGGACACCCAGGCGGGTTTTGTAATTAAATTTTGGTGCTATTAATTGGATATTCAGTTCAAATATTTGTTTAAAATTGCATGTGAGCCCCTGGATGTTTGAGAAATTGCATGTATACCCCTGCCAGGCCTGTTTTATATTTGGATGCTTGCTCTAATTATTTAAATTATCATTTTAAGCCCAAAAATTCCACAAAAATAGGGTTAAGCTCCTGGACACCTGTACTTTGACGCTATCACTTTAGTTTTTGATTTTATTTTATTTTCAAATTTATTAAAAATCAAAAACATGCTCTTTGTTTACTGTCTAGCTTAGAAAATGCCAAAAAATATTAAAATACCTCTAAAAATTCCAAAAAAAATTAACTAGTGTCTATTTTATCCTATTTTAGTGTCAGTCCAAAAACCACTAAAAATATCAAAAGAAAAACCTTAAAAATTCGAAAAGACTCAAAAACTTCAAAAAAATCTAAAAAATCAAGGAAAACTCCAAAAAATACAAACTCTGCTCCTGTTTGTTGTATATTTCAGTAGCTTTATTTGAAAATTAGTGTGAAAAATTTTGAGTACTGGTTGCTATTTTTAAATCCCATTTTACTCACAGCCAGCACATATTTCACTGTTTTGCCTTGTTTTGCTATTTAAAAAATATCAGAAACACCTTGAAAAATCCCCAAAAATCACAAAAACAGTAGAAAACCACAAAAATACCAAAAAGATTTTATTTCTGAATTTTTGGATATTTTTGCACATTTTTGTAAATATTTTATCTTGTCTTGTATTACATTGTTTATAAATTCCAATATTGAAAAGAAAAAAATATAAAATATAAAATATAAAAATCAGAAAATTAAAAATCAAAATACAAAATTAAAAATTAAATAATTTTTTTTTTAAATTAAAATCCCACAAAAACATCTTTGCTTGCTTGTTTAGTGTAGACATCACGCACATTCACTCACGCACATTTGTTTGAATTACCCTGTTTGCTCCCTGTGTTCGAACTCTCTGCATACTTGTCACTATACACCATTTGTGCAGAGTTAAAAATAAATTTTAACTCCACATTAGTTCTAATTTATTGATCTTTAGTGTGGGTTAATTGTTGACTTTAGTCCAGATTTAGTGTGGTCAACACACCGACTTAGTTCACGCTTTGTGTTGAACTTACGACCACCTGATTTTGGCTATATCAGTCACCGTGAACCTGCAAACTTTGTTTCTCTTTTTTTTTGTATTTTTTTTAACAGGGAAAAAAATATGTGTAGAGATGAAATGAGATTGATTGTGATAGTGGTGGTGGTTGATGTAAAATTGAAGTGATTGTGATGATGGTGGTAGAGTGATTGATGTATAAAATGATGGTTGGGTTTTTGTTTGATAAACAAAATAAGCAAACAACGTTAGATAAAAAAATTGACAAAGCGAAGATGGAGAATTTACCTGTGTTGTTCGTCGGATTGTGGAGCTGCGTCCTGCGGCTTCCGGTTGTGGCCTCGATCCGGTTCGACGAAAAATCGGAGAAGCTTTGCGATCTTGACGGGAAGTTCGCTACGCGGAGATTAACCACGGATCTCGCCTGCAGGTCGTCATCGCTCAACGTCTAAGGGGGAGCTGTCACCTCACAGATTAAACGGGGCTCGAACCTCTCTAACTCGTAGAATGGAGGATGAAGAAGAATGGAGAGGGAGATGAGAATATAAAGAGGAAGAGGGAGTTAGAGAAGAGATGGAGAGAGTGGAGAAAATGGTGGAGGAAGTGGAGAAGATGTGGCTTGGAGTGGGGGAAAAGAAAGGAGAAGAGGTAAAAGGGGATTAAAAGAAATAAAATAATAGAGTAATATAGTAGGCTACTTAAAATAATTAAAATAATAATAATAAAATAATAAAAAATAATAAATCCGAAAATAATAAAATAAATCCGAAATTAATAAAATAATAGAAAAAATGAGGAGACACGTGGCGGCTCCAGGAGCTGCCACATGTCGCTCCCAGAAAATTCAAAGATTAAATGTAAAGAAAATCAAAAAGAAATAACAAAAGGGATTAAATCAAAAAGTGGTCAACACAAAAGTTGCTCGTCTCGACGAGATCTACAACTTTCATGAAGGGCCGAAAATCAAAGGAAATCATCTGTATAAAATGTATTTTTGGGTGGTACCTTATAGATATAAAATACCGCATTTTATCTTTTGTGATTTTTTTTATCATTTTTCAATAAGAGAAAAATCAAAATAAAAATAGAGAAAATATGAGGAGAATATTTACAACTTAATCTATTTTTTTGGATTTTTAATAATGAAGAAAATAAAATGAGAAAATGCAGGGGTAAAACGGTCATTATGTACAATGTACAAATGGGGCCCAAAACCCAAGTTTTGCATACGAGCTCCGATTTTAATGAAATTAGTCTTGTTTCGAAGGTCTCTGAATGTATATTACTTTAAAATGAGTAGATCTAAACCGGACACTGTATGAGAGAGATATGTGCATTTTAAGGTTCATGGTTTCAAACTTGGATCGGGGTTTTATTGGTCAATTATACATGTTAATATTTTTTTGATATTTTTTCTTTATTAGTGTTAGTAATATATACACTATGGAGTTGATTTTATTGTATTTAGAGTTAGTATAAAATATATACAAATAAGGTATTTTATCTAATATACAGGTGAATATTTATAAGTGAAATAGGCTTCTTATTTAATGCAAATATGAATGCTAAAATGCAGATATTATGCTTGCGTGCATGAATGTTAATTATGCAAGATAAGGGAAAATATGCATCTAATTACTCGGGAATAAAGCTCTATTTTCAATTTTAGAGTGATGAATCGCAGATTCATCAGGCTGCCACTGCTCCACGCTAGTGACACCACCCCTGCACCGCGGCTGCGGCACAGCCTGGCCGTATCTCTCTCAAAGCCCCTCCCTCAAAATGAACCTGCAATCACAAATCAACTCACCAATAATTGGATCCACACACCTCTCCAATGCTCTATATGCTTAATTTACTTAAAAAGATTGCTGTCTCCACTTCCAGTGGTCCCTAGCCACAGAAGGGCACATATATTGGTTGAGAGCCTCTAACATCTCCAAGAACTCTTACTTTAGAAAGATCTCAACAGTCAGTTTGTGGTCTAAGGCCAAGGCATATAGTTGTGGATAATTCCTAGCAACATTTTACAAAGATTTTCCCAATGATTTTTCACAAATTTTTCAAAATATTCTACAATTGTTTTTCAAAATAATTTGTAAAACAATCTCAAACCAATTTTTACAAATATTTTTCAAAAAATTTCATACATATTTATAAGAGTGCATTTTTTATAGTTGATTTATTTGTATACCGTTACCCAATGTATAGTATATTAGCCATGTTATTGAAAAATTATGAAAGTATGAGTTATGGCTAAAGTATATATAACATATATACGATCCCCCTATACTTAGCTTGAGCTTTGTCCTCATAGTGTTCAAAAAGCAAAAAGGAAGACATAACTTATGTTAAGTATAGAAAAATTTATACACCAACGACTCAAATAAAAGAATAAGTAGTCGATCATTCCCCTATATTGAGGAGTAACTAATCCTAAGTGTAAAATACTGTACACAAAGCAGGGGTGATCGAGGATTAGCATTCACAGAAATTAATGACTTGACTTGTCTCCCCCTGTACTTAGGGTAAAATACCCCTAAGTATGTAACACATTATCAACAAGTTAGAAGAGAAGCACGAGAATATTAAGGAATCACTTAAATCACTCATCCCCCCTATACTTAGGATGAAGTATATCCTAAGTATAACACAAATAAAAGGTATGGATAAAATAATCATAAAAATGAAAGAATGAAAGAAAATGAAAAAGAAAAAGAAATAATGAATCAAAATTTTTTGGGTATAACATTGTCTAAATCTTCCAATGCTGCAGTTAAGAGATCTTCATCAAATATCATATTAATTGAATCAACAATAGACATGAATGTATCATGTTCCAAATATGGTTTCAACAACTGTCTGTTGACCACAAATGCCTCTGATGTGCTTGTCATGCAGACATTTGACTTTCTCCTTGATCATGTTGTTATCATATGTGTAATCTCAGAATTCTAGGAATTTGTTTAGATCGATCTTCTGGTTCTGACCACTAGTATGTGAGTCCAAATTATAGATATTTATCGAATGAGTTCCACTAGAAAATGGCATGACTTTACATAAACAAGGCGATGGGGAGACATACCTAAAGGATACTTGTAGGTGATCCGATAAGCACATAGAACAAAATCAAGAAGTTGAGATCAGTTCTTCCTATCCGGCCTAACAAGTTTATGCGAGATTGTCTTGATCTCCCTATTGGATATCTCGACCAAGCCATTGGATTGTGGGTGGTAAGGAGATGCGACACGATGATCAATGGCATACTCCTTCACAAGTTTCTTGACTTCTCTATTGGTAAAATGGCTACCCCATCTGAAATCAATATCTTTGGAATCCCAAACTGTGAAATAATGTTGTCCTTGAGAAAGAGACAAATGATACGACTATTAGTGGATCGAGCTGGAATAACCTCTACCTAATGATTCACGTAAGCCAATGTAAGCAAGATGTATTCAAATCCTTGTTTGTTAGGAAATGGGCTCATAAAGTCAATGCCCCAAGAATCAAAAACATCTGAGATCTTAATAAACTTAAGAGGCATCGAATCTTCAGAAGTGAGGGTTCCTCCCATTTTCGAGCAGTTGGTGCATCCTTTACATATGTTGTGGCATCCTTAAATAGTGCAGGCCACTGGAGGCCACATTGTAATACTTTAACTATCTTTATGCTTCTAGAATGGTGTCCTCCATATTTAAGCTTATGACAGTGCTCGAGGATACTGGTGTACTCCTCGTGAGGAATGCATTGAGACAAATGCAATCCACACCTTCCTTGAAAAGGTATTGATCTTCCCATCAGTAGAAATGAATATCGGGAAAATTTTTTCCTTCTTTGCTCTTGTCCAATCTTATGGTACATTCTCAGAAACGAGATAGCTCACAATATCGACATACTGGAGGAGAGAAGCAACATTGACAATTGATTCATCGGGAAAGGTTGCTGTTATCGGCTCACTGCTTAGTAGAGTCTTTAACAATTCAGTTCTGGAAAGATGATATGCTAGCTCTAATTTCCCAATCAAATTCTTGGAGGAGAAGGATCCATCTAAGTAGACATGACTTGACATCCTTCTTTTGATGTAAATACACCATAACATAGTGGTTTGTATAAAAATCACCTTGGAACTGAGAAGATGGGATCTAAATTTCTCAAGGGTGAATACAACTGAGCAGTTCTTTCTCTATTATAATATAGTTCTTCTGTATGCCATCTAATGTTCCATTTTAATAGTGGATGACATAGGGAAATCCTTCATGCCGTTGTCGTAACATAGCCCCAATGGCAAAATCTGATGCTCCGTCATGATCTCGAATGGAAGCGAATAATTGGATGGTTGTAGGATAGGTGCTTGAGTGGCAAGTTCTTTCAACTTACTAAAGGCTTGGAGGACTTTGTCCTCAATAATGAAATCTACCTCCTTGCCTAACAATGATGTTAGATGTCAGATGATCTCACTGAAGTCCTTATTGTATCTTCTATAAAAACCAACATGCTTTAGAAATGACCTCACATTCTTGACCATTTGAGGTGGCTCGAGTTTTGCAATCACATCCATCTTTGCTAGATCGACCTTCATATATAAGTTGGAGATAACATGACCTGACATAATTCCTTTTGTTACCATGAAGTGATTCTATTCCCATGATAGAACAAGATTGACTTCACAACATCTCTTAGGTACTTGGCTAAATGTGTGAGATAAGTATAAAAATATCACCATATATCTAGAAATTATCCATAAAAATCTCGAGAAAACTACCCACCATTTCGGTAAAAACGACTAGCATGTACCTTTGGAATGTAGCAAATGCATTACACAATATAAAGGGCATACACTTGAAAGCATAGGTGTTGAACAGACATGTAAAACTTGTCTTCTCTTAATCCTCTGGAGTGATTTCCACTTTGTTGTATCCAGAGTACCCATTCAAGAAGCAAAAGAACTCTTTCCCTACCAACCTTTTAAGCACTTGATCAATAAAAAGGCAGAGGAAAGTGATCCTTCTTGGTCATTGAATTCAAGCACATGTAATCAACATAGATGCACCATGATGTAGGTACTCGAGTAGAGATCACCTCTCCGTGGTCATTTGTAAACACCGTAATTCCAAATTTCTTCGGACCTATGTGCAATGGTCTAACCCATTTCGAATCGAAGATGAGCTAAATAAAGCTAGCCTCACACAACTTCAGTATCTCTTTCATGACTACGTCCCAAAGATTAGGGTTTAATATTCATTAAAATTTACGGGATGGTTTACAATCATCCTCTTAAAAGATATGGTGTGAACATAGGGCCAGATTCATCATTCGAAGATCTGAAACATTCTAACCAAGTACCTTGAGGTTTTTTTTCTCTAAAATCTCTAGTAAGCGAGAGTTTTGATATGTGATCAATCTGCTACTGATGATGACCAGATACATATTCGACTCACCTGCAAGGAAATCATACTTTATATTTGCTGGAAGCGTATTTAGTTCAGGTAAATTCTGAGTCAGCTTCACAGTGACTTCTAAAACTTTGATGGATGGTGCATGATCTATAGATAATACAATGTTGTTCATTTCTGTCACTCTTGGATCAAAGAATAAAGTACCAAACATGTATGCACTGATTATTATTGTTCAATTTTATCACCGATCAGTGCTTCATCGTCGATCTCCCTATCGGTAAAGGAGCATGAGCTGACTCTGCTTTCCATGTCCTCCTCTAGGAAGAGGATTTCTTGAGTATCGAGATCATTTAATGATAATATTGGATCTATGATTTGCTCAATAATATCACTGTCTTCTAGAGTCAGTTCTAATTCACTTCTTTCGGATGTGCTCTCTTCGGCATTCAGCTCAGTGATCATATCCATTTTGACTTTTTTACTATAGGAGAGAAATGTTATCTTTTCATAACCATAATCAACTACCACCTTGGTTGTTCGAAGGAATGACCGACCAAAGACAACAGATGTTTGGAGTAATGATGTAGGAGAGTCCATGTCCAAGACAACAAAGTCCAGAGGGAATTTCATGTCCTGCATAGTTATAATAACATCTCCCAATAAACCTTTGGGCCGCTTAATATATTGATCAGCAAACTGAAGGATCGTGTGTGCAAGTTTAAACAGACCCAGTCCGAATTCTTTAAGCAATGATGAGGGCATAAGGTTATGGGAGGAATCACTATCAAGAAAAGTTCGCTCGAAATCAGATCAAAAGTCTCACATCTGATCAAAGGTGCTCCCTTGTCTTTCTTCTTGGCTTGGAGATTACTGATCGCATTTATGGTGTGCATGGTCAACATGTGCTTCTTTTATCTGCTATGTATATTTTTGTAGGGTTGATGCTTTGATGTATACGGTCTTTCTATCCTTTCTTAACACTAGGCATGTATTCCATGGCTTTCAGAAACATCATTTCAAGAAAAATATTCTGAAGAATCTCAACAATAGTTGGATCAGACAATGCATTTTTCAATTTTATGTTTATAAGAGTTTTTCATTGCATCATGAAGAGGAATATTTACAAAACCAAAGTTACTATTCTTATTTACAACAAACATATCCTTTACAATGATTGACTAGAAGGTGTGCAATCGTTCTAAACATGAGGAAAAGTAAGTGAAATAGGAGCTTCAACTTCATTGATTTGCATGGGATTTGCTACAGGTGTTGACATCTCCTTGGCTTCATCAACTCGACCTTGGCTGTCATTCTCTTTTTGTTTTTTTTTTTATTTTGTTGATTTTTGGTAATTTTTCTGGAGCAGCTCCTCCTCCTCCTCCTTCACCCAGCCTTACCGTTGGATTGACCAATGCAAAAGATGATGATGCGCCAAGTGAAGCTTATTCTTCCCATTGGCGGTGACACACAACTACAAGATCCTACCGCTCCTGAGCGTCATACTGTTAGGTAACATAAAAGCATTCATGCATAACTCCGTAGGTTTGGAGGATACGACACAAGCTACCCGTACTTTGTGCTTGAAATTATTGGGGTTTGCGTCGACCTGCGATGGTATTATCATTTTGGTGGCAATGAGGTCATCAAGCTTCTGGCTTATCTAAATAATCTCTTCACCAGTTGAGCAAAAAAAATCTTATGCAGGGTTTACGAGGGGTTGCCTCTAAGGATTCAACGTGCTGCCACATTGAGATTGATAGTGATGCGGAGGCTATGACTGGTAACTCTGAGAATAATAACGAGAAGGATACAGTTGTTGATAATACAAAGGAGGAAGATACTGGTTGTAGCGAGAAGGAAAGTAGTGATAATACGGTTGTTACTGGTAGTACGTCGCCCATTGATAGTCTTGTCTCCAAAAAGGTGCATTGTTTGGAGACTAGTGGTGTTGTTGAGGCTGAGACTAGACAAATTTCCCACCATGAGATTTGTGGTACGACATGATGGAAGAAGACTGACCATGGTGATGTTAGCTAAGAGAGGTCAGTTGTGCATCATTGTTCCATATGTCATTCACCTCCTGAATTTGATGTGGAGGTGGGAAAGATGGCTCGACGTACTGAGGCTGGGGCTCATGTTGGTAGATAACCATCTGTGTTTGCATCTTCTGCGGTGGTGCCTGATCAGGTTCCTGCACGTAATACACATGATGAAGTGACGATGGTTTCCCTTGACTTTACGGTTCGTGGTTGCTCCTTTGGATTGACATAAGTCTCGGTTGGTTAGCTCACAGATTGATAAGAACTAATTGTATTAACCAACAGTTCCAACTGCTTTGTGATCTAATCCGGCTTCTCCTGATTCTTCGTTCTTTGCTCGATCATTGTCAGTTTCTCAAAATCATGTAATTGTTTCTCTATGATGTCCACTTTGGATAAGTGGCTCCCAATTATGCTCAAGTTGGAGCTCTTGTCCATGTCCTCTTCATAAGATGTCACAATGTTGAAGGTCTTGTGGTGGATTTGTGATGCCTTCTGATATGCATGGGATGAAGATAATGCAGTCTCTCCTTCAATCATTTCTTCAAATATCTTTCATACAACATCTTCATCCTTATTGAAGTGAGAGCCACCCCACATGGCATCGATCAACCTCCGAATCTCTTGAGTTAAACCCACAAAAAAGTGTTAGATCAGGATGTTCTTTGGTATGCCATGATGGGGCATTTCACCAATAATTTATTTAATCTCTCCCATGCTTCGTATATGGATTAGTAGGGTCCTTGGGTTAAATTGAAAATACCAGCATGCATCTAGTTGAGATTACCCATGGGATAGTATTTTTGGAGGAACGTTAACTTCACCTACTCCCAGGTCGTCACTACCTTTCCCCCCAATGATTAATCCAATATAATGCCTTGCCCTGAAGGCTGAATAGGAAGGTAATCATTTTTTCTACACCTAACAGGATATTAGAGTAGTGAGTTGCACCACAAATGTGTCCAAACTATTGAAGATGGATATATGGTTCCTCATATGTATTCCCATGAAACGAGGGAAGAAGAGACAAGAGCGATGACTTCAGCTCAAAGTGTCTGTGGATCGGAGGAAATTGGATCCAGTCAGCCATCTGGCCAGCATCAAGATTGCTTGTCTCTTTCAATGTAGACTTGGGAGCCTCGCTTCTTTCCTCTTCTTCCCTTCCATGGGGTCCTTTTGCTTGTGCTTCTCCCCCACCCCTCCTCCTCCTCTCTGCTCTCTATCTCTCCTCAGTTCCATCATCTTTCCTGGAAGGTGACCTGTGTAGTTAGTTGTTGTTGTCGTATTGCATGTATGGAGGCTAGCATATATGCATTAACTTCATTCTACTCAACTTGATGTGCCATCTCTTTTGGAACCTTATATGAGTCAGATTCAGATGAAACCAAGTCTTGAGCAGTCTCTGGATCTACATGAGGAAATATATCTCGATCAGACTGGAAAAGTGCACTAGATGTAGAAAAGAGTTCATAAGTAGGGTCAAATCCAAAATTTATTGGATTAGGAAATGTGTACGGAGATAAATCGATCTCCATCCACAGGGGAGGAAATTCATAACAAGAGTGATCCCAATTATTTGGTGAAAAAGAGAATGATGAGTATTGCGAGTGATTTGCAAAGTCCAAAACGGTTTCGTGGGAATCACCTCGAATTTTTGGAGATGTTGTCATCATGGAATCGATGTTGGTGTCCACGGAGTCTGAACTAAGACATTGACCAAACATCTTGTAAATCAAAAGGATAGATATGAGGAATGAGGAACACATAGATTAACAAAGGATAAAAGAGGAAGATAGAAGGATCAAAAGTGAGCAGGAGAGAAAAGATGTAATGAAGGGTGCAAAATACTTGATATTTTTGGATCTTGAACTTAACTAAAATCCAAACATAAAACAAGAGTTGCTTCACCAACTCAACATAATGAAGCCGTGAAAGTTTGGCTATTTATCTTGAAGTTTTTATTGGTTGTTTTCAGGTAATATTTTCAATCTTAGTCCTTACGACTAACTCTATAGGCGAGTAAGTACTACCAGACAAATGACATGTACTTCCCACTCCCTTTATAACCTGTAGCATTTACTTTTTAAAGGTCCTTGATATCAGGTCTGAATCTACTACTTGGCCAAAGAAGCAGAGGAAGGAAGGAGATAAGATGAATCAAATACTTCCCCTTATGGGGTATTCAGACGTGGCACGATCAAACATGGATCCATTGTCGCAGTTCCCCTATGCTAAGTACTTCAGACTAAGTCCGCAAGAAAACCTAACCCTACTTGCCCACACACCGATAGAATTGTCAATACTACGTGAATCCCGTCGATACTCAAGGTAGTACCATGCTGGGATTTGGGCTCTATTCCTTAAAGGTGCGTTTGGCACGCGGGTTAGGGAGGGTTAAATATGTCGGGGGTAACCTATTTTTGTGTTTTGATGTTTGGATAGAGGGTTAAACTGGGGGTGGATTTGTAGTGGGTTTGTTGTGATATGATTGTATTGAAGTTTGAAAAAGTGTGTAGTTATTATGATGTGATTGTAATGAAGTTTGGAAAAGTGAATAGTTATTGTGATATGATTGTATTGAAATTTGTAAAAGTGAGTAGAAATTGAGTAGTTTATAATTTTTAGATGATATGATGATATAATATATTATTTTTTTGATAGATAGGTGAAAGAGAAGTAATTTATTTAATATGTAAATAAATAATAGATAGTGGATACCACAGGAAAGAGAAAATGGGGGTTTTGGGAGGTGAACCCACCCCAAGGGGGGTGAACCCCCAATCGAACATGACCTAAGGGTCATTCCTCACTCAGTCTGGAGAGTACCTGAGAATAATGTGGGATTCAAGCATCCAATGAAATGAAGTCCAATAAGATTTTTCATTAGGGCCAAGTTTTCCTTATCAATCCATTTTATGGTTTTTATGATTTTACCTTTTTTAGTATTTTTCAAAGCAAAGGCCTATCGATTTTTCAAAAATCGATGATGTAATGTTAAGTTAGAGATACTCATCTTGCTTCCCGTCTCTCTCTCTGTGTGTGTGCTGGGTTCTAGATATTGAAATTACACTAAATGAAAGCAACGATGAAATCACCCTAAGACATGAATTGTTTTTAAGGTGAAGCACTAATTAATTTGAGCTAAGTCCAAGCTTATCATACTTTATGTACATGAGTATAATTAGGTTTGGTCTTAATTGACTCAATCAAGCAAATCCTAGATTTAAGGGCTCATTCACAAAAGACGTAAACAACAAAAGGGAAAAAAATAAAAAACATGGGAAATAAAATAAAGAGAAAAATAGGGAGGATAAAAAGTGAGAATATAATTAAAACCGTGTAAAAGTCGTGTGAACCCCCAGGTGAACATACACATGATGAAGTGGGTCTGAAATGTCTAAGTATCCAAAGTTTATCATGTATTATTACAAATTATTATAAGGCACTCTCTCACAAAGTGAAAACAAAATTCTATGCTACACTAATGCTACTCTGCTCCTCTCAATCTCCTGCTCAGCTTGTTTCTCTCTCCTACCGGCTCACTGAGAATAGGCCGACCTCCGCCTCGCTTGGGTGATCCATAATTTTAAGAAATTTATCCTTGCATTGTGAGCCCTCGCAACAAAGTCAAACAAGAAAATGGATTAGACGAAGATAGAAAATGAAATAAAATAAGATAAACAGATATAAATACACACTACATGTGAATCTCTGATTCATCACTCTAAAAGTTGAAAATATAGCTTCGTTCCCGAGCAATTAGCTGCATATTTCCATTTATTGTACATTATTAGCATTCAAGCATTTAGAAGGTGAAGTATCTTTGGGTTGTTATAACCATATATACACAATTCAAGGCTCAATTCTTAAAGAAGTTATACCTTTAAGTAGAACCAATCAGATGAAGTCTCATATCACCAATTTCTCCCAACTTCCAAATGAACATTTCTGTGATACATTGGAGAAACCCAAAGATATAATACACAAGTATCTGTGTCATAATTTGGATGATGACATTCTGGTCTAAGCATTGTACAATGGACTTAATATGTGCATTTTAGCATTCATATTTGCATTAAATAAGGAGCCAAATTCACGTGTAAATATTCACCTGTATATTAGCCAAATTCACCTATTTGTATCTATTGTATAATAACTCTACATCCGATAAAATCAACTCTATAGTGTATATATTGCTAACACTAATAAAGTTAAAATATAAAAAATGCTAACTTGTAAAATTGTCCAATAAAACCCAAACCCTAGTTTGAGATTTAGAATCTTAAAATGCGCATCTCTCTCGCATATAGTGTCCGATTTAGGTCCACTCATTTTTAAAGTAATATACATTCAAAGATCTCCAAAACAAGACTAATTTCATAAAAATCGGAGTTCGTATGTGAAACTTGGGTTTGAGCCCCTTTTGTATATTATACATATTGACCAAAATACCCTTCAAGTTTTTTTAATTATTAATAATCCGAAAAATTAGATTAAATTGTAAATATTTCTTTTATATTTTCTCTACTTTTAATTTGATTTTTCCATATTCAAAAATGACAAAAAACTGTAAAAGATAAAAATACGGTAGTTTATACTTATAAGGTACCACCCCAAAATACGCTTTATACATATGACTTCTTTTAATTTTTAATCCTTCACGAAAGTTGTAGATCTCGTCGAGAAGAGCAACTTTCATGTTGACAACTTTTTAATATGACATTCTTTGTTATTTTTTTTTGATTTTTTTTACATTTAATTTTTGATTTTCTAAGTGTGACACATGACAGCTCCTGGAGTCGTCACGTGTCACCCCATTTTTTATTATTTTCGTAATATAATTTAATTTACATTTTTATTTATTTATTTATTTATTATTTTAATTAATTATATTAATTTATTTTCATTTTTAATATATTTCATCTACTTTAATTTTCTCTTCGTTTTTTTCAGTAGGCTACTTATTTTACTTTATTTTTTATATTATTTTCGTCTTTTACTTCTTCTCCACTCCAACTTCCCACCCAAGCCACCAACTCCCTTCATCTTCCACCACTCTTCAACTTCCATCCCACTTCTTTTCCAACTTGCACACATCTTCCTCCTCTTTTTATCCACTCATCTCCTTCATTCATCTTCATCTGCCAAAACTGAGAGAAAGAGAACCACCAGCTCAGCCTGCTTGTGATGACAACGATCAAGAAAGTCTTCGGTATGACGATGATTTCCATTGTATTTGGTGAGATCTGAGGTAGGGAGATCGACCTCGTCGCAACCCCATCCAAGCTGCATAGTTTCTCTGATTTTTCGCCGAATCGGATTGGGGCAATGAAAGAGATGAGCCAGTCATGCTCGCTCAAACCCAGGCAAATCCACATGTAAGTGTCCTTTCTTCTTTTTGCTATTTTTATTGTGTTTCTTTTCATGTTATTTCGCCATCATTTTCATCCTCATATCAAAAATCAAACAACCACTATCATCACCACATCTTCATTTTCATTTTATTACATTTTAAAAAATATTTAAAAAATATAAAATCAAAATACAAAAATAAGGAAAGCTACAGCTCGCGCGACCCACGCTGCCACCTCCTGCAACCAATAGGGATGCAAACGGTCAGATACGGATACGGATATAGGTATTACCATATCCTTATCCGTTTTTTGAATACGAATACGGATGCGGATACGGATATTGACGGATATTAAAACTATCTTACCATATCCTTAAAAAACGGATACGGATGTAAAACAGATACTGATCGCACACGAGTAATGTTAGAAATACTCTATAGAATCGACTTAGATATATAAGAATTGGATGGAAAACACATGAAATTAATTTACTAAATGTGTTTGTATCATAAAAATTATATAAATATGGTAAAAGGAGGTTGAGAATTATATTATATATGATTAAAAATAAATCTATGACTATATTTATATATGAAAACGGATATACGGATACGGATACGGATGTTTGTGGATACCAAAATCATATCCATATCCGTATCTATTTTAAAACGGATACGGATACAGATGTCAAAATCTGTATAAATCTTATAAGGTGACGGATCAGATACCGGTACATATCAGTTTGCATCCCTAGCACCCATCCATTCCACGGCAGCCACTTGCGACCGTCCCTTCCTCTGCACCTATGTCGATCTTTCCTTTGCGTGGCGGGACTGGTCGCGACTCCACCGTTGCCGTGCCTGCGACTCCCTCCAGCTGCGGGTCGGGCCCCCCTCTGCGGCTGCATTCCTTGGCCTTCACCATCTCCTCTAATAGCTGTGTGTCCTGCCACCTCATACCTTATGCCCCCTGGCCACGGCCTCGCCTGCTATCGCTGCGCCATACCCTCCACCGGCTACAGCCCCTCACCGCGTGCATCGGCCGCCCCTGGATTCGCTGCCGTCGTGGAGGTTCGTCGGTCACCGTCCAGCCGATGTCCACCAGCCAGCGCACACTGCCACGCCCCCTCTAACCTCGAGTCATCGTGTCGCCCACCTATGACCGACCCTCTGCTCCAATCCACACAACCGCACGTCTGTACACCGCCCCCAATCCTACAGACACACCAGCCCCCCACGCGCTCATCCACCAATGAACCATGCCACCCCAAGCTCGCGTGCCCACCTTTGCGCCCACCGCAGCCAACCTTGTGTGCCTCTACAGGCACATCGCCCCTCCACGCCGCCGTCCATCCCCTCGTGCGCGAGCTTACTGCCCCATCGTGCCCTAACTTCCACCCGTCTCCCGAAAGAGAAGAAGAGAAGGTTGATTTCCCTTTTTTATTTTTTTTATGAAAATTGCACGTTAATCCTTTCAAGTTTATTTAATTGCAAACCGAACCCCTGTGCATATTTCAATTTATTTTATAATTTCTATTTTGCAAAGACACCCCTACATGTATGTATTATTTGGACATTAATTTTACATTATTTTTTAATAAAAAATAACATTCTATAAAGTATTTAATTCTTTATCTCTTCGATATTTATTGGTAATTTTGTAGCAGTAAGTAATTAACTAAAATTATTTTGGTGAAAAATAGGATATTTTATCCAATTCGAGGTCTGAAATTCATATTTAATTAAATTGCTCAAAAAATTATGAAAAAATTCGATATCCTGCTTCTAGTTGTGTTTTAATTACTATCATAATTTCATCGAAAATGGAGATATCTTGCACAAAAATAAATTACCGAGTGATTTCTGTAATTGATTTTTAATTTAATATACAAATATTATTTTTGTGAAATTTCAAATCTCTTAGATTTCTTATATAACGATCTTTTGATATAAATTAATTTTTTTATAAATTGATTTCGTGGATTTATTAGGAATTAAATACGCACAGTCAATCTATTTTAATTAAAAAATCTTAAAAAATCATATATTGTTAGAAAATTCAAAAAACATTACTGTACTTTCATTTCATCATTTTTATCTTTAAGTAAAATTTTCATAAATTTTGCATTCTGTTTGCATGAAAAATTACATTAAAACCCATAAAAAGTTTGCATTTTCATTGTTGCATTTTAACCTTGAAAATTCCAAAAAAAACTTTTGCATTCATCATTGGATTAGATTTTCAGGAAAAATACAACTTTCCTAAATTATCTTAATTTCACATTAAAATTAATTTAGCTAAGTGATGTGTTTTCTTAATAACTTATTTCAATCGTATTTGTGCATTTGCATTTTTATTGCATAAAAACTTAAAAAAAATCTGCATGGAAACCGTGAGCTAAGTCCTCTGATTTGACCTGAAGTTGTTCCTTTGTCTGCTTGAGTCGACCCTGGGGCTTTCCCAGGTTAAAAATGCATAAAACCACACTTTATTTAATTCATTTAATCATTGATTCGTGTGGCAAATTTTTATCGATCCTGTTTGCCAGACTACTACAAAAATGTCTGGATTAACATATGGCAATTTACAGATCCATCAAATGGCGTCGTTATCGGATGGGCAAACGAGTTAGGATCATTTTAGAATATTAGAATCAGATTTTCCAACCATTCAGATAGTCTGACTCTGAACTACTTTGTAATTATTCCATTTTTTAATTATTTTTTTACTTATATATATATATTGATATATCTCTCTGACATAATTTCTATCTTTTTGTGCGAGGGTCCGGTGGACTTGGAGCGGCTTTCTTGAAGTCGATACATCTCGAAGAGCATCAGAGGCTGACGATTCGTGGAGCGAGCCGACTATTGGTGCATTAAGAAGATTAATTGAGAAGAGAGATGAAATTTTATTAAAAAAATTAAATTGTAATAACTGCTAGATTTACAATGGATTCCGTTTGGAATCTCGCGTGTGTACTCGGACCCTTGACCTTGGACCCATCGTGGTCGTGTGATTTTCTTGCCGTAGACTAGGACATGCACTCGTGACTATCAGAGCAAAATTTTTCTTGTGCTCGTACTCTATAGGAACACACATCATACTTAATGAGACACATTAGACCGCTGAGCTATTAGTCAAAATTAATTTGTTCATCACTCGCTAATAGAGCTGCCTGTCTAGGAACGATTTTCTCATGTGCTTATCATACAATATAAAATTTCAACTCTTTATTGCATTCCACATGTAGAGAGCAGGAGGCACTGTAAGTCTTCTTACTCAAGCATTCATTTTCGTTTTCTCGATCGCATCAGCTTTTTTCGATTCCATTTCCCAGTTTTTCTATCGTAGGATAAAGGAGTTGGGACTGGATTATATACATGATTGCTTGTATAGATTAATTACAATGATAACTAATCTCTAAAATCGGGGCTGCTAATTGAATTGCACCTCAAAAAATTGACTAAAATTAACCATTGTTTGCGGGAGAGCAACCCCATCATTGTCTGATTTACTTGCAAGTGAGAGAGAGAGAGAGAGAGAGAGAGAGAGACGACACTAGGATAGAGCCAAAGGAAGGATTTTCATATAGACTACTGGTTCAAAAAAATGATTAGCTAATTTTCAGTGAGGATTTATGGGTAGTCATAAACGATCCTTATTTCCTTAGTAGAGTGGGAGGTTTAGAGAACGCCTTATAAGGCTTTGTCCTTAAGAAACGGGTAGTCGTATTTATACGATATGCACTTACTCCTATACTGGCTGAAAATGGGTGCAACTATTCACAAGAATCGGGACAATCTGTAGGGAAGTATATGCACCTAACGACTCGTTAATCTTTCAAGCCGTACATTTATCACCAACTAAAACTGACAAGATAATTCAGCCAAACCTTTATGGCTCTCATGTGTTGAGTTGGTGAATTTGGAGTTTGCTCTTGCGTTTGTTTTGTGTATGTCTGTGTGCGTTATCATGTATACTTACACGTTTTCTACCTTGATTCGTTTACATTCATCCATTCCTCTTCAAGATGACGGAATATTGGTCATCATATCGAGGGCACTCCTCTTCGACCATAATCCAATCATCTTCACTGTCTTATTCCTCCTCATTCCCCCATCCATACCGTGAAGTCAGAACTTCGACTGACTTCCCCGCTTCTTTGTATTTCTCAACTACCCCACCTTCTTACCCACTTCCAACCTTGGCTAACTCACCTTATAGTCAGTCGCTCGCTGGAATCAATGAGCAATTTGAAGAGCAAGCCACCGTTGAGACAAACTATTGGCAGAATTATGTGCCCCCACAAACCTCATTCTTACCTCAAGATGGCACCAGACAACAATCCACATATACACATCCTGACTTGACCTTAGGATACAACTTGGTCGATCAAACATAGCGAATGGAGAGGCTTGCACCATATGATCATCCTGACTTGATTGAACCTAGTTCTCAAGCCCACATTGATCAACCTTCATATCACACATTCGGAGAGCCTACACATGCACGGGCTTAGACTCATGAGCTAGAAGTACCAACCCCCTGTTCATTGACTCCATTTTTCAAGGCTCTGACCAATATCTACCATTAGGATGGTCCATACTCAACCCAGTATTACATGCTAGAGTTTAGGCATGTTGAGTATAAGATTTCAAGATCTTAGGAGTATCCTCCGAGTAGAAAAATTGCTTCAATGATTTGCTATGAGGACTCTTTGGAGGATAACATTTCTAGTGTTGTGATGAGATATGAATTTATTGAGGATAAACTTAGAAATTTCATTGAACGAATCATTTCAATTTATTTTAGATCATGTATGGAAGTGGAGATTGGAATAAGAGGATCCAATGTTGAAAACTTAGGACATATAAGGAAACACACGTACTCTGTACAGTTGGAGTCCATTCTACCTCATTCTTCTACTAACCACTTACCTTCCCATCTAGAGTATGTACATCCTCCCCCTCCTTCACCTATTTAAAACAAAAAAAATCGAAAATCCCAAAAATACCAAAAATAATGCAAAATCAGAAAAACTCATAAAAATAGAAATGCAAAAGATCTAAAAAATTAGATCATACCCTAAGGGAAGCAGTCGATGAGGAATTGATTTTTAAGATTTCCTTAGTAAAGGTCAAAGATCACTTCCCCGACCTCAAATGATTTATGAGAAGTAAATTGATGCCTAAGAGGTCCGGCAATAAGAGGACAAGGACCGAGAGACACATAGTGTCTATGGCCACCTCCTTGGTGATGGGGAGAAAGGCCAAGAGTCACAGAGTGAAGCAGTTGCTTAGAGTTGACTGTGAAATCAAAGACACTACATTCACCCATGTCAGAATCGATGATGACTCGCCAATCAATATCTTCATGACCTCTGTGTTTGCCAAGCTCAAACTCGGGTCAATCAGAAAGTCGAAAGAGATCATTCAGCTGGCTGATCGATCTATAAAAGAACAAGAGGAGTCATTTCAATCATTATTATTACTTTCCAAGGTGCTCTGCTCCAGGTAGACTTCACAGTTATTGACATTAAGCACCGATGAGAGTCTACCCAGTCTCCTATTGTTCTCGAGAAGTTGTTTTTAGCCTTGTCTAAGGCGATCGTAGATTGCGAGACTCGAGAGATCAATTTCACAGCATTGGGAGCACTCTGACCTCACCCATTCTTTGACACACTATACTCTAAGGCAACCCACAAGGTTGCTGACAGTCGTGATCATCGAGAGGTAGAGGAGTCATACCTCTCTTTTATACCTAAGATACTGATCGTTGAACCGACCATTAGATAAGAGACTCACCACACATCATTGATTCCCACTGGTTGCATCACATCTAATGCCGAGCCTACTGAGATCACTAGCACCTCCCCAAGATGCATGATGACCCTTCAGGAATATTACAATCTATATGATGATTTGTCTGATGAGGAACCCATGGTCAGTACCACACCATATCCTGGACCTTCAAACAGGCAACCAAGACAGAATTGACCCCACCCAAAAACATTCCTCTAGTCAGTAATCCAGTGAGATGAAGTTGAGAATTGATTACTCATGGTGTTCCCCCGAACCCCTCATGGCACATCACTCTCCTCTCTCTCTCTCTCAATGATTCAGTTTCTAGAAAATCAACTAAGAAAGCTTCCTTCAATATACCAGAGAAGGAGTTTTCGGAGGAATCCTCATCAGGTCCGGATGATGTGGTTTATATGAGTAGGCTCAGTTCAGTTGTTCTTAAGCCATATCTGAGCAAGCAGCCATGTGTCGACCCTTGTTGGACGATCCCTACACCTCACTATTATTCATTTGAGGACTATTCTGATAGTGACACATATGTATATTACCCAGCTCCTCGCTCCCGCAAGAAGGTTCGTCATGAACCTTCTTGATCCTTGTAGATTCTCACTGCTCCTGATATATATTTTCTTTCCCTCCCTCCCTAGTAATAAATCCCAGATCATCATTAATCTCCATCATTAACTCTCTCACTTATGTTATTCACAAAGATTCAATAACAATTAACCCTAATTGTTAATTTGTGTGTTGTAAATAGTTAACACTAATTATTTTATATTAATTGAGTGTAATATTTTATGTATTTATTTCTTATTAAAAAATAAAGTTAGACTAAAATTATGTGTAAATAAATAAAATAAAAATACAAAAATTAAGCAAAAGAGAAATTAAAGAAAACGATTATATATGGTTTTTAATAGTATTTAATTTTTATCTATGTACAAATTAAAGAAATTTAAGAGATCTACAACTTTCGTGTTCTTAACTTTTTCTAATTCGACTTCTAACTAATTCTTTTCTAATTAATTCTAATTTTCTGAATCATCCTCAACCGCCCATGTGGCCCGCTCTTGGCTAAGCCATCCGTCTCCTCTTCTACCGTATGATTGCCTCCTGATCAGACACATCCAGGCCATCGGTTAGCGCCTCGATCTGAACCACTTGATCCTCTTGATCAAGTGGATCTCATACTTCAAATAACGCCCAAATCTAGGCTGTTGGATCTTAATCCAATGATCCCTGGGTGTCTTCAACCTCCAGCCTCTTCTCCCAAACGACGCAACTCTTCATTTCGTGGAAACTTCTCCTAGTTTTTCCAAACTCCTTACGCATCTTCTTCTCATGAAACCAACACTAAATCCTTTTCCTTTCAACCCTAACTTCCTCCAACCTTTGCTCTTATCCTAACGCTAACCACCCAATTATTGGCAAAGATTGAAACTTCCATCAAAACCTATGGAAACCTCCATCATCTCCTCTTTAAATACTCCTCCACCAGCCACCTTTGCCGGCTATCTGCCATTTTACAGACTTGCACCCCAGCCTTTCTAACCTCTAGTAAAAGTACAAGGGTCAGATTGAGCGCCAAGAGGGCATGCACTTCCAGCGAGATCCTTGGCCTTGTTGCCAAGTTACAACCCAAGTTCGAGGCTGTTTGAGCTGAGTTCCATAGCCAAGAATTTCATGCTAAGATCATGAAGCTTTAAGCTTCACAAATCGGCTCGAGATTCAATCCAATTTATGTCATCTTCCACCTTCAAATACCATGTCTTACTTAATCTTTTTCTCATTGTACATTCTAGGATTTTATCTGAAGTATCTACATAGTATTTTACTCGTCTGAACCATTGTGTACCTTCTCCAGTCATCCCTCATACTCATGTGATATCTCTCGCCCTCAATCCATTGCTCCATATATGTGATCACTCAGCTTCAGTGTCTTCTTCAGCATGAAGAGGACACCCATTAGGGCTTAATCCTCCACCTCTGAATAGCCCTCCATTCCACCTTATAATCACTTCACTTTGTTCGCAGGATACTTGTCTGTTATCTGGAATAACATTGTAGGTCTCTACAACTTCAATGATTGGAAAAAAAAGTGCGAGCTCTGATCGCCTATTTATTCTCCAGTGACACTTCATCGACATTAAAACTCTATGTGGGATCTTAATCCCTTATCCCCGCCTGTTCATCTTTTATCATCTATGTTTTTTGAAATATCCAATATGAGTTATAAATACCCTCCTAACAACCCTTTCATTTCTAAAATTTCAAAGCCTTACTATTGAGAGTCCTCCTCTACTCCACTACTTTTCGTAATATATATTCTTCCATATACTTAAAGCAAATATGATCTATGGAGGAAAAATCTTCAAATTCAAGACGATCTTCTTAAAATCCACACCAAACTAAATCTAGTTTTTCATCAATATTTACATTCATACACCTATGCCTCCCAAAATCATTACGACTTCCTATCTAACATTTTCCCCATCTATTTCCATGAGTATACTCTAATGATATTTTCTGCAATTCTTATAACATCATTCATCTCATCATTTTTTATAAGAACTCCCACATTCACACACACATCCCCACATTTATCCCTTCCATGTGGTATCTTTTTACATATCCAATTCTCTCATCCAAATGGGTCATTACTGTTTAAAGTATCATATTCAACAACATTAACATAACCTTATGACCATCACATAATCAACAAGAATGGATGCTTATTCCACCATCATTCACTTACAAAAAGTAAGAAAACATGTATGCAACTTAATTTCAACATGCTGTCAACATTTCTTTTGAGCAAATTAATTAATCTTCATATCTTTCACTTGAAAAACTAAATCAAATTATAATATCATTAATCACATTATCCTAACAACCAACTATCCACTACAAAGACATCATACCCATGTTATCATCCACTCTTTTGCCTTAATAACACAAACCCCCACATGGATTTTTTGTATGCAAGGATAAAATCTCATGTTCTTGCATCACCATTATATTTTCATCACAAATTTTTCTTTAAGTTTCAACCGCCCTTCACATATCATTACATTTAAACAAGATTATACTCTCATTTCATATCATAAAGACATAAAAATCCGAAATTTTGTTTCTCTATTTTATCTTAACCCTAAAGTCATATTGAAAACCTAAGATCTCAATATCAATCTCAATACAACAAGGTATAGAAAAATAGAAATGTGGAGAAGGTTTGGAGTTCTTATCTTACTCTTCTCCTTCTCTTCTTCCCTCCTCTTCTCCCTTTTTCCCCTTCTCTCTTTTCTTCTTCTCACAGCTTTGGGCGGACTTGACAATGGTGTGGGACAGGGAGTCCTCGAGTCCTGGAAATGGGGCGTCAAGTCCCCTCTCCTCTTTTTGCAAAAGTATGGGGAAATTGCAAGGATGCCCTTGCAATTCCCCCCAATTAAAAGCTTTCTTTTTTTAACTTTTTTGGCTGCAACGTTCTACCCCCCTAAGAAATTTCATCCTCGAAATTTGTCATACCTTTGATGATAAATAATGATGGATACTTTGCGTGCATCTCATCCTCAAGTTCCTATGTAACTTCATCATTTTTTATGTCTCTCCGAAGAATCTTTACTAGCTACAACGTCTTTTTGCGAAGCTTCTTCTCCATTCTATCTATGATCTCAACCGACAGCTCTTGATATGTAAGATTGGGCTCCAACGGTAAATCTTCATATTGAATCACATGGACACTATCTGGAATATATTTTCTTAGATTTGATATGTGAAAGACATTATGCACCTCATATAAGTGCGGTAGGAGAGCCAACCTATAAGCCACTGATCCTACACGTTCGAGTATCTCAAAATGACCAGTGTATCTTGATTTTAGCTTTCCTTTGATTCCAAATCTTTGAATTCCTATCATAGGAGATACTTTGACGAACACCGAATCTCCAACATTGTATTCTACATCTCTCCTCCGTCTGTCACAATAACTCTTTTGACAGCTTTGAGTTGCTAATAACTTCTTCTTGATCTTCATGATTACATTAGTGGTCTCTTGAACCATCTCTGGTCCCCGCATCTTCCTTTCTCCAATTTCAGTCCAACAAAAGGGAGATGTACATCTCCTACCATATAGAGCTTCATATGGTACCACTCCTATACTATAATGGTAGCTGTCGTTGTAAGTGAATTCAATCAATGAGATGTGTACGTCTCATACTCCTTTCTATTCTAACATACTAGAACGCAACAAATCTTCCAATGTTTGGATAGTTATCTCAGTTTGACCATCTATTTGAGGTTGATAGGCAGTGCTAATATTTAATCTTGTTCCGAGAGCCTTCTGTATTTCTTTCCAAAATTTTGAGGTAAAACGAGGATCTCTATCAGATATGATCTCCTTTGGTATCTCGTGCAGGCGAACAATCTCCTTGATATACAGGATCCTAAGTTTTGGAAGTGTATAAGTAAGCTTGATAGGAAGGAAGTGTGCTGATTTGGTTAGTCGATCCACTATAACCCAAACTGCAACATGTCCCAAGAGTATACGAGGTAAATCAACTAGAAGATCTATAGATATGCTTTCCCACTTCCACTCAGGAATTGAAAGTGGTTGCAACAATCCTGAAGGTCTTTGGTGTTCAACCTTTACTTGTTGGCAAATTAAACAACGTTTAATGAATTTAACAACATCTCTCTTCGTACCATCCCACAAAAAATCCTTCTTTAAATCTTGGTATATTTTAGTGCTTTCAGGATGGATCGTTAACCTCATACGATGAGCATCTGACAACAGCTCTCTCTTTAGCCGTTCATCATTTGGTACACACAATCTCCATTGAAAGGTCAATGCTCCTCCTTTAAAATGAAATCTTTGAGATGACCATCCTCCATCTTGTTTCTCATCTTTTCTAGCTTGGCATATTGCCTCTGAACTATTATCAGACGTTCGAGCATATCATTCTTCACTTGTCTGGAAACCGTTACAGTTTTTAATTTTCCAGTAGGAAGCATCGGTCCCCAGCTACTTACTTCTTCGAGCATATCCCACTTCAAGACTTGCAATTGAGCTAATATTAAGGGTGACTTCCGATTAAGAGCATCTGCAATGATATTGCTTTTCCGATTGGTATAGGATTGTGCAATCATAATCTTTTAATAGATCCAAACACCTTCTTTGTCTCATATTTAACTCCGTCTGAGAAAACAAGTATTTGAAGTTTTTATGATCAGTATAAATTTCGAACTTTTCATTATATAGATAATGTCATCAAATTTTTAATGCAAAAACTATTGCATCTAACTCCAAATCATGAGTTGGATAGTTCCTTTCATGATCACACAACTGCATCAAAGTATATGCCACTACCCGACCATTCTATATAAGTACACACCTCAGTCCTTGATGAGAGGCATCACTGTAAACAACAAATCCTTCGCTTCCCAAAGTGATGGCCAACACAAGGGCTGATGTCAATCTCTTTTTAAGTTCTAAGAAACTTTCTTCGCACTCTTTGGTCCAAATAAAAGGAATCTCATTTCAAGTAAGCTTTCTCATAGTCAATGCAATTTGAGAAAGATCTAATAAATTTTCGATAGGGGCCCACTAATCCCAAGAAACTTCTGATTTTTGTTATTGTCTTCGAACATTCCCAATTCAAAACTTCTTCTACTTTAGCAGGATCTACAGAAATTGCATTTCCTAATACTACATGCCCAAGGAATGCAAGTTCTTTCAGCCAAAACTCACATTTGTTGAATTTTGCAAATAACTAGTGTGCTCATAAGGTTCCCAAAATAATTCGTAAGTGCTCTTCATGTTCGGATTCGTCCTTAGAATAGATAAGAACATAGTCAATGAAAAGCACTATGAATTGGTCTAAATACGATCGAAAAACTCGATTTATCAAGTACGTGAATGCTATCGGAGCATTCGTCAATCTGAATGGCATCACCAAAAATTCATAATCCCCATAACATGTACGAAAAGCTGTATTGGATACATCTTCTGACCTAACTCTCAACTGATGATACCCTGAGCATAGACCAATCTTAGAAAAGATGCATGCATCTTGCAACTGATCGAATAGATCATCAAGACGAGGTAAATGGTACTTATTCTTTATATTGCTTTGTTTAACTGACGATAATCAATGCATAACCTAAGTGATCCCCTTCTTCTTCACAAATAAGACTGGTGCATCCAAAGGAGAAGTATTGGGTCTAATGAACCCCTTCTCCAACAATTCTTGAAGTTGACTCTTCAACTCTCACAATTCGGCTAGAGCCATACGATAAGGAGCAATAGATATCGGGTCGGTTCCAGGAATTACGTCAATCATAAATTCAATCTCTCGATTAGGAGGAAGCCTAGGTAATTCTTCGAAAAAGATATCTTGAAACTCCCAAATGGCCGGAATGGTACTTATGTTCTTTTCATCTTGATGGGAAGAGTAACACATGCTAGATATCCTTGACAACCATAATCTAGCAGTTTCCTTGCTTGCAGTGTTGTGATCCTATGCAACAATTTGTCCTCTAACTTTCCTATAAATTCAAACACTGGTTCACCCAGAATGTTAAATATCACTTTTTTCTCACGACAGTCAAGAATTGCATGATGCTTTGATAACTAGTATATTCCAAGGAACACATCAAAATCCATCATCCCAATAACCATTTGATTGACATGTAGTTCTCATCATCCAGTCTTAATTGAATACCCATCGTAAATGGTGTCGGTTACAAACAATTATTCTCCAAGGACTGATATTAAGTAGGGTTCCTTTAATACGATTGGTTTATGTTGAATCTTAGATGCAAATTCATGCGATAAAAAATAATGTGTAGCTCCTGAATCAAATAGGACATGAACCATAAATTCATCAACTAGAATCATACCTCGCACCATAGAATCAGATGCATTTAATTCTCTCATGGAGAGATTATAAGCTCGTCTAGTGATCTGATCTGCATTTGATCCAACATAGCTCCCAGATTGCTGGATTCTAGGACAATTTTTCTTTGGGTGCCCTATCTGTCCACATATATAACATGTCATGTTCCTCCAGCATGCTTCGAAATGTTGTTTCCCACATGATGGATATGTCGGCTTCTTTGAACTTGTGCCTCCAGCAGACTTTTCATAACGTCCAAAAGGTTTGGATTATTTTGGATTAGAATGTGATACATCCTCAAAATGTTGCTTGCTCCAAGATATTGACCACATGGGGTGAAATCGGCGGTCTTTCCTTGACTGAAACTTGTCCTTCTTAAAAGCATGACCCTTGTTTCTCCATTCCCTTCTATGATGCAACTCAATCTATTCCCCCTCGTGAATCCTTGCTCTATCAGTTAATTCTACGACAAGTTTTAGACTTAATACTACAACGAGGCTACGAATGGATGGCCTCAGCCCTTACTCGAAACGCCATTTCTTCTCCTTCTCAGTAGACACTGATTCTTTTGCAAAACGAGCCAATTCCAAGAACTTGATGTTTTATTCATTGACTGTCATTGACCCTTGACATAAGTTGAAAAACCTAACTACTTCTCTTCCCTCCAAGTCTCAGGGTAGTATTGCTTGTTGAAAATCTCAATAAATTTCTCCCAAGAAATTTGATGATATTCCTCAGAGTAAACAGATCTGCACCATCGCTCTGCATCTCCGTCAAAATGAAAGGTGGCAAAAGAGACCCGACAATGTTTTGTCAAATTCATGAATTTCAATATCTTTGTCATCTTCTGGATCCACTTCTCAGCCAATGTAGGATCACCATCCACAGTGAAAGATGATGGCTTCAATCTTCGAAATGCCTCTAAGAGCTTGTCATGAAATTCCTCTTCCTCATCATCCTCTTCATCGTCTTCGTCAGATTCTATTGGCGAATATGGCAGCTCTTCCTCTTCGTAATTTTCAGCAGCTTCCTTTTCAGCATCATTTAAAATGTCTAGCAAATTCTGCTCCCTTCTTCTAGGCCTTTCAGGTCGACCCTAGATGGATTCTTCATCATATTGCTCGACCTCTACTTCTTCCTCGTGTCTATTAGGTATAAAACGTGGAAGTCGGGACTCCAAGTCGTCAAGCCTATTCATTATTATCTCCATAAATTGTTGCATTTGGCTCCTCCTTCCAGGATGA
Source organism: Ottelia alismoides (assembly GCA_037367405.1). Lineage (NCBI taxonomy): Eukaryota > Viridiplantae > Streptophyta > Magnoliopsida > Alismatales > Hydrocharitaceae > Ottelia > Ottelia alismoides. Next base: position 208,149 of record JAZKJV010007223.1, read on the forward strand.
CTACCACCAGAATTCGTATTTTGCGTTCTCCTCCTCAGCTGTATTTTTTGAAAATCCAATTACTTGATTAGGATATTCCAAAGAATTTTCCATTGCAATGAGAAATAATCTTACTTTAGAGTATAAGATCTCCATATATCTATTTATTCAAATTCTTAGGTAAATTAAGGCAACCAGAGCTCTGATACCACTTTTGTCATGCTCCGATCCTTTATGCCCGATATGACCGGATTTGATCGAAGCATGATGCTTATAACCTGTTGCCCAATAATTTACCAATGGAAGCAAATGCAATAGAGCAGAAAAATCTAACTATCAAATATTATAACAATACCACAAGGACAGAAATATTATGAATATAATGCACCGTGGGACTATCATCATGAATTGCCATAAACTTTCCATACTAGTTGATCTTACAAGGTTGTACAAAAATGAAAGTTTGCAAGTTAACACTAATTTCACCTCTAGTCTAAGAAGGTTGGGATTCAAAAACTTGTTCATAATGATAAGGGGATACAAAAATTTACATCCCAACTACAATCACAAAAATCCAACGAAAAGAAATTCTTCTACAAAGTCAGCATCTTCATGCCAGTCATCATTAGGTGACAGGTGCTGACGACGGTAGCAAATCAACATCTCCAACCTCGAAGTGAGGTTGGTCATCACTGTCATGGTTTCCCAAAGCATGACTAGTATCCTTTCTTCCTCCCCTTAGATGAGATACGGAGAGGTAACGCTTGACTCTAACCTCTTGAGTGACCGCTGACATGATGGTTGGTGGGTAATTTGGGTGCGCTGACACAGAATGTGGGCGGAGCTGGGGTGGAGTCGGTTGGGTAGACTTTTGTTCCATAATGCGGATTTTGGCCATCACCTATGTTGGATTATCAACTAGGAGGTGAGAAAAGGTTCAATGAGGACATATAAGAGGTATAATAGGATGAAAAGTGGCAGTTTTATGATCTACCATTTGGTGGAGGTTTTCTTTTCTTTTTTCTTCTCTTTCTCCTTCTATGGTATTTAATTAGTATATATTCACTTTTCTTTCATTTTCAATCTTCATAATATTGGTTATGATTGTTATTTACATAAGTGTAACTCATCTCAGGAATTTCCTAGTGGTTAAGATAACATGTAGCTAGCAGGTACCCTAACCTACTAGCGGTTCCTTGATTTGTTAACCTCAAATGTATAACACTTTCCCATTACTTGGATGGAGTGAGAAGTCATCACTTCTCAAGTGACTATCCCCAGAGTCACTTCTTCTCATTTTTTTCCTATGCCTATAATTTTCTTGTAGTATTTTATGCCATACCACAAGTTTCGATCCGAAGGATCTATCCTGACTTTGATGAGTCGTGGGAAGCGACGAATAAGGGCGGCTCTCTCTGGTTAGAGCGAACAGAGAGAGCCCCCCTCCGGGGGGGGGCTTTGATGACGAAAGGCACCGGGAAAGGACTTTTGGCTGAGCCGTGGCCCGATCATCCAATTCGCTCCAACAGACAGGCATGGTTCAGTAGTCAAAGCTCCGAAAACATATTGATTCTGAATCGGAAGGAGAAATGCACTGGAGTACCAATGTCTACCATGCGCCGGAATAAACATATGGTCATGTTCATCTATTACCTAAAAGCAAGAGTCGTCTTATTCAAAACTCCAATTATGACATCTTTTCTCCGAAATGAAACTGAATGGTTTCTTTGACATTGACGAGGACTTGCTTCAATATTGGCTTTAGTGCTCAACCGATAGAATAAGAGCTAATAGCTGGAACTACATAATTGTAGCGAGAGAACTAGAGAGGTAGCGAGCGGACGGGATCGATGTAATTGAGAGTCAAAAGAACTTCACTACGTAATTAGACCTATGTGCCTTATCATCCCTAAAAAAGACGAACTTCACATTAGGCCCTTTTCCAGGCCAAAAGAAGAAGAAAAAACTTCTCGTTTCGCAACTGTTCTCAGATTGGAGTTAGAAACAGAGGAACTCGTCCAAGCTCAAAGTTAGTGAGAAAGAAACCCACAAAATCCACTATTATATATTGATATAGAGTGGAGTCCGAAGGGGAATATTCCCTCCTCATGGTCGAGGTGATCCGACCAAAAAGCCTTCTATACCACTTGAGTTAGGGGGCACTTCACTTTAAAGCTCGCTCGACATTTATATGATCTTATTTGTCTTTTTCCCATTCTATAATGATATGGAAAAGATCCTGAGGTCGAAGAATTCAACATTTTCGTTGAGGGGGCAAGACAAGATATAGTTTCCCTCCTGCATCACTCGGCAGGAAAGAAAGGAAGCCCTAGAATGACGTTGTAAGCAGAACTTAGACATCAAGAGCCTATATAAAGAAGTGCGAAGAGATATTCCTGGGCCAAAACTTCTCGGGAGCCTCAGAGGCGATTGAATCCCAATCAGAGAGAAGTGGTTAAGGCGGAAATCTGTAAATGGATGAGCGCAGGGATCATTTTCCCCATTTCAGCCCGCAGCTACCGAGGGTTCAGGTTGAGCCTAGTCCCTGCCCGAGCGGACCCTCCTCATGCGCTTTGACGAAGAAGAAAGACAGCTGATTCTTTTCAAGGCCTCAGTTAGCCCTCGACCCCGCGAGTACTCATCAGAAGGTAAATGCCAAGCTGGACAAAATTGGCTTTGGGCCTTTTCTGCGCTGCTTAGGTGGAAGGCGAAGAAGGCCTCCTTCCGGGGGGGCCCGAGCCATCAGTGAGATACCACTCTGGAAGAGCTAGAATTCTCACCGGACCCACGGGCCAAGGGACAAGGTAGACTGTAGACATATTAGGGGGGCGTAGGCCTCCCAAAAGGTAACGGAGGTCTCCCGCGCCTTATTAGGCCAGGGACGTCATCATTCCTTTGCTTCTTCTGGAAATAGATGATGTCGGGGGTGGGAAGAGAGTAGTGAGGCTAGCGGAGGGTTTCAGAAAGGTTGGACAGGAGATTTGATCCAGTAGAGAGTATGTTTTCCTATTCATCATGGAAGGGCAGACGAGGTTTGATAAATGCTCGACCGTAGGGAGAGGGATGGGCTTGAAAAACCTGGATTCCCGGATTCATTCTCGTCCTGATCCCCTCCCCCCAGACAGACCCCCCCTCCCGAATCTACAAAGCGGGACGGGGGGCAAGCTTTCCCAGGACATTCTCACCCTCTGCATTTACTCCAATAATCATTCAGCGAGTCCTAATATATAGGGCGACCAGAAGAGGCAACTAAGACTTCTTAGAATCCTCTGAAGAAGAAAGAGCCTGAGAAAAGATAGGAAAAGAAAGGTGATGCTAATCAGGACCGACGCAAACTGAGGCCCTGCGTGCGCCGTACCGCCTACGAATAATAGGTAGACCCACCCCAGGCAGATTCCGTGAGCCGTGTAATAGGCGACCATTTCGCCCTCCCTTGATGCTCTCAATGAGAAGAGAGAATGGAAGATCAGAGAATTTGGCTGCGAGAGAAAAGTCGAGGTGCGTCATTAGAGGGGGACACAGAAAGCGGCGTCGACTGGCATCTCCGGTCAAAGCCTTATCCAAGGCTCAGTACTTTCCGCTTTCCGGAAAAAGATCAGAACTCTAGCTCAACCGCTATAGCTGAAGAAGATGCCGTCTCCGGTCTGGTTCTCCGCAATTCAAGTATGAAGGATGCTGTGGTCTAGCTGAAGGCAATCACGAACTGTTATCCAATTTCATATTATATAAAAGAATCTAAATAAACCAATTTCTAATTAGAACTATTTATATCAAACTTCAAATCTAGCTGCTCATATGCTCGAGTCCCCTATGAACTCTCAAGCGTCTTCGCCAGTCCCAGCATTCTTTCTTTCTTTTATAAGCGCCGTATATCTATTGGTATCAATTATGCCCTCTCTTCCCGGGAGCTATATAGTTCACCAGGATTCAGAGATATAAGGAATCCACCTGAGAGCCCGGAAGATCGGCCTTCAAAGATGAAAGGGCAGTCGCGAAGGGCACGGGCACGACCGTTCTTTAACTAACATGCTGCTAACGCGGGTATATTCATACAGCTAGCGCAGACTCAATCCCGAGACGGAGATTGGAATTCGACTTGAACCAGAAAAAAGAAAGACGGCATGAGAGGCCCGCTCTTAGACCTTTTGGAAGAATCTATTGAGTGAGGCTCTTAGCTGCTCCTGTGGAAGACGAGAAATGCATGGGAGGTGCTTGTGCTTAACTAGCACTCCTGGGCAGGGGGAAGCCATTCTACCAGGGACAGGGTGGGACTGGGAGGAGATGGCAGCCCTTCGGTCTCATGGTACCTGGAGCATTGTTTCTGCCCCGCCTGGTGCGTCAGTTGTGAACTATAAATGGATATTTACGGTAAAGCCAGGAAGAGAGTGAGGCAAGCCACTTCACTATAGAACATTGCCGGTCGGTAAAGATGCATCATCATCCTAGGTGGGACTCCACTTTCCCCTCGGCAACTGATGGCACTTGATGCAATCAATCATCCCTTGCCTTGAAAGCCGAGTCGATTCCAGGGAAATCCACACTTCCTTTTCTTTCTCAACTAGGATATATAGGTCAGGATTGAGTGGAAAGTGAGCGTCAAAGCGAAGCGCGGGAGCGAAAGCAGTTTGAGCTGTGAGTTGGGAATCGACTTATATCGCGTAAATCAAAGATGAGACTCCCCAGATTTTCCCAGCTCGAACTTTCCTACTATATATTTGGCCTTTCCACTCTCTTCCCTAAGTCATCAAGGGCGCCTAGTTTGAGCGGATTCCACATTCATTCTTCTATTGGAGACAGGTCCTATCTCACCTACCTTTCCTAGCCTGATGTCTTGGCCCCACCCCTCTTCCTCTCGCTCATGACTCCAATCTAAGCGAAGCGTGAATGAGTCCTAGGGTCCTGACGACTTTGCGGAGACCTGTGTTTTTGGTAAATACCCGGGCCTGGTCACTGCTACCCCCTTTGGAGGCACCCCTTCTCCCGGGGCTATTTTGCCGAGTTCCTTAGAGAGAGTTGTCTCGCGCCCCTAGGTCTTCTCTACCTACCCACCAGTGTGGGTTTCGGGCTTTCTAGCCTTTTGTTGAAGGTCGTTCGAGCGACATGGGTTACTTCAGCGCCGTCATGCCTGGTACTCGGACATTGGCGAGAGGCTAGTAAAAAGCCCTGAAAAAACAAAACCTCACTTCCTTGAATCCATGCTGACTAGGGCCTTATCTACCTCGCTCCCGACGTCCACCCCCTGGGATGTCCCGTCTGGTCGACTAGGACAGGCGACTGAGGGAAGCTGCTACTTCCTCTCGAACCATACTAATATCTTATTATGGAGATGGGTTTCTCATTTCTTTCTCTTGAAATCAGTTCCATTCTTCTTTTGATACACGCCTTTTTTTAGGGGGTCTACATCCGGCATAGGGGTTCTATCGATCTGGGAAACCCAAGGAAGCAAGAGAGCACGGAATAGCACGGAGATCAATCCAAGGGCTTGACGGCTAGAGTGCTTCAAGTTGTCAAAGCAATGGCTAATGTCGACAGTGAGAACCGGGACCCCAAGCGCTCAATGACCCAGTCAGAGGTGCATATTTGAATATAGAAAATCAGCCTATTGCCACGCCGACCACCGGGAAGTCTTTTTTCGTAAGCGAAACCCAGAGCTTAACTATCAATCTCTTTCCTTGGAACTAGAATATATAATAGCGTGAGTATGTCAAAAGTGGATTAGAAAATGCGACTCGAAGAGACATACCACAAATCCTAGATACTTACATAGCCTAGGATAGATGAGAGCAGGGAAATGCATCTTTGTCGGGCCAGTATACACCCTATCTCTTTCCCGTGCTCGCTTGAACCGACCAGTAATGGTGGCCAGTATAATCCAGTCTCCTGTTCGTCCCGTAACTCGTACCTTCGACAGGTATTATTTTCTTATCTAACGAATATTATTGGACGTCAGTAGGGAGCGAAGTTCCAAGTTTCTCTTACTTCACTCTTATTTCCTTTCACCATATATTTTTCATATTTTAGCATTCAAAGGCTCTATCCTAAAATCAAATACATCTTCCAAGTAGTTGATTCCCATGGAATTTCCCATATATACTAATACTAACTTAACGTTTAGATATCTTATGAACAAAATTACAATAACCTAATGGACAATAAACTCAGCAAGAGGAGTGGTAAAAATATTATTTAATTCAAGGAAATCCTCACCTTTGGTAAGAGTAGCGTTCTTCAATCTCTCGAACCGATCGAGTTCGACTTTCCTGCAAGTATTAATTATAACTACGTTATGATAGACCGAACCGTTGGAGAACAGAAAATTAAAGATTAAATCTCTACGTGGGATCTTAATCCCTTATCCTCGCTCATTCATCTTCCATCATCTCCTTTTTTTTGGAAAATCCAATATGAGTAAAAAATACCGTCCTAATAATTCTTTCATTTCCAAGATTTCAAAGCCATACTATTGGGAGTCCTCCTCTACTCCACTACTTTTTGTAATATATATATATATATATATATATATATATATATATATATATATATATTCTTCCATAGACTTAAAGCAAATATGATCTATGGTGGAAACACCTTCAAATTCAAGATGGTCTTCTTAAAATCCACACCAAAATAAAATCTAATTTTTCATCAATATTTACATTCATATACCTATGTCTCCCATAATCATTACCACTTTACATCTAACATTTTCCCCATCTATTTCCATGAGTATACTCCAATGATACTTTCTAAAATATCATAACACTATTCATATCATCATTTTTTTATCTCAATCATCAAATCCTAATTCTTAAAGAATCCCACATTCACACACGCATCCCCACATTTATCCCTTCCATGTGGTATCTTTTTATCATGATACCTCTCCCTTACATCTCCAATTCTCTCATCTAAATGGGTCATTATTCACCGTTTAAAATATTATACTCAACAACATTAATATAACCTTATGACCATCACATAATCAACAAGAATGTTTGCTTTTTTCACCATCATTCACTTACAAAAACTAAGAAAAATATGCATGCAATTTAATTTCAGCATGTTGTCCACATTTCTTTTGAACAAATTAATTAATCTTCATATCTTTCGCATGGAAAACTAAATCAAATTCTAATCCCATTAATCATATTATCCCAACAATCAACTATCCACTACAAAGACATCATACCCACATTATCATCCACTCTTTTTCCTTAACAACACAAACCACCAAATGGATTTGTTGTATGCAAGAATAAAAGATCGTGTTCTTGCACCACCATTATATTTTCACCACAGATTTTCCTTCAAGTTTCATTCCCTTTCACATATCTTTACATTTAAACAAGATTATACTCCCATCTCATAACATCAAGCCGCAAAAATACGAAATTTCGTTTCCCTATTTTATCTTAACCCTAAAATCATATAAAGAACCTAAGATCCCCAAATCATACTCAATACAACTAGGTATAAAAAAATAGAAATGGGGAGAAGGTTGGGAGTTCTTACCTTACTCTTCTCCTACTCTTCTTCCTTCCTCTTCTCCCTTTTCCCCCTTCTCTCTTTTCTTCTCCTCACAGCTTTGGGCGGACTTGACAATGGCGTGGGACACAAAGTCATCGAGTCCTGGAAATGGGCGTCAAGTCCCCTCTCCCTTTTTGCAAAAGTGTGGGGAAATAGAAAGGATGTCCTTGCAATTTCCCCCAATTAAAAGTTTCTCTCTTTCTCTCTTTTAACTTTTTTAGCTGTAACAATATTGGTGCAATAATGGTAAAGAGTTGAGTAATATTGCTAAAACTAAAGAGTCGAATATTCAATTTTAATGGTGGAGTTCTTACCTTGTGCACGTTCACCCTCACATCTCTCGTATTCGTACCTCGCCTTTACGCCTGCACGGCTACCCTAGAGTACACCCAATCATCGTGTCAAACCTCTGTCCGCTGCTTAAACATCCGTACCACGACTCCCTTCTCGCAAGGGTGCCCTGCACGCACCCATTTGTTGGAAGTAAGCCAAATTGTAGCTCAAGATTATAGGAGCATGTAGGGTTGTATTTGGAGGTAAGAGGGTGGAAATTGAGAATTTTGAGTTAACTTTCTCGGTGGGTATTTTCGTCCTTCGAGCAAAGAACTTTGCGGGCCTCCCTTTGTCCCGTTAGTAAAAGATCACATTGTTACCGAAACAAGACGTTGGGTACCATATCATTACTTTTGCAAGATGAGGGACGATATTGAAATTGGATGTATAGTTCAGGGGCTTTTGTGTAATTTACTCTAACTATTATAAGAGATATATATAGTATATACATGTGACTATAATTTAAAAATAGATCTATATAGTCAAATTTTACAAAATATTTTTTTTATATTTTTAATGTTTTTCTCTATTTTGCGATTTTTATATTATTTTTTCTAAATTATATATATCTTTAATGTATTAAATATATCAAAATATTGAATATAATATATAGGTTGAATTATATTGGGTTTTAAAAATTGATAAAAAGTCTAAAAATTCCTAAAAGTACTTTTAATATATACTATATAACATAAATAAAAATATAGAATAGGAAACTTTTTTTGGATTTTTTGTAAAATTTTTACTATTTTTTTAGGGTTTTACTATTTTTAAGGTTTTCCTTTTATACTTTTTTGTAATTTTTATGGAGGTAATATATATAATAATATATTAATACTTATTTTTTGGAATTATCAAAATTGTTTTTATATATTTTTTGTATTTTTTAAGTAAGCAGGAAATTGGTAGCTCCTAGATGATATTTAGAAAAATGGGAAAATATAACAAAATGTTAAATAAAAGATTAGATATGTATCGACATGCTAAGAGGCATCTACCATATTTTCCCGTAATTTAGTATACATGAGATATTTATTGAAAATAGAAATACATAAAATAAAATACACAGTCTAGTAGGGGTATATTTACATATAAAAATAAACACAAAGGTCTACATGCAAAATACCCATAAGTTTTACACTTAATTTATAATTTTAAATAATAGAAATAAATAAAGGAAATTGGAGGGGTTTCTATGCAAATAGCCCATGCACCTTACGTGAACGGCCACGTGAGGTGACCTGGTACATGACCTATATGAAATATTAAAGGAGTTCTTTGGGGTCCTTGCAAATTGCAAACACATATTTAAAATACCCTAAACATTTACAGGGTTATTTTGTAAATACAAAAAGGCTCGAGGACTACTTAGATATTTACCCACAACCCACTATCAGATGTCTCTGTGTGTTCCATGTTGCTCGATTGTGTGACAGAATTAGGACACTTCGTTTCCCCAAATATCGGGGCGGCTCATATTAGATCTGGGTCATGTCGTCGATCTAATGGTGGTGGCAAGGGCTGGAAGAACTCAAAAGAATAGTCAAAGGGTCTCGTTTCGATTTGCAATATCTCCATCCTCCAACCATCTTCTTCTCCTCTGAGAAGCCCAAAAGACTGCCGAGATAGGGGCTTGGAGCTCTGAGATGAGCTCGGTTTTGTCTCTAGGAAGATTATATGAGTCTACAACAAGCACAAAATGGATCCTTGGCTTAAGGCAAAGCACCTTGTCCAAATATTGAAGCTTGCAGCACATGGAAATGGTTGGGTGAATGAGCTCCGGTGGAAGGCAGTAGAGGGAGCTTGATGGACCTTGATCATTGTAGGATCGAGGGGTAAATAGAGGGGAAAGATGGAGAAGATGAAAGAGAACGAAGATGAGGTGGAATGGTGGGTCGGAGACAGTTAGAGCATAATGAATTCAAGCTGGAACTAAAAGCTCCAGCAATTTAAAAATTTAAAAAAACTAAGCGAGGGCCTGATTGCGAGAAATAAAGCCTAGATTAGGACGCTAGAAAGAAAACTAATGAAAAACCTAAACTAAAAAACTCATACGTAATCAAGGCTAAGGAATAGGGTGGCTCATCGAAGCAAACTCCAACAGACCTTGGATCACCCAGATCTCGACTTTACCCACACCGACAAGGGTAGGGAATTGCTCGTTGTCATCGGACAACTCAACCTAGCTAATCCTATTGGGGTTACAAAGGAGATGGTGATTCAAATCCAAAAAGAAGGAAGGAGACTTTATTTATAGGAGTGGATTTTGGCAAAAACGAGAATGAGATTGCGTGAGGGAGGAAGGTGATTGGTGGACTCTAGAGGTTCGACACGGAGTAGGGATGCGTGGTGAGCAGTATGGGAGGAGCTCGAGGGCAATGGTAGTGGAGGATGCATGAAAAAAGGAGGAACCAAGAGTCGGAGAGGTGGAGGTACTGTTGATCGGAAGTTAACAATGGGAAGGCTCCAGTTGATCCACGTGAACCAACCAGAAAAAGAGGAGAAAATCCCTTATTAATTCAAAAAAATTATACACGAGTGTATTAATTTTAAGTCAAAACAAAAAAATATTTATTATTTTGTGTAGTATTTTATAAGTAGTTTTATTTTTTATACAATAATTTTTATTAGGTTCTAATATTTACATGTATATACATATGTATATTACATGTATTTTACAGTATTTTACTTTTATTTTGTATTTTATTTTTAATTTTTATATATACATATTTTATATATTTATACCTTTTTAAATTACGTATTTACCTATTTTATTGTATTTTTCTGATTTTATTTATTTACTTAAATAAATATGTATATGTATTATAAAGGTATAGTTTACAAATATACTTTATTACTTTCTTCATTTAAATGTATTTTTAGAGGTTCTATTTTATGTTTATTATTTACATGCACTTTGAATAATATTTACAAATATAAAAATATAAAAAAAATACAAATGTAAGCAATAAATATATTGAATATAATATATGAGTATGCAGTACAATAGGGACACAAAAGTCAACTTTTGCATCTTAACTCCATTTTTGATAAAATAACCTACATTAAATAGTAAATTTATTTTTATTAATAATAAATTTTTGGTCAATTTGGAGTTTGTATGGAGGAGATACATGTCTGAAAAGTTTTCTTTATGACTTTTTCTTCTAAGTATTCCAGGTGTACTATATATTATTTTGTATGAAATAAATTTTATGTTTTTATTTGTATTTTTATGTACAACTTTCATGTTGAGGGTTTTATTATTTGAGATATAAAAAATATAAAATAAAATAAATGCCCAAAAGGCTAATTATTAATGAATAAAAATAAGGGGTTTGCGGTATTTCTGTAAAGTTAGTTTGCTCCATCTCTTCCTACTTTATTCCTTATCGACCAAGTCATCATGATGAATAGGTATCACAGCTAGGGGTATTTAATTTCTTTGACACTTCATTTCCTTTTTCTTTTCTTTCATTTATTATTTTATTTTTGGAATTAAATACTTGAATTTATAGAGTATTTATGGGCAATTTTAATTTATAAAGTATTTATGGGCAATTTTTAGTTTTGTTTTGTCCATATTAATGATATATATATGCATTTAGCTTGAGATTTAAGGCCAACAAGAAAGAATAAATGTGATGAAATGGAGAATCATCGTGATGTTAAACATTGAATTCAAATTAACACAAATATACACAAACAAAAATATATTAATACACACATACAGATGCATTTCTAAATCAGATATTACAACAAGTCAACATAAATCCCATTTGATAATGATATTAAATTAATCCACTATCTTTCTTAGGCATTTCAACATACACTACAATGTAGATGAAAATCGCATAAAAGCTGAAATGCAATCATTACATAGCATAAAAATTAAACTACCTGATGATAACAATTAAAGAGAAGAAGTATACCAGAGGTGTAGAGGAGAGGCTCACGGTTTGTCGATAGAAGTGGGGAGATGATGGAGGATCTCTCTTGAGAAGAGATGGTGGAGGAGATGGGGCTGTAGGACACACGTCCAACAGAGGAGAGGCGGCAAGGACGAGGTCGAGGCGGAGGGATGAGGATATGTGTAGGTAGATAGTGGAGGGAGAGGAGTGGTGTCACCGATGGTGGAGGGATCAGGTTTAGGGGCTAGGACTTGGGCGTTGCGGTCTAGGAAATGAAGAAGAATGGAAATTGCGGTTATGTTTTGGAATACTTATCAGACAATGCAAGCACACATGCGATCGCAATTAGTCGCATTATGCTACCACTTTATTTCGAATACTGATGGTTACATATGAAGTGTGAAAATGTCCACATCTTTTTTGTGGTTGCATATTTAGAGTTATGACCACTAGTAGTGATTTTGTGCTCGCATCTACCAATTTGACCACATTTCCACTACTAGTGGTCGCAAGCATGTTTGTGGTAGTAAAAGCCCATATTTATTGCACTGAATTAATCTTATTGTGGTAAACCATATTTTCATGTGTTGCTGCTCACGTTTGAATTTTGTCCATTGAATTTTTCAGGTATCCCAATCATATACACCATTGATTAAACGTTACATCTTACATGTTTTAAATGACGATTCATCGTATCCTCTCTAAGATTGTTGAAAGCAGAATCAATAAAATTGAATTTAAATCATGCTATCTAAGATCAATACGATCGTAAACAAATCATGATCCAATTATATGTATATATATGTATGTATGTATGTATGTATGTATGTATGTATTATAAAATGCAAAAACTGGTTAATTAACATTCATAGCAATAATACTAGGCAATTATGACAAATATATAAATCAAATGTAAGAGACCAATAACAAAAGAAATGAAATTAGAGATCACTGAAGAATCCATTAAGGATAGTCCTTAGAAAGGATTTCACCTCTGCAATATCAGTGCAAATGTCTAGTACTCCACTCGTAGGATACGAAGGCAACATGATTGACGTTGGTGAATTTTGACGAGATCGTCCTCAAAAGCTTCTAAAAAAATATACTGTAACACAGAGAACGATGATTTTCATTGATGGAGGCGTATCTGAGAAAGTGGTTGTGTCAGGGAAAGAAATAAAGGTTGCGGGAAAACGGTCGAGACCCCTCGATTCTGTAACCGCCCAATAAAGATGCCCACTGGTTCCTAACGTTGAGATCTGGAATCTTAACAGTCGGATATGAAATTGATCGGGTAGATTAATCTATCTGGTGTGTCAAGCAAAACCCGCACTCTCCCGAACCGAAGCCAGAGCTGGAGCACGCATGCGCATGTCACCCTCCATCCATATACTCCGCTGTTGCTACAAGAGCTGAAGGAGATGACCCATACACAAATCCTTCAAAAGATTAGAACCAAGCGATCTGATAGTAAAATTTTAACCCCCTTAACCCCTCCTTGTTTAAAATTGAGTTCCGGATTAGCCAACTGATTAGCATCCCGGAAAAAAATATTACAAATACAACAAGAAACAACTACGAATTCAAGTTGAACAACCGATTTAATTAACGTGAGCTAAACGAGATTACTGGTAGCTGGTTTAATTCGCAAGCGGTTCTTGTCCCCATCCAGTGGCTCATACAGAATGAAAAACCAGGTTTCCTTTTTTTTTTAAATATTAAGCTGACGATAGAGGACAAAGTCGCGCGCTATATTTGGTGATGCAGACTTCTCAGACAGGAGATAGCAAAATTTTAGTTTTTTCATCCAATTTGCTATCAGGACTTACCAGAGCAGGTAATAATCCATTGAACGATTAATATGGTACACATATTACAGAGACTTGCAGTGAGATTCCAAGCTTCTGAGCCATTCCACTATCCAAGAAGGTTGATGTTTTCACCACCTTCCCGTCTTCTGCAGTAATAAGCAAACAGCGAGCAGTTGTTCCATCTCTCTCTCTCTCTCTCTCTCTCTCTCTCTTGTTTGAAATGTAAATTTCCCAGCATCTTGTACGGCCCAACGTCGGGTTAAATGTAATGGTTACAAAATCTGCATTCCCTGAAAGGGCACCGTCATATTTACTCTGTTCACCATATGTAAAAATCGGTCATACTTAAAAGTTAAAACATCACAGTAGTACTGCTTTTAATGCAATGCTTACGGTGTTGGTATCACAATTTAAGTAGGATTGTTGTGAATCAACTTAAAAAGACATAGGACTGCTTACCTTTACATGGTAACAAAATGGATCTATACAGTGATTTTTTTTAGAATCTATTGTTGTATCAGTTGTTGTTAAATAAATAACGATGATATTATTTATTTTCATTTTTTAATACTTGAAATCAGCTATAAATGTATATTTTTTGTTATATCATTGTCAATGGTGCATATAGCAACCGTAATCCGGTGCAATTTTTCAAAATTTTAGGTAATTATTGCTAATTTTTTATTTAAAATTTAGTGATGATTACAACATTTATACTTTACAAAAATTGTTAAATTTTTACACTAAATTAGGAGCATTTTTTACAAGTTCGGGGAAAACCCACCTCATTTCAAGGATGTGCATGTTTATACCAATTTATGATCTTCTATACATTTAACTAAGCAAGAACTTAAGTAAAATTTTATTCAAGTTGGTTTATTTTAGTACCCAACCTTTATGAAGTTCCTATTACATCTCATCCCAAGTGCTTAGTGAATATAAATATACATTTCTCCTCACAGTGACCATTGTTTTTTTAAAAAATAATTTAGGGTTCATTCATCATTTAAACAACCAAAAAGTCCCAAATCCAACCAAAAAAGGACATGGAAATGTTCAAAGTTTGAGGGTTTGGGAGCATAAATAGGATCGTCTGCCGTAGGAGGGAGTGCAATAGACTCTGCTGCATGCGTGTGAGCCGCTCGATCTTGATCGAGCGATTCATACGATTTTACACTTTTTGTGGGCTCGTATCGTGCAAAATCGTGTGAACCGCTCGATCTTGCGCCTACAACAAGCACAACACACTACAAGGAAAACAAGCTGTGACTACAGAACTATGGTCACGGATATGAGGTTTGTGACCGCAGAATTGGGCTCTGGCCACGACACGTCGTAGCCAGTAGCGTCTCAATTAGCTTGTATAATCTTTTTGCATTTTGAGGCGCTTTCATCAGTCAAGTGTAACTACAAGTCTCGTCGCGAGAGTTCTCTAGTCACTAATATGTCGTGGCCACTATAAGTGGCTACAGAACTTATCGTGGGCACAACTCTTATATGAAGACTTTGACCACGTATTGTGGCTACGAGAAACTAGTGGCCACAGAATTATCGTGGCCACAAGTTTCCGTAGCCACATTCCGTGGCCAAAACTCATTTCTCTTGTAGTGGCACCACAACAGGCGATATGTGTCTTTCGGAACATGCACATGCTCATGGCACAGATATCAAAAGAAGTTTTTAGAACAGCAGCCACTTAGAGATATGAGAGAGTAACGTATTAGCGGGTATAAAGTAGCAAAAGTCTCTCCAACAATCTTCGACTTTCTTCGGTTCTTTAGGTATTTATCCTGCTTGAAGCAGCTAGAGTTTTAGTGTCGTTCTGGCATTGTCCCCTAGGAGAAGTAGAAGATATCACCAGGATACCTAATCAGCGAAACAATAAATTGACTTATAGGCGTGAATTGTTGTTTACATCCACGGTATAAAACGTTCTTATATTATCAGTATTTTTCTCACTACTCATTCATACATCGATAATGAATTTATTTTATCGCGTCATAAATTTGATATTAAATGTATATTGTGGTTGAACAGGTATACCTAGTATATAGAGTGTGTAACATAACCTTCCTCAAACTAGTGGTTTTGGCAAGAGGATTGAACTAATCTTCAAGCATACACTCAGCAATGATTAATGATAATATTCAAAACACGAAAAGACATAATAATGCCGATAATATGATGTTCATATCCACACGCGCGAACAAAAGAACAAACAATGGATTAAGCTTTGGATTAAAAAACTAATACTTATGTTCCAAATAGGATCCCAATGTGGGGATCCTCCCGACAAGGAAAGCATCCAAAGCATGTCAAACTCCAGGGTAATATTTAAGTACCCTTCCCACCCATTCCCTGTTTCCCTTCCATAGGATTCCCCACCTACGTTAGGGTTTCCCACCTTTTTTTACCACTGAAAGAGGAGCATATCCTCCTTCTCTCACCTCCTCTTACACCATCACCACCACCAGCAAGTGCTCCTCAGGTGGGTTTCACCCGCAGCTCCTTCTTGTCCTATCAGGTGCCTCTCCTGTTGCACTCCCAGTCCCTGACATCCATCCTTTAAATTGGTAGTTGAGTATCTTTAATGCAGTTCCCATTTCTCCATCTTCTTTTGATCCTTTGTTTTTAAGCGAGCAAAAAATATATAGTTCAAAACTTCAAAGCATACCCGCCTTTGTCCATATACTTTCCCCCTCCCAACCTCTTTTCTCCAGTTTTGATCAGATATCATATGGCTCCTGCGAGGAGGACGAGTAGGAGGAGGAGGAAGGCGCGAAGGGGGAGGTGTGCTTTCACGAGAACGAAGGAGCAAGGAGAACTCCAAGTTGTTGACGGTACCGATGGTAGTCTCTCGGCATCGGGATGCTCCACCCCCAAGGCGGAGCGATACCGTATACCGGAGCTGCTGTCGTGCCCTGCGGCGCCGAAGAAGAAGCGGGCGGTGGCTGTGGAGCATTGTCCTTTGCGCAAGCCATCGCAGATCCTCTTCTTCAGCTCGCCTGAATTGGACTTGTTCTTCTTTTCAGCGCTCAAAGGGATGCCTGTTTGATATTGTCATGTATGAGCTTTTGTACGTGTACGTGTTGGTGTTCTCATTTCTTGGGAAGAAGAGAGTGTCTTTTAGTGTTCAGTTCTCTCCCATTTAATTTTGGTAGGTATCTTTTTTTAATTTGTTTTTTTGGTGGGATATGCCTTGTGTTTTAGATCACGGCTTTGATTGTGAAGTTTTTTAGTTGTATTTATTCGTATTAGTTGAAGCTGGAATTTGTTTCTTTTGGAGAAATCATCCTCTCTCTCTGTCAGATATGAAGTCTTTACTGTTATATTTTGCCGTTTCAGTTTTAAAAACTGCATGAAAGAATGGATTGCATGCAATGGTCAAATGAAAGTGTTAAAAGCAAAGCGACATATCATATAATCCTCTCTTTTTTTTGGTTTTGAACGAAAGATACTGCATATTCTTTGGACCCCATTTGTTTTGAGGTTTCAGGAAAATATGGCATTCAAAAACACAAACATTGCACTTTCCTCATGGCTTTTCGTAGTGGAATAATCAGAAGAACGAGTTCCATCTCTCTTCGCTTTTCCTGTATGGGATGCTTTCCGTTCTTTTGCTCTTTTTCCCTCAGGAGTCTCTCTCTTTCTAACAGTAAATTTGACCTGTAATGATGCTTCTACTTTTATAATTAAGACCTTTACTTGAAGATCAAGTGTAGAGAAAATGGATTTCTGATACGTCACCATTCTGGGAGAGATCTGTAGAAAAGCAGTGAGCTCTGTATATTTCCGAATGTTGGCTGTCAGACAAGTAAGGCTGATGTATATCCACAGAACTATGGATCATATTGTGAAATTCTCATACAAAAAAGTTTGTGTACCTTTTCAGATAGAATAAATAAAGCACATTGAAGGTAGTACGAGCAAGTAAGGAGTACGTGGGTCAATAAATGCCTTGTGTTCAGAGTAAAGGGTGCTATCAGAAAAATATTGCTGATTTACATATACAGCTTAAACTAGATATTTTTGAAAGTGGCATGTTTTATTGATTTGGTGAAATCCAAATTCTGGAGGGAAAATTGGGATTTGAAATCAAATAATTAGAGTCAATGCCACTATCCATGTGAAGGGGACTCTTAAGTGACCCATGTTAGAGTCCCTTGGAGCATACGAACATTTTAAGTAATGATCCACTTGATCCAAATCGAGTATGCACCGAGCTGACTACACGCCATTAACTTCGACTTAACTATGGTTTTTTTGGGTCAGGGTGAAGCCACACAAAGCTTAAGTGACGACGATTGAATGCAAATTCTAACAAAAAAAATCAAGTATAATCGTTGAATATGATATTTGTGGCCAGTTATAAGAATACAAGATAACTTGTGACGAATAATATTTGTTATTGTAAATTTAGCATCAAAAAATATGTCGACGAATAATCAAATTATTCATTATCGTACGACAATTTTGTTGTAGTAAGATTGGACCCCATCGGTGTTGCAGAATTTGGTATTCGGTATTCAGTCGGAAGGATCACTGAATAAAGAATATTAGCTATTTGTGAGAATATTTTGAATTATTCGGTTGAGTATTTTTTTAATTATTTTAAATATAAAATTATGTATAATATATATTTTTGTATATTTATAATCATTAAGAGTCTAAGATAAAATCACCTTTTAACAAGTTACGTATATATGGAGTTTTGACATTTGTGGTGATATTTGGACAAAAGAGAACCTTTAAAAAAATAAAAAAATAAACAGTCTGTTGCAATTGTTGGCCGAATATTCAGGTCGAACAACAGTGGCTCCACCACACCATCTTACTTTATCCTCTACCTTCCAAGACACTACGTTGTATCCTCTCAACCACAAGCACCATTGTCAGTCTCTATAAGATGCTCATAACTCTCATGACATTGCTCATAGTCTTCCATCATTGATAATGATCTCTCGTTAATACTGCCTGACCAACGCTCAATCACAACTTCTTTGAGACCCATGATTATTCGCGTGCCTGCTTGAAATTTGATCGCCACTGCACTATAACATGGAAATCCACATATTTTCTTCAAACACCACCATAAGTGGACAAAATATACGTGCATACAAGAAAACCTTACTAGGTAAAAATCACAACTTAGAACCTCATTTCAAGATTTCTATTCACTATCTTGACAGAGCTACCTACTTTTTTCCTTCTACGTTGTTTCTTTCAATGGGCGTAACACAAGTCCACTTACAAGTTGAACACACTCAAAAAAGTATTTTGCCTTTATTAAGAAGGAACGCACCTCAGGTATAATACAATAAAATTGAATAACAATCTATAAGAGCCTTATTAATATGTAATTAAGTTTGACACCCCTTGAGAGTTGCACGGTTAAGTGCACATTGCGAACAAGATCTTAAAATTCGAAGGTGAAGCAGAGCTCAAGTATTTGAGAATGAATTAAGGAGTAACCCTTCTTATATAGGAGTGAAATTAAGTGAGATGGTCGAACCATCACCTTTTGTTTTGTGTGTTTTTGTCTCCTCTTGTTCATTCTATCCCTCCTTCATTGTTTATTTTGTATTTTTTGATTTTAATTATTTTATTAATTATTTTTTATATATTTATAACCTATTTTTATATGCATAAATATATTTCTTAATATATTTTTATGATGTAACATATACACTTAAATAAATAGGTATACTTATTATATATTATATGTATTGTATATTCATCTATGTATTTTATTTACCTATTTTATTTGCGTGTATTATTTATGGTTTTATTCTATTCTAAATAAGTATATATATTATAAATATTATTTACAAAATCACAAAAAAGTGATAAAGAATAAACCAAATGACTACTTTATTCCCGTATAAAATACACTCGGGGTCCAAAACCTAACTTTCACATCTTAACTCTATATTAAATGTAACCACCTTCATTAAATAGCTTACTAAAAATTACACAATTAAAAGTGATTTTAGTACATTAGGAGATATGGGTCGGTGAAGTTTGGATTTTGGGATTTTATTTTGTGTATTAAAAGTACACTTTATATTATTTGTCCATTACTATGAGTAACGATTAATCAGATCGAAGAGTTTACAGTCTATTTGAACAATCATATGTTAAGAATGGCTAACCAACAACTCATCCATAATAACAATAAAGAAATAAATGTTACACCGAGTTTGCCCTTAACTATCAATAGAAAACTTACCACTTTTATCTTGGAATATTCATAATACAGATTTGGCGAGAGTCTAAAGTAGTCTACACAAAGCGAGAACTACAGTGTCGCTGAAGCGACCGCTCACGAAACTCGGATCAATCAACAATTAACCCAAAAATAAATCAAGCAATGAAATAAACTTGTGGAGTTAAAATTTAGTTTATTTAACTATACAAAAGATGTATATAGTTCAAGTAGTGTAGAGTGCCGAACACAAGGAGCAGAAACAGATAGATCGAGCGAATGAATGCACAAAAACGATTGTGTCAATCTTCTTCTATTTTTTATGCGGGTTTTTTATTTTATATTTTTACATTTTATTTTTTATTTTTAGATTTTGTTTAAAATATTATATTTTTATATTTTTATATTTTATTTTTCTTTTAATTATATAATATAGGATATATAAGACTATACATATAAAACGATATCTAATATAGATATAAGTATAACTAAAAATAACAAAAAAATTCATAATTAAATATTTTTAGGTTTTAAATAAACTTTTAGTATTTTTGCGATTTTTAGTGAATTTTTCTACTTTTTATAGATTTTTAAATTCAAAAATATCCCAAATAAGGGATTAAATAAATAATTGAAATTGAAATGAAGAGGAAAAATAGAAAAATAGATCCAAAATTCTTCAAATCAATTTTATTAGATAGATAATAGTATAAACAAAATTATAAAATAGAAAACACTATTTCTGAGATTTTTGATTTTTATGTATTTCCTTTTTCTATTTTTAGGGTATTTAATTTTTGAAGTGTGAAAAAATAATAAATTAACACAAAATATATTTTTTAGAATTTTACAAAAGACTTTATATTTTTTGGAATTTTCGAAGTCAAATAGGGGCTTTTGTGATATTTTGATATTTATAAATATTAGAAGGACTTAAATTCTAAAAATAAATATATGGCATGAAAATATGTGTAATCAAGAACTTAAAATCATTTTTTGGTAATTTTTGGAGCATAATAGCTATTTTTCATAAATGGAGGAAATGAATAAAAAATGCTAAACTAGCAGGGGTGAATATGTAAATAAAATTATATGCGTGGGACTCTCTACAATTTTCACAAAATTATATAACAGAAGTAAAAAGTTAATGGACTAAAACAAAATACAGAAAACCTTAAGGGCATGCCTACAAAATGCCCACCTCAAGTGTACGACCACGTGAGGTGAGCCGGTGTAGACCAATATGCAAATAAAGAAAATGCGAGGTTTTTTATGCAAATGATACAAATTAATATAAGGCAGGTGAATGTAAATATTAATTATTAATTACCAAAAATGGATGGCCTAAGATGCAAAATATCCCTCCCTAAGCGCGATTGGATGGCTGATCTCTTTCCACTTATACATGTATCGAAATAAGGGGGGTCGGCGATGCTTTGCCGATGGACGCACTAGATCAGATCCTGCAAGGGGATCAACGGTCACGGGCGAGCTTCATCCAACGGTTACGGACAAATCTAGGGCGATCCTTAGATCGGACGACTGAGGGGATATGGTTAAGAACATGGATGAACTCAGGTGAGGCGAGCTTCCTCCAGCATGTTCTCCTTCCTCCGATGTTCCTGCTGCTCCAAAATGGCCAAAGTTGTTCCTAGAAGGGTCCTCTATCTGCTGGAAGCCAACGGATCTGTGATGCTCTACGAACCTCATGCGAACCACCAAAAACACCCTAGTAGGGAATGAAGCTCCGGGACCTGCAAAAAAAGGTTAAAACTGCCTCGACCCTTTATGTGATGAAATGAGGCGTAGGTGCCTCGGGCGGAGGCGCTCCAGTGAAGGTGGAGGAAGGAGCGCCGGTATCTTGTTTTGGGTGGATTCGAGGTGGTCTGGAGGTGGACAAAGATGGAGAAGGCGCTAGGGAAGGGAGTGGAGGTGGGTTGGCGTGTCGAGAATAGGTGGTTCACGGTGGGCCGGAGCTTAGCTCCGACGAACTACGAGTAGGGTTGATTAAGCTAAAACTAGCGATTAAAGTGCAAAATTAAAGTAGAAACAAAACCTTAGGATCTAAGCTGCCTAGAAAACGATAAAATGGGTACCTCAGTGGCCTAGAGACCATGAAGCAAAACCTCGACGACCGATGGCCGAAGATGATGGTGGAACGACCAAATTCCTGCCTTAGATCATTCCTAAGGAGCTAGAGAGGGTCCTGTCTCGTCCCTCAATCTTGGTCTCACAAAGGGTATATTGAAAAAGGCCAAAAGGAGGTTCAAAAATCAAATAAGGCAGAATGGAGGTTTATGTACAACGGGCTAGACAGGGGGGGGGGGAGAATGAGTTCAAGCAGCTAAATCAAAGGACCAATCCTCAATGTATCATGCCTGTGTGATAGAGCAATGAACGAGAACAAACATCGAAGAAGGAATCAATCCATTTGGGTGAAGGAATTGGCGGGAAGAAATTGATGAACACAGGTCAAAAACCAGGTCTATCAGAACATAGGGCCTCGGTTAGAGAGTTGACTGAGGTCAACTTGCGGGGGAACCTGGTTGGTCCATGTGGACCAACCAAAAAAACTCGACCAAAAATTATTTATAAAATAAATAATAATTAATAAATGATTTTATTAATTTTAAGTTATAAAATACAAAAACATTTATTATTTTCATGGTGTTTTTTTATAATTTTGATTTATTTTTAGAGATATTTTACTATGAATTAGTTTTTAGGGCTAATTTATAGGTATATTCATTTTAGGACTTTTATTTTTATTCTTTATATTTAATTTTATTATTTAATTTTCTTATTTTATATAATTATAACTTATTTTTATATACATAAATATATTTTTATTATATAATATTTACACTTAAATAAATATATATACTTATTATATATGTATAGTTATTGTAAATTCATCTATGTATTTTATTAAGTATTTTATTTTAATTCTTTCTTGATGGTTTTATTCTAGTTTAAATATGTACATATGACATAAATAATATTTAAAAAATGATAAAAATATAAAATTATAAAAATAATATAGAATAAATAAAATGAATAATTTATTTGTGTATATTTAGGAAGATGCACGCAAAGAATATTGCAAGCCTTTGTCAAGAGTTCCTGGCGCTCGGTGTAGAGAGTGTCATTTGCGCTTTGGAGTGAATCATGGAGAACATGATCATTCATCCGCACGTGCAACACAAAATTTATGTAGAAATCGCCCTCCAGGGCAGGAGATCCGGCATGACAATTTGGCCAAGATGCCATACCTCAAGGCGGTGATATTGGAGACGCTAAGTCGTCACCTTCCCATCATACTCCCATTTCGGAGTGTGGTTCCCAAACACAAGGAGGGTACTCTACTGTTACAGCCCCAATTGTAACGTAGAAAATCTGTTGGATGGGGATTGGATGGTCCCAAGATGTGTGCCGACCATCCTCGACCCCTTATGAGGATCGTCCGATCCCTATCCAACAGATCCTATGTGTTACAGCATGAGCTGCTACAATAAGGGATCTGTTTCCTCCCAAACATGCATGCATTGATGCTCACACTTTAAAGTGGATGGAATAGTTGGTTTTGGTCGGAATGAAGTTATATGGTAGAAACCGCACGAGTTCAAACCAGAGAGGTTCCTCTTACACCTCTACAAGTTCTGCCATGACATCAACCTCTTTATCGCCATCGCCATTGCTATACATGTCGTCCTACTCATCGATAGCGACCCACATATATTTCGACTCGAAGATCTCTTTTTCTCTGATGCAAGTCCTCTCTCATTGGGCACCAACTTCAGTAAAATAAAGATGAGTGAGAGGAGGATGCTTGGCAAGGGGATACACGATGGGGTGTGGTGGAGGCGCTAGGAGGTGTTAGGAGTGGTGATGAGGATGCATGACAAAGCCAGGAGGCACGTCGAGGAGGATGTGCAACGCATGGGGGAGGCGCGAGGAGGTGGATGCACGACGGTGGGGGATGCATGGAGAGGAGGATACACGATAGGGGGGTGGGGGCGTCAAGGGATTGGGGACGAGAAGGGTTTGGGAGAGGAGGGGGTTGGATGGAATTGTTTTCAAAACTATTGGATCATTTGTTGCCACGTGGCGTATGCCCGCCTGTGAGTTTTTAACAGAGCCTGTCTTACAGCAGACGATCCCCTTCCTCAGGGAAGGCCTCTCCATGCACTGGTGCAACTATGCACGTGGTATCCTATCATAGAACCATCTTGTGGGAAGGCAGAGTTAGAGTTAAGTAAGGCAATCAATGTTGTAATGCATCACTCATATGGGGTCGTAATGATTGATAAAAAGAATTGAAGCCACTGCTTTGAGTCTGGAACTCTAACGTGCATATTAGCATCTAGTTGATTCCTTTGGTCGCAATGTTTCCATGTCATGTATGGAGAGCACTTTTCACATTATGTACAAAATATTTATGTAGACACGTACTTGGTTTGATTGAAGACTATGTGCATTTATGTTCAAACAAATGGCATTGTCACCGAAGGGTAATATTACTACAGGTGTATTTAATTGCATGGACTTCAAATCCACTGCTTCAAAGAATCCTTGTTTTTATTCTCTGTTTTTGGATAAATATAAGAGGAGATGACATGGAATAATATTGATATCTCAATTATTTTTCTTATAAAATGTGTGTGTATAAGATATTTATTTATTTCTCATATTTAAAAAACATGCATATTGCATGTGTCTATATATACGTATATTTGTTGTAAAATCCATGTCATTTTATAAATTATAAAAATATTAATATTATGATTTATGTAGGAGATGAATAATATATAGGAGGGATATACGGACGGGCATATATAGCTCTCTTTCTTTTTGTCAATTTTATACCATTTTTCAATTTAGATATGAAATAACATATTATTTTCCATTTACTTAAATCTCAATATGTTCTTCAAAGTACGCATTCAATAGCGGTGGATTTGGCACACATGTACTCCGACCAGGTTGATGGGGTGTGGCTTGTGGGAGGGGATCTCAACATTACGTTACTACCAGATGATCGTCCACGGGGAGGAGGCGGGAGGGTTGTCGGCTTGGCAGAGTTTTTGGAGTTGGCACATTCTTTGTGATTAACAATTTTGGATGCGTCAGGTTGTGCTTATACATGGCGCAATGCGAGATCGACGTTGAGACTGGACAGGTTCTTGCTTTCCATTGAGGGGGTGGAAAAGTTCCCACTTTCGCGAGCCTAGGCACTACCGCGTACGCACCCAAATCACACGTCCATTATCTGGTCTTCTGGTGAGTAGGGAAGTAGCATATTCTTCTTTCAATTTGAGCGGTCTTGGCTATTGGAAGATGGGTGCAAAGAGTTGGAGGCAGATCTGTGGAGGGGGTAGAGTCCGATGGGTTCAACAGTGAGTCGATTAGCATCTAAACTGGTGCTGCTAAGCCCTTCTTGAAGGGGTTTGGGGGAGAGGTGAGATTGAAGAGAAATGATATGAGCGGTGAGGTGCAGAAAGAGGTGGTTTGTCTGGATGGGCTGGACGATCTGCGAGGGTTGGATCAGGAGGAGTCGGTGGAGAGATCCAGGCTTTTGGAGGTAATTATGATGGAAGATAGGAAAGAAGAGACGGAATGGAGACAGAGGTCCAGGCAGAAGTGGTTGCGTGAAGGGGATGCTAATATCATATTCTTTCGCACTATGGCTTCTGGCAGAAGGAAAAGGAATCACATTCGTGAACTACAGGTGGGAGAGCCGGGGCTCTGCGGGGAGGCACAAATAGGCAGGGCTTTGAGATATTATTTTGTGGAGACATCGCGGAGGAGGCAGGGGGATGGGTGGGCATGGTTGGGAAGGGGGTGAAGTCATTATCACCAAGGTAGGCGGAGGAGCTGGATGCACGATTCTCGGAAGCCAAGGTGAAGAGGGCAGTCTGGGGTCTGAATGCGGATGGGGCGCCAGGGCCGGATGGATTTCCAATCTTTTTTCATAGAGATTTTTGGGGCCTTCTGAAGGCTGAGATTCTAGAGGTGCTAGAAGAGTTGAGAGGAGGGAACAGAGAGTCCGAGAAGGTTAATAGGGCGATGTTATTTTTGCTGCCGAAGAAAGATCACCTGATAAGAGTTGAAGTTTTCAGACTAATAACACTATCGAACATGATTTACCTCATTGTGGCAAAAGTGTTGGCAAACAGGCAGATGGGGTCTTGGATTTTATTGTTCTGGAGGACCAATCCGTGTTCATTTCGGGTCAGCAGATGGCCTGGTTGTGGCGTCAGAGATTTTGCTTAGAATGGAGACGTAATGGTGCAAAGGGTGTGTTGTGGAAGATTGACTTTGCAAAAGCTTATCATTGTTTGATTGAAGCTTCCTATGGATGTCGTTGAGGAGAAGAGGGTTCCCAGAAGGCTCGATTTCGTGGATGAAAGGATGTATCACTGTATCTTTCTTCTCGATTTTAGTGAATGGGCGGCCCGAGGGGTTTTATTCCAACCTCAGAGAGGAGTGCGACATGGGTGTCCTCTACTGCCCATGCTTTTTGTTCTGGTTGCGTATGCATTGGCGGTAATGTTCAGGGTGTGAGGGTTTTCGTCTGGATGACATCTTCGTGTTGTTAATGCAGTATGCTGATGAGACGGTGCTTTTTCTAGATGGGATAGATGAAATGATTGGTAGAGCGGCTCAGTTACTGGACATTTTTAGTAGTCTGTCTAAGCTGGAGATAAACCTGCAGAAATCAGTGGTTATCACCTTTGGGTTACAGATGAAGAACATACCAGAATAGCCTAGCTGCTTGGCTGTTAGTTTGGGGACCTACCGATTACCTATTTGGGTCTTCTATTGGTGGTTGGAAATCTCCGAGTGCTAGATTGGGACGTTGTTATCCAGAAGATAGAGGGGAAACTGGCAGGTTGTTTCCTTATCCAAGGGTGCTAAGATGATTTTGCTGAAGCATGTCCTATCCGCCATTCCAACTTTCTTTTTCTCCAGTATATTGATGCTAGTTGGGGTGATAAAAATGATTGAAATGCTGATGAGAAGATTCTTCTGGTCAGACGAGAAGCAACAAAAGTTAGAAGTGTGTCTGGTGGCATGGGAGGAGATCACGAAAATTAGGGATCAGGGGGGTTGGGAGTTCGGGATTTGGCGTACATGAACAGGGCTCTGATGGCAAAGTGGGTGATGCGTATTTGGGGACCATCAATGGATATAGCCACAAGATTGATTAGAAGGATCTATGGGGTGAAAGGTGTCTTAATGGCAAGAACTACTTGGTTTGAGTCGCCCCTATGGTACGGGGTGAGGGAGGTTCTGAGACTCGTATCATATAGGCTAACGCCTAAGCTGGGGGATGGGCAAGGCTTTAGATTTTGGAGGGATGATTGGACCAGGGGAAGGAGCTCTAGAGATGTGATTCCCAAGACTGTTTGCGATGGCGGCATCAAAGGAGGCTACTTTGAGGGACCTGACTATTTCTAGGGAATGGAGACTAAGTTTTGCAGCGATCCTCTTAGACAGGAGGAGAGAGGAATTAATTAGACTATTGGTTGTGGCTCATGTTCTAGGTGATTACTTTTAGACCTGGGACCATTATGAGTGGTCGGGTACAAGATTCTTTGTCAAGTAGTTATACAGAGAGCTAAAAAATGGTGGAGATGAACAAGATCTCGACTTGTGCAAGAACGCAAAGATTATTTGGGCTTGCAAGATCCCAAGTAAGATAAAGGTTTTACTTTGGTGCTTGAGGAGAGACAAGCTTTATGGCAAGGTTAGGAGGGCGAGGATTTTGAGGCATCAGGATGTGACTTGTGACAGGTGCGAGGAGCAGATGGAGAACACAGAACATCTTTTCTTCACTTGCGAGGCTTCGACGAGGGTTTGTAGATAGATGGCGATCCCGTGGATAGACGTGGTTGGTTTTGCGAACTTTTGGGAGGCAATAAGAAAGGTTGGAGGCAGCTCCACTGACAATGTTGCAAAACCTTTTGCGGTGTTGTGGTCAATCTGGCTGACAAGAAATGAGCTCGTTTTTAAAAATCAGAGGTTTTATTCAGAAAATGTTATGTCTCATCGTAGAGCTCTCATGAGCCTTTGGGAGTTTAGGTAATGTACTTTATAACCCTTCTTAGTAATGATATAACACTTTTGCGGTGACTCTGACCCTGTGAGCTCACCCTCTTTTCCATAAAAAAAATCCATCATGATCTTTGCTCAATTATAACATCCAATGAGATTCTAAGTAAATAAAATAAAGAACAAAAAAGAAATATATGCTCCCAGCGAAGCACGTGTTGTATTTGTCAGTACTAATATAAATCAGGCATTGTAGTTTTTGTACATGCTACTATGCCGGTATTCATGACTCTTGATATATAGTCTTAATATAGGATAAGAAGATTGTATGTTTAGTTGAAAAAAGTTATTGTGTTGAATCTCTTGTTAACTTAAATAAATATATAATAGTCTAAATTATAAAAAAAGATGGCCATAAACCCTAATCTAAATTAATTACTTCATTTAATTGTATTTGAGATAGCAAATGCCGTTATTTTACAGTTCACAAGGAAATTTCATGGATGGAAGATCATAGCTGATGCCCTTCGGATGGGAAGTGCCAAGAGCGAGGGGAGGAGAGGAGGGGAATATGTATGACCAATGTGGGGGAGGGAGGAAACGTGGGAGGAGTAATAGAGCAGGAGCTGCAATGCATGGGACCAACCGATCCCCATCAAATGGTCGCCCGCGTCACAGCACCTGCTATATTACAGCAAAGAATCTTCTTTGGGTAAGGGAGAAGTGGGTGCGGGTGTGGGAGGGAACCAATGTAAATGACATTTACAATAGGGGCCGTAATGCACGAGAAACGTCCTAAAGGAATAGAGATAGTGAACTCGCATCTCGAGGCGGCTGTAGCCCCTATCCACTGGGTGGGGGTGGGGGGTGTCCATTTTAATATATAAAGGTAATTATAAAATTATAATGCATGTAAAAATCCATTTCTGAGCATCTTGCGTTCGGCTAGAGAAAATCAATAAAAGACGATTGTGTATCCAGAGAAACGGACGCATCAAATCATTCAAAAGATTACGTAATTAGCAGTCTGCGAACGATGATAATTTGGTAATCCGACTGTTCAATCTCGGTAAAACGGAAAGCAGAAAATCGTGTTAACAGCTCAGATCATCGTAAAAGAGACGGCAATACTCCGGCATGTACTCCTCCTCCAGCGTCACCATCACCACGACGCTCCCCTCCTCGCCGCCGATGTTGCGCATCACATACACCATTCCAGCCGCCTGGAACACCGCACGGTTGATGAACACCGGGGATCCCCACCCGAAGTTCGCCGCGTATAAAGGCAGGTTCAGCCAATTCACGGCCACGATGTCTTCCGGCGACGTCACTGTCCTCCCCCGCGTACCATTCGTCTCCAGGAAATCGATCTGAGACCGGAAGAACCTGCCATGAAGCTTCTTCTTCCCCTCTTCAAATTTCGCGCCAATTTCATCGATCGTCCCGCTGGCGATCTCGCCGACTACTGCCTCCAATTTCATCGGCAACAACGCGTTGCCAAAGTAATTGGCGGGTAGGCGGCTCCAGACGGCGGCGGATATCCACGGATATGAAGACCCTCGTCGGCTTGTCAAAGGAGAGCTTCCTGGCCTTGCAGGCAGACCGCCAAGCGTGTGCAGTCACCGCGGAGAAGGTGGACACTCCCTTGCCTTGGGCTTTCAGCTTAGAGACCTGAGCCTTCGTTAGATGGAACAACTTCGTGCGGACGGGCACTGGGACGCTGTTGACGTCATCTTTGCCCCTGCAGTAATCGCACTCCGTGTGCTCGAATTCAACCAACGGGGGGCTCCGTCCCTTGAGAAGGCTGCGGTCGAGGAAGGGCGGCATCACGGTGGAGGGATCCACGCCGCGGGCGATGTCGACCCACGCGGAGATGAAGCTCAGCGAGGAGACTCCGTCGCCCATCATGTGGTGCGCCGCAGTTCCCATACAAACGCCTCCGCACTTAAATCTCGTCAACTGGATAGTAGATCGATCTTAGATCAATTCCATTCTTTCAATTGAAAACCACAGTTATTGGATACATAGGATTCAATCTTGGGAACAGGTAGAACATTAACCGAGGATTCAATCTTGAGTTTTGCAAATCTGATTCTTACGTGCGTACCTGAAGAACAAAGAGGGGGCATGGCGGATCCGCAGAGGCGATGTCTTGGGGGAAGAATAGGGTTTTAATAAGAGGACCAGGGGTGAAGTCACCCCACTCTTCCATGGTCCACTCGCAAGCAGCTTCCACAAAGAGCACCCCCTTGCCTGTGCAATGGATCTCGAGACGACCGTCCTCGTCGTGCCCGTACTCACCCGCAAACGGGTAGAAGGGGACGAGAGCCTTCGCGAGTGAACACTTCAACTTCCCGACATCGAAGAAGGAATCGTCGCCGTTAGGCTTGTAGAGGTAGATCATCGGGGTGTAACACTTGCGTGTCCCGAGGAGGTCGATGCTGGAGAGCCAGATGGAGTGGCTGGGGGTCTCACCAGCTGGCTTGACGTAGCCTGAGCTGAGGGTCTTGACTGCTCTCAGATCTCCGCTCTTCTCCATGGCTGGTCTTGGAGATTGGCCTGTGTGGCTCGAGGGCTAGATCTGTCGGTTTCATATGTTCGGGGAAGGCCGCTCCATGCAGTGGTCCAACCGTGCAATCATTGTTGTATCTTGTCGGAGAACGTGACTAACGTAGGAAGGCAAAGATACAGTTACGTAAGGCAATCATTATTGTATTAAACAAACCCCCCTTTAATGTGGGGTGCGGATCCTATGCAGAAAGTGAATTGCAGCGGAATATGCTGCAATTCACGGATAGAAGACACGTGTCCTGAGGGAGATCCAACAGCCCGTGCGATCTCACTCTGAATTGTCTCCTCGCCCGTCTTGTCCCTGACCTCAACGCCTCTCGCCGCCGCCCTCTCCCCGACCCTGAGCCCCCTCTCGTCGCCAACCCTCTCCCCTGACCTCAAGCCCTCTCGTCCCCGCCGCCATCCTCTCCCCCGCCTCTCGCCGCCTCGCCGCCATCCTCTCCCTCGACCCTGGGTGCGAGAGGGTCGGGCTCGACGAGAGACGGCAGGGGTCGGTGGAGAGGGTGGTGGCGGGGGGTGGGACAGCTCGAGGACGGTGAGAGGCGGCGGGTGCGAGAGGGTTCGGCGAGGGGGCTCGAGGACGACGAGAGGCGGTGGGGGCTCGGGTGCGAGAGGGTGGCGGCGAGGCGGCCCGACGGGTGCGAGAGGGCTCGGCGAGGAGCCTCGAGGACGGCGAGAGGGTCGGGGACAGCTCGAGTACGGCGAGAGGCGGTGAGAGGGTGCGACACCGGGGTCTCGATCTTGAGGGGAACGAGGTGAGAGAAAGGTGGGAGGTGATGGAGAAGGCGAAGGGGAAGAAGGTTGAGGTGGTAGTGGGACGTGGAATGGTTGAAACATGGAGGTCTGCTCCGGCAAACTACGAAAGGGCTCGATTAGGTTAAATTAAACACAAAAATTAGAAAGAAAATGCAGGAAGTGAACCAAGGTTTAGATCTAACGAGATAAGACAAGGAAATGAAACTCAAATCGGCTAGGCCGACGAAGCGAGCTTCACGACGGCAGAGCTTTCAAAAATCGGTGTGGTTATCCTAAAACCGCAATGGCTTCGCTGCAAGTAGCTGGAGAAATGCCTGTCATGCACCTCAATCGAGAGTTAGGAGATGGGAGCCAAAACTTGTTCCAAGGAGATTCAAACTGGGAAGGAAGGTGATGGTGGTGTTTTGTATCGGTGGTGAACTGGCGATCTTCAAGGACATGTCACAAGCGCTGCAACTATATTTGGCCATAGAAAATTGCTCGGCGAGAATCATGGATCTACAGGGACCAAATCTTGTGATGGGTCAAATCCCCCTCGAGCGACACATCATAGGAGAGAAAATTGAGAAATTGGGGTAAAAACGAGGTTTTGAACGGGACTACTGATCACCGCCCAAATGACAGAGGTAAAAGGTCTAAAGAAATAAATCACAATGTCGTTGCGACCTCAATCAAATGGACTAAGTGAATCAAGAAAAATAATCAACCACTCGAATAAGATAAAATCAAGCAAGCACAAGAAAGAGCGGTCTAGCTATTAGGTTTAACCTGGTATAGCTCCCAGGGTCGAACTCAAGGAGCACAGATTGGCCTTGCGGCCTACGATGTAGTCAGGAATCCAAAAAGTCTTTTTTAAGGTTTTTATTTGTTTTTATATTTTTTTAGATTTTTTTATGAGTGAGAAAATGAGAGAATGTAAATACAAGGGGACTTCAACAATTTATACAACACACAAAAATGATGCAAAAATTCCAGAAAATTGGTTTTTAGGTTTTTTAAGTTTTTTACTGTTTTTGGTGAATTTTTGGAATTTTTCTAATGGATAAAATAATTATTAAAAATCAAACAAGGCAAGAAACAATGGGTACTGTCCAGCAAGGTTAGAAACTCAAAAATAAAATATTTAAGAGCTTCAAACAACCCTGGAGGTAATTTTCCTATAATCTATGAAGAACAAGGAAAATTTAGGCACCCTAATTATTGTTTTTGGATTTTTAATTTATTTATTACAATTTTTATGGGTTTTTAGGTTTTTTTCAATTTTTAGGGTTTTTAAGTGATGAAAATTAGCCAAAATTGGCTAGAAAATCAAGCAAACAGTAAACAACAATGTCTAAATTTTTTGGAATTTTTGGTGAAGTTTTTATATTTTTTTGGTATTTTTAGAGTCAAACAGTAGCAAAAATAGGGGTTTTTGAATTTTTAAAAATAATAAATGAAATCAGAAATGTCCCCAAAAATCATAGAAATTCCTACACCATGGCAGGAGCCATGTGTCAAAATTTCATTGGATTTGGAGTTCGTTTGATATTTTATTCAAAAATAAAGGTGGGGCACTGTGCACAGGGACCTAAGTGCAAATACCCAAAAGTTCTGGGGTCCTGGTGCAAAATACCCAAGAAATCACGTGCCAAGCACGTGTCTGGGGCACACAGGGACCTAAATGTAATAAAAATAAGTTCCGAGGGCTTATTAGTAACAAGTACCAAAAGTCCAGGGGCTTATATGCAATTTACCCAAAATAATTCGCACATGTGCAAAAACAATGCTCACAGGGGCATAAATGCAAATAAACAAAACATTTCATTCAATTAATAACATCCAGAACTACAAGGGGTCGCATGCAAATAACCCAGAAATAACACGTGATGACGCACGTGGTTCACTACTGGCAGGGGTATAAGTGCAATTAAAATAAAGTCCGAGGTCCTTGATGCAAATTACCCAGAAAATAAACAACTGAAATTAGAAATTACAGGACTAAAACGAAATTCGACAAACAGAGGGGGCCCTATGATATTTACCCCTTTATTAATAGCCGACGGTTGGATGGTGACGCGTGGATGATCGGACGGTGGAGAACAAACGCGCCTTTAACTAAGGAAGCGCGGGCCTGATCTGACGGCTGGTATGCGTCCACGTGGTTGATCGGACGGTGGAGATGCTGCGTGGCTCTTCGAAGAAAACCAAGCCCAGATCGGATGGTCGAGGTGAAGCCACGTGGATAATCGGACGGCTGATAGACGTCGTGGCTTAACCTCGCTGCTCAACGGCCCAGATGAGATCCTCTGATGTATCGACGGCTGCTGCTCCTCCTCAGATGAACGGACACGATCAGAACTGGAGCGAGGCTTTCATCGGACGGCTCTGGAAGGTGGAGGAAGAACTCGACGCCGGCGAACTTCGCCGACGTCCTGCGTGAACTCCGGTCCTCCTCAGCTGCGCCTGAAGGTCGGAGAAGCTCCGCTGGACGATCCCGCAGCTGCTGGTGGTGGCCAAGAGCTCAACCGAGCCCTGGAGGGGCTCCGGCGAGACCTGGCGGTTCGAAGCTCCTGGCTGAATGGCGAAGGGCCTCAGACGCCCTCGTTTCGACCTGCAAAGTAGACAAGGAGCTTCGCGGGTCGAGGGCAAAGTGCCTCGACCCAAGAAGGCGGGGTGAAGGTGGATGGTGCGCCGTGGCGGAGGAGCTCCGGCGAGGCGACGGCGGTGGAGCTCGACTCCCAGATCCTGTGCGATCTGGGTTGTGCGAATGGGTGAAGAAGGTGCGTGAGGGGAGCGCGAAGGTGATGGTCGGGTCGGGAGGTCGAGATGATAAGCGAGGTGGTCGGAATCGAAGAAGTGCGTCGGAGATGGAATTTGGGCGTAATCGAAAATTAGTCTAAACTAAAGGAAACTACGGCTACCTGATGGATGCTGGAGACTGTGGTGGAGATGGGCTATCTCCGGGTCGTAGCTTCGAAGGGCGTCAAGGCCTGAAGCTCGATGCTCGACGCGGCGGCGGAGCAAGGACGGCGAGGTTACGCCGGATCAGAGGATACGCCTTCTCGCCTCACTGCTACAAAGGCAACGGCTTGCTGTCACTCTTGCGAGGCCAATGGAGGTCACGGGGAAGAAGGAGAGGGTCCAAAGATGCGGCGCGAGGGCGGCGGAGGGGAAGGATATATAGCGTGACCGGGCGACTAGGGTTGAGGCTCGACGGCTAAGGAAAGCGTCGACTTGATGGCTGAAGATCCGGCGAGGGAGAGGGATGTGCGGCGAAGAATATGGGCGCGGGGGTTGAGTTGAAGACAGGCTGGACGCGCGTGGATAAATCGGGGAAGAAGGGCGCGGCGCGCGTTGGCCAGAAAAGGAAGGAGGCGCGGGGGAGTTGACTGGGGTCAACATTCCCCCGTGGCCCAGTCAGGAGCGGCCACGTGTGCCCGAACTTTGACCATTTATTTTAGGGCAAAAATAGGTCGAATTAAAGAAAACTTAAAACATGAAATATTTTTCTTTTATTTTTTTCTATTTTTTGGTGATTTTTAATTAATTTTTGGGAATAAAAATAGGTTAGCTCTATATATAGGTATATGTACACTGCATGGATTTTTATTTTTGATTTTTTTTTATTTGTTATTTTTTTGTGTTTTTATGCTCATTTTGTATTTTATTTATTTACAAGATAAAATATGGAATAAAAGAATATTTTTATTTTATTTTTATCACATATATACAAGGGTGAAATAAATAAATGAATACATTTATATACATGGTATAAATACAATGTATTTTTGTATTTTCAATTTTGTAATTTTTATTTGATTTTTGTTTTGTTTCTTTTTATTTATTTTATTTACAAAATGTAATATAGAATATTTACAAAAAGTTTGGAAAATAAATGAATTTATTTACAAGGTGAAATAAATACAATGGTGTGGTTTATACACAAGGTGAAGGAAGGGTATTTTTGGAATTTTTGATTTTTATCTTTTTATTTTGTTTTTAATAGAATATACACATAATATGGACAAACATATTTTTGGGTGAGGAAAATATATAGTTTAATATATTTACAAATATATACACATGAGCTCCTATCTCCCTCTACTTTGGCTTTTATGCGGCCAGGCCCATGCTGAGCCCTCCCTTGGGTTAGGTTGCTCAATATTTATTCTAAATATTTCCCTCTTTTTCTTTTTGCTCTTTATTCTTTTATTTTGTGCACAAAAACATGCTAATTATAGGCTTTTACCCAATGCATGATTTTGGTATTTATTTATATTTACACATATCTACATGTATTTGCAAAGGGTTTTGTAGCTAAAATAGAAGAATAAAGAGTGATGAATGGGTATTCATCACCCCCCTATGCTTAACTTTGCTAGTCCC
This sequence comes from Ottelia alismoides, assembly GCA_037367405.1. Classification (NCBI taxonomy): domain Eukaryota; kingdom Viridiplantae; phylum Streptophyta; class Magnoliopsida; order Alismatales; family Hydrocharitaceae; genus Ottelia; species Ottelia alismoides. Next base: position 243,665 of record JAZKJV010007223.1, read on the forward strand.
TTAGCAAACACTTATTTGAAAAAGAAGTGAAAAAGAAAGAAAAAGAAAAAGAAAAAGAGGATGTACATGGATCAAGGTTGATTTATTAAATTTTGCCTTCATTAACTTGAAATATGGAGCTCGATCAGATCTTTGGATTATTAATGTGTCGGAACCTTGTTTGGACTTAAGCTTAAAACTCAACAGCCTCCAAGTTCCACCAATCTATAGGCAAGACTCCTCAATAAACCAGATCAGAACAAGTCTTCATACACAAACTCTAATGACCATGAATCTTTTCCTTGCGGTGTAAGTGATATGTGGCTCCCCACCTCAGAAGTGACAAAGAAACAACCTCCCTCAACCTGGTAACTCTAATGCCTCGGTCTAGCAACTCTTTCCTCGAGAAGCGGGGTATTCCCTTCTAAGTTCAAGTGCAACCGACTCAAGAAGAGGGGGTAGAAGTATAGAGTTTTGGAAGCTTAGCCAGTGTAGCTAAGTCTCCCGCTGCAAGCTTCATGAGATGTAACATGGATACCATAAGCTTTTGCTTCATACTCCGGTGGGGTTATTAAATTTTCAATCCGACCCACCACTTTTTTGGAGTTCTTTTTGCATTTTTGCATTTTTTTTCTTTCTTTTTTTTTTTTTTTTTCAACAACTTCTGTACAACATATCTACATGGTGCAGCATATATAAGAAATTTCCCTTGAGCCAGTAGACTATCCCTCTTTTGAAGCTTTATTGCAACCCACAGCTTCTGTCTTTAGCTTTCAACACCACTAGACCAAGTTGAGGTGCACTTCCTTCACTATAAGAAGAAGAGAGGTTCCGCCTAGAAGTACTACCCTCATATGCTACCCCAAGCCAAAGGAAACTGCCTCCTCACCACCTCATCCATGGAGAGCCATGTGTAAAGTGCAGGTGCAAGTTAAGCCATTGTCTCTGAGAGTCATGCGTGTGTTGTTAAGTGCTCTTCTTAGGCTCATCAAGATGACATATGCTCATAGCCTAGTGGACTCAAAGAATTAAGTCCTTATGGACCTGAAAAGCCTTAACCCTAAGTCCTACAAGGTTCCTCTTGAAGTTAAGTGAATTAAGATCTTATTCAAGCTCCATTTCTCAATTTAATTCCAGGCTTAATTTAAATGTCAACTCTCATCCAGGAAAAACTATATATATGTACAAAAGATGCTTTTTACAAATATTTTACAATCATGCAAAAAAATTTTTGAAAAATGTTTTGAAATCATGAATGAATGATGCATGAAGTGCAAGTTTTGCAAAATGATATTTACACACATTTACACAAGATTTTTGCAAACTTTTGATTTTCAAAACATTTTGGAAAAAAAAAAAATTGTACTATATACATAATTTTGATACAAAATATTTTACACAAGCTTTACACAAAAGATTTTTGAAATCATTTTTACAAAAATACTTTGTACACTAGCTATGTATGTGCAAGAATAAAAGAGGTTTATGTACATGAAAAATTTTAATTTTTGTGATTTTTGTGATTTTTAGCCATTTTATTTATTAACACACTCACACAAAGTACGAGTTATGGCTAAAGTATATATGAAATATATACACACCCCCCCTATACTTAGCTCGAACGATGTCCTCAGAGTGATCAAGAGCGATGAAGAAGACATAACTCGTGCTTAGTAAAAGGGAAGTGAAAAGGAATGACTAAGTACAGGAACGAATAAATGAATAGAATGAGAGGAACTCGGTGGTTTCCCCCTATACTTAGGATTAACTAATCCTAAGTATAGAAAGCTGTACATGAAGGGAAATCCGAGTGAAGAATATACAGAATCTGCCCCCCCTATACTTAGGGTAAAATATCCCTAAGTATAGGCAGCAAAAACAAGAGCAGAAAGAATGAAAAGAATACTCACAGGTCCGACATCCCCCCTATACTTAGGGTAAAGTACACCCTAAGTATAGCATAATCATAAGATGAGAGATGGGATGTGGGACTAAAGAATAGAATGATATGGACAACTGGATCTATACAGGCGGAGGAACAGTGAAAATCAGGCGTGAGATGTAAAAGATGTGAGTCAAAGGACCACATCTCACGCAAAATGAATAGCGGCAATAATTACGTCCCGCGGCTCATGATCTAGAAATGGTTTGAGCCGCTGGCCGTTCACTCGGAAGGTACTCTCAGAAGATAACTCAGATATATCAATGCTACCGTTATCGTGTACCTTTCTGACCAAATAGGGTCCTTTCCATTTGCTCTGTAGCTTCCCTGGAAATAATCTAAGCCTTGCATCAAACAGCCATACTTTCTGTCCAATCTCAAAATGCTTGTGGCTGATATGAGAATCATGCCACTCCTTGATTTTCTCCTTATAATGTAGGCTGTTTGAGAAAGCTGCATCTCTAAGCTCTTCCAAGGCGGCTAACTCTGCCCTCCTTTGGTCTCCTATACCATTTGGATCCATCAATATGTCTGTGACTGCCCAGAGTGACTTGTGCCTCAGCTCAACTGGCAGGTGACAGGGCTTGCCATACACGAGGCGAAAGGGAGATGTACCCAATGGAGTCTTGAAAGACGTCCGATATGCCCACAAGACCGAGTCCAAAAGCTGTGACCAATTCTTTCGGTCAGGGCGGACGACTTTCTGCAAAATGTTCTTGATCTCCCTATTCGACACTTCGGCTAGACCATTTGTCTGTGGATGATACGGTGTAGCAACACGATGATCTATGCCGAACTCGTTAGCAAGTGCCTTCACCTTGTCGTTGATGAAGTGAGATCCCCCATCTGAAATCAGAACTCGTGGAACCCCGAACCGCGTGATGATGTTCTTCCTCAAAAATCTGCAAACTGTCTTCGCATCTGCGGCTCGGGCGGGGATAGCCTCAACCCAATGACTAACATAATCTACGGCCAACAGAATGTACTCAAATCCCTGACTCTTAGGGAATGGACCCATGAAATCGATGCCCCATGCGTCAAAAACCTCACAGAAGTGAATGGGCTGCATCGGCATCATATCACGCTGTCCACAAGTGCCCATCCTCTGACAGTCAGTACACCTCTTCACGAATTCATCAGAGTCCTTGAAGAGGGTAGGCCACCACAAGCCGGATTGAAGCACTTTCTGTGCCGTTCTCCTCCCAGAATGATGTCCTCCTGCCTCAAGCTTGTGGCAGTAAGTGAGGACACTATGGTGTTCCTCCTGAGGAATACACCGACGCCAGATGCTATCCCCTCCTTCGTGGTAAAGGATGGGATCCTCCCAGTGGTAGGACTTGGCCTTCGCAAGGAAGGTCTCAATCTTCTGCTTGGGCCAATCTTGTGGGACTTTCCCAGCAACGAGAAAGTTCACAATATCGGCATACCACGGGAGTGAGGCGATAGCAAGGATCGCCTCATCTGGGAAGGTATCACAAATGGGATCAATCTGCTCAGTCTCCTCAGGCTGCTCTAATCGGGATAAATGATCCGCCACCACATTCTTGACTCCAGGCTTATCCTTGATCTCAATGTCGAACTCCTGGAGTAGAAGGATCCATCTAGTAAGTCTGGCCTTGGCATCCTTCTTTGCCATGAGGTACCTGATGGCGGTGTGATCTGTGTACAAGGTCACTCGAGATCCAATGATATATGATCTGAATTTATCTAGGGCAAACACTACTGCTAGCATCTCCTTCTCTGTGACTGTATAATTCCGCTGGGCGGAATCCAATGTGCGGCTAGCATAGTGTATCGCAAATGGTACCCCATCCCTCCTCTGTCCTAGCACGGCCCCTACGGCAAAATCAGAGGCGTCCGTCATGATCTCGAATGGGAGAGACCAATCGGGTGGCTGAAGGACAGGAGCCTCAATTACGCACTGTTGGAGAGTCTCAAAGGACGAAAGACACTTGTCATCGACAAGGAACTCGGTGTCTTTCGTCAATAGGTCAGTCAACGGTCGGGCAATCTTGCTGAAATCATGAATGAATCTCCTGTAAAAACCAACGTGCCCCAGAAATGACCGTAACTGCTTCAGATTGGACGGTGGTGTGAGTTTCCTAATGACATCGACCTTGGCCGGATCAACCTCCATGCCTCTGTTGGAGATGATGTGGCCAAGCACCGTCCCTTGAGTCACCATGAAGTGACTCTTCTCCCAAGACAGAACCAAGCGGGTATCAATACATCGCTGGAGCACTCGGTCTAGGCAATCAAGACAGGAATCGAAACCGTCGCCGTAAACCGAGAAGTCGTCCATGAAGACCTCCAAGCACTCCCCTACCATGTCCGAAAATATTGACAGCATGCATCTCTGAAAAGTCGCAGGGGCGTTACATAGCCCGAATGGCATGCGTCGAAAGGCATATGTACCGAAGGGACAGGTAAAGGTGGTCTTCTCCTGATCCTCAGGAGCGATGGCCACCTGGTTGTAGCCCGAGTACCCATCTAAGAAGCAATAATGGCTCTTCCCTGCCAGTCTCTCTATGATCTGATCAATAAAAGGCAGGGGGAAATGGTCCTTCTTGGTGGCCTGGTTGAGTCTCCTGTAGTCAACACAGACCCGCCAAGAGGTGGGTACTCGTGTAGCAATCTCCTCTCCCGACTCACTGATCACAGTCGTGATGCCCGTCTTCTTGGGCACCACATGCAAGGGGCTAACCCACTTGGAGTCGGAAATGGGATAAATAAAATCTGCACTCCACCATTTTGATATTTCCTTCATAACAACCTCTCTTAGGTTGGGGTTCAGTCGCCGCTGGAACTCACGTGACGGCTTTGCCCCTTCCTCGAGATAGATATGGTGGGAGCACAACGAGGGACTAATCCCATGGAGATCTGCTACGCTCCATCCAATTGCCTTGCGGTTCTTTTCAAGAACCTCCATCAGACGGGATTCTTGTTCTCCAGTCAGATCTGCAGAGATGATGACTGGGTACATCTCAGACTCTCCCGCAAGGAATCGATACTTCAGCGAAGTAGGGAGCGGCTTTAGCTCTGGACAGCTAGGTGCTGGCAAATCTGGCTTCTGAAGAAGATGTGTGTATGCGGATAATTCTGCCAAATTTGCCTGGGAAAATGATAATGAACTCTCACAAACTGGATCTGGAGAAGGCGGGTCCTCTACATTGTCTCTGTTCTGCTCTGCCTCTACCTCCTCCTCATCTAAAGGCTCAGGTGGATCCAGATCTGGCATCTGATCATTACAATCTGCCCAATCAGACTCTGAATCCGAGGGATCCATATCAGACTCAGTGGCATCAGTACCACTGGAGAACAAGGTGGTATCAGCACCACCATAGAGCAGGGTGGCCTCAGTACCACCATCACTGGAAATCGTGTCGCGATCAAGATCCGACTCTGCTGACTCAATAGTATCCTGAACCAGGGCTGTGCTCTCCAGACTATCCTCTGCTATCATCTCTGCATCAGATGTATCTGAATATGAGAGGATAGTCTGTGCTGCAGGATTTGCCCAAGCTGCCTCATCATCTGTGATCACAAAATCACAGTCCTGGTGGATGTCTGGCTCTGCGTCTGTCAGCTGCTCTGAGTCTGTACTCCCATGTGAGCGGGATCTAGATCTGGCTCTGTGGTCCTTAACCGTCTCTATTTGTATACTCTCGCCCTGGACGCGAAAGTATACCTTCCCACTGTCATGGTCAGTCACCGCCTTGGCTGTGGCCAAGAATGGGCGACCGAGGATGATGGGGGAATCGGTCAACGAGTCAGGGGTCTCCATGTCCAGCACTACGAAGTCCACGGGGAATTGCAAACCCTGAATCGTGACGACAACGTCTCGTAACAACCCCTTTGGCCTCTTGACAGACCGATCAGCAAACTGAAGGTATGTCCTGCTCTGTCTAAGAGTGCCCAACTCTAAGTGGTCGAGAAGGGCTGCCGGAAGAAGGTTGATAGACGATCCGCTATCTAATAGAGTGCGGTCGAACCTCTGCTCACTAATCTGACATCTGACATACGGGGCCCCTAAATCTGGCCTCTTAGTCGGCAGATGGTTCTGGATCGCGTAACACGTGGCTTTTGTTAGCACATGAATTTCTGCGGTCTTGTTCCTCTTCGTCCTCCTGACTGTGGTCCTATCTCTCAAGGATCGCTGAAGAAGAGGGATGTGCTGCAAAGCCTCATTGAGGGTCAGCTGGATGTGAAATCGGTCTATCATGCTATGGCTGAACTCCTCCTGCTCTCTCTTTTTTGGGTCTTTTTCTTTTTTCTTCCCTTTCCCTAACTCAAGGGCTCTAGGAAAGGGGATCACAGGGTCCTTCTCAGATGAAGGACTAGGAATAGGCCTAGATGAGTCGATGACTGGATCCTCACAAGTATCATTCATCACAGTGGGATCAGAAGAAACTAAACCTTTTCCTTTATTCAAATCAAAGTTCCGAGATACATTCACATGAGGAAAGACAACAGTTCTATCAGAATAAATGTTGGTGGCATCAGTACCACCTCTAGCTGGCTCTACCACTAGACGTCTTGCGGCCTCAGTACCGCTGGCTGGCTCGGCTCTGATGGTGGCGTCAGTACCACCTCCTCTATGTGGTGAAATGGCGGCCTCAGTACCGCCGGTGGAATCAGCATCTCGGGTGGCATCAGTACCACCGTCATCATGATGTGCGGCTTCAGTACCGCTCTCCTCTTCCTCATCTGGCGCTCTAGATGGATCCTCATGTTGTCGCTCAGATGAGGCGCCTCCTGCTGGTCTTCTACCGCTCCTAAGTGTGACAAAATCAGCATCAAATAAATCCGACGAGATAACATCAAATGAGTCACTAGAAGTGGTAGGCTCAGTGTGAACTACCTGCTCAGATTTCCTCTTCAAGTTATTCGGATTAGGCTCGATCTGTGCAGGGATGGCGGCCTTCCCTCTCATCAAGTCCCGCATCTCCTGGCGGAACTCGTCCATCTCCCGTCTAAATGTAGCCTGCTGCTCTGTGAAGAGACGGGCTAAATCATCCATGGCGGGGCTCTCATGGGAGCCCGACGGGTTGCCTCTCTGGTAATGAGGCTGCTGGGGCTGAGAGGGGTAAGAGGATGGATGCTGCTGCTGGTGAGCCTGCTGCTCACGTCTCCAACTCTGTCCCTGCTGCTGATAGGGACGAGATACGAATGATAATGGCTGGTGTGCTGGGTGCTGCTGGTGATCCCTCTGCTGGGAGTACTGCCCTCCCTGACCGGCTGGCTGCTGCTGGGGTTGGTTACCCCCATTCCCCCACCTGAATCCGGGATGGTCTCGTCGGATTCCAGGCTGGGGCCGGTCATACCAAATCCCGTTGACATCCATCAACGGCTCTGCATCGTATGGGGCGGGTGGGAGTACATCCAGAGGCTGATCCGGCTGATATACCACCATCTGTAAGTCTGGAGATGGTGGTGCCTGGTAAGAGGGCTGCTGCTGCTGGTACGGCTCCGCCTGTACAAGGTGAACTTGTCTAGGTTGCTGCAAGGAGCTGGAGCGCTGGGACGAGCTGCGGCTGCTGCCGGAATCGCCTCGCGACAGAAGACGGGGCTGAGGAGCCGTCTGTGCCTCCTGAAGACACAAGAGCTGGGTCTTCATGTCGCTCAGAGTTTGTGCCATTTGCTCCATCTGAGTTATGCCCTGGCACTGCTTCTTCTCTATGATTTCCATGCGGTCCAACTTCTCGCTGATAATCCCCATGTCCGCAGCGGCCGACTCTGCCTGTGCGGCTGCAACTGTGGACGAACTGGATGGACCTGCATCAACCCGTGCTATCCGCTGATACTGCACGGGTCCTGGCGGCTGCTGAGATCTCTGAGTGTACAACCGAGTCTGGGACATCACCATGTAATTTTCTGCCATCTCCTCGTAGATGGCCCAGACTTGGTTGTGGTCCTTGGCAAAGTAGGACCCGCCGCAAGAAGCATTCACCAGACCCTGAAGCTCTGGTGTCATCCCACTAAAGAAGCTCTGAACTAGGTTCGGCTTCGAGATGTCATGGTGTGGGCATCTATCCAGAAGCTCTCTGAACCTCTCCCATGCCTCGTGAAATTGCTCGTTAGGGAGCATGGAGAAGTTGTTGATCAGGGCCCTCGCTGCATTCGTCCGCCCGAGTGGATAGTACTTGTTCAAGTACTCGGTGCGGAGCTGATCCCAAGTGTACACAAACTTCCCTAGATGTTTCAGCCAGGCGGCTGCTCTATCTGCCAGTGAAAAAGGGAAGGCCATCATTCGAATCGTATCTTGGTCCACACGACGGTCGTGGACAGTGCTGCAGATCATCAGAAACTCCTGGAGATGGAGGTGGGGTTCCTCAGTGGCGAGTCCGTGAAAATGAGGAAGCATCTGCAGGGTGTTCGGAGGGAACTTGAAATCCCCTACGATAGCAGGAATCACCACCCATTGGTGCATCAGTGTAGATCCAGGGTTATGAAGCTCCCGCATCGGTCTCGCTGCTGCGGCGGCTGCCGCTGCTGCGGCGGCTGCTGCTGCGGCTGCTGCCTCTGCATCAGCATCAGGAATGTCCTCCGGCTCGCTCGGCTCTTCTCGCTCTCTTCGGAGTCTCTCCAACTCCCTCCTCATCTCTATCATGAATGCCCCCTGATCGCGTAACTGGTTCTGAACCGTCTCTAATGATGCGATCAGGGTGGAGTTGATCGCCCCTTGGTCTAAAACAAAGTGTTCGGGCTGGCGATCGTCTGAACTTCCGGCTCCGGCCATGTGGACGTCTGCAAAATCAGATGAGCCCAACTCAGGTTCGGTCATATTAATTCGTCTCTCCTCGGGCTCATGTCTCTCAGGAACAGAAGAAAGGGGATCGAGGGGGAACAGGGTGGATTCGAACTCGGGCCCGGAGAGCTGGTCTCGACTCTCACGGGCCAACCTAGATGATGGAGTAGACGCGCCTGAAAGCGGTGCAGCCAGAGGCTGCCTAAGAGATCGTCTGCCCATCATCTTGATCTTGGCGAGTTGGGCGGATGGGATCTGGAGAAAATATGATCGCAAGCAAACCCCTGGTTCACCAACGCAACACAATGTGAAGACCGTGAAAGATCGGTCAATTTATCTTGTCAATTTTATTTGGTGAACATCCAAGATATCAGAGCGATTACGTGACCTGCTGGGATACCCGATACTCTCTCAACCGACTGTCCCGCACAGAAGAGTCGGTAATCAGTCGAGATGAGCACCGGAGGGCTTTACCTAGTGTTCGGGTCACTCTCTCGCACAATCAAACCAAACAATGAGGGGGTTGCTCTCCCCAAGACAAATTTTTATGGTGAGTGTCTTTTAGGGTCAATAATGTTATCCAGTCCCAATTTTTTTTGTTTTTCTTTTTTTTAAATATTTTTTTTCAAAATAAATACAGGCGGCCTAACGGTTTTTCCAATTCTCCTGATGATTAATAATCCAAACACGGAGGGAGAAGACGAAAAAGCCGATGCACGGAGAAATCAATGATGCATGCAGAGAAAGAAATGCGTACCTTGTCTCCAGCACTCTACATGCAAGTGATCCGCGCAGAATTTAAAGACAGAAATAAAACTACCTAAATGGTGCAGCGGGAAAAGCCGAGTCCTAGATGAGCAACTTCTATTGATCGTGAAGAACAATAGTTAGCTAATCGAATAGAGTCCGGAGTCCGATCTTGGGAGTCACTCGGTGCCCGCCACAACGGGTCCTGCCAGCGCTGTATGTGACTCCTCACGGCACGTGGTCTCAAATCCAATTTCACTAACTTTTTCAATGAATTTTATTAAGGTCCAATTACGTTCTATAGGAACAGATATTCTATTAGGTGTTGGGCCTTAAAAATCTACGTCACAATCAACATAAATTCCTAAATCTAGGGGCTCGAGGAAAACTGCGTAAACACCGGAAAAGGCAGCTAGCTATGAAAACCACGATAAAAGCCGCGAAAATCAGATGGGTCCCCCGAGCACACCGGTGCTCGGCGAAACAGACCCGCTAAGTTACAAATGTCCAAAAGTGTCCAGAGTTTAAGTCCTAAATTATTACAACAAGAATAATGTTCTCTCTCTCTCTCTGAAATTAAAAATCTCTGCTCCTCTCTCTCTCTTCCTGCTCCTCTTCCCGTGCGGGTCCTCAAAATAGTAACTCCAAATTCTCCACGTAGTACCTCGCACAAAAATCAAAGAGAGAGAATGGTCAGAAAACAACAATAATATAGAGAGAGACAAAATGGAAAACTGACTACAAAGCCGTGCTCCCCGGCAACGGCGCCATTCTGATCACCGCCCAAATGACAGAGGTAAAAGGTCTAAAGAAATAAATCACAATGTCGTTGCGACCTCAATCAAATGGACTAAGTGAATCAAGAAAAATAATCAACCACTCGAATAAGATAAAATCAAGCAAGCACAAGAAAGAGCGGTCTAGCTATTAGGTTTAACCTGGTATAGCTCCCAGGGTCGAACTCAAGGAGCACAGATTGGCCTTGCGGCCTACGATGTAGTCAGGAATCCAAAAAGTCTTTTTTAAGGTTTTTATTTGTTTTTATATTTTTTTAGATTTTTTTATGAGTGAGAAAATGAGAGAATGTAAATACAAGGGGACTTCAACAATTTATACAACACACAAAAATGATGCAAAAATTCCAGAAAATTGGTTTTTAGGTTTTTTAAGTTTTTTACTGTTTTTGGTGAATTTTTGGAATTTTTCTAATGGATAAAATAATTATTAAAAATCAAACAAGGCAAGAAACAATGGGTACTGTCCAGCAAGGTTAGAAACTCAAAAATAAAATATTTAAGAGCTTCAAACAACCCTGGAGGTAATTTTCCTATAATCTATGAAGAACAAGGAAAATTTAGGCACCCTAATTATTGTTTTTGGATTTTTAATTTATTTATTACAATTTTTATGGGTTTTTAGGTTTTTTTCAATTTTTAGGGTTTTTAAGTGATGAAAATTAGCCAAAATTGGCTAGAAAATCAAGCAAACAGTAAACAACAATGTCTAAATTTTTTGGAATTTTTGGTGAAGTTTTTATATTTTTGTGGTATTTTTAGAGTCAAACAGTAGCAAAAATAGGGGTTTTTGAATTTTTAAAAATAATAAATGAAATCAGAAATGTCCCCAAAAATCATAGAAATTCCTACACCATGGCAGGAGCCATGTGTCAAAATTTCATTGGATTTGGAGTTCGTTTGATATTTTATTCAAAAATAAAGGTGGGGCACTGTGCACAGGGACCTAAGTGCAAATACCCAAAAGTTCTGGGGTCCTGGTGCAAAATACCCAAGAAATCACGTGCCAAGCACGTGTCTGGGGCACACAGGGACCTAAATGTAATAAAAATAAGTTCCGAGGGCTTATTAGTAACAAGTACCAAAAGTCCAGGGGCTTATATGCAATTTACCCAAAATAATTCGCACATGTGCAAAAACAATGCTCACAGGGGCATAAATGCAAATAAACAAAACATTTCATTCAATTAATAACATCCAGAACTACAAGGGGTCGCATGCAAATAACCCAGAAATAACACGTGATGACGCACGTGGTTCACTACTGGCAGGGGTATAAGTGCAATTAAAATAAAGTCCGAGGTCCTTGATGCAAATTACCCAGAAAATAAACAACTGAAATTAGAAATTACAGGACTAAAACGAAATTCGACAAACAGAGGGGGCCCTATGATATTTACCCCTTTATTAATAGCCGACGGTTGGATGGTGACGCGTGGATGATCGGACGGTGGAGAACAAACGCGCCTTTAACTAAGGAAGCGCGGGCCTGATCTGACGGCTGGTATGCGTCCACGTGGTTGATCGGACGGTGGAGATGCTGCGTGGCTCTTCGAAGAAAACCAAGCCCAGATCGGATGGTCGAGGTGAAGCCACGTGGATAATCGGACGGCTGATAGACGTCGTGGCTTAACCTCGCTGCTCAACGGCCCAGATGAGATCCTCTGATGTATCGACGGCTGCTGCTCCTCCTCAGATGAACGGACACGATCAGAACTGGAGCGAGGCTTTCATCGGACGGCTCTGGAAGGTGGAGGAAGAACTCGACGCCGGCGAACTTTGCCGACGTCCTGCGTGAACTCCGGTCCTCCTCAGCTGCGCCTGAAGGTCGGAGAAGCTCCGCTGGACGATCCCGCAGCTGCTGGTGGTGGCCAAGAGCTCAACCGAGCCCTGGAGGGGCTCCGGCGAGACCTGGCGGTTCGAAGCTCCTGGCTGAATGGCGAAGGGCCTCAGACGCCCTCGTTTCGACCTGCAAAGTAGACAAGGAGCTTCGCGGGTCGAGGGCAAAGTGCCTCGACCCAAGAAGGCGGGGTGAAGGTGGATGGTGCGCCGTGGCGGAGGAGCTCCGGCGAGGCGACGGCGGTGGAGCTCGACTCCCAGATCCTGTGCGATCTGGGTTGTGCGAATGGGTGAAGAAGGTGCGTGAGGGGAGCGCGAAGGTGATGGTCGGGTCGGGAGGTCGAGATGATAAGCGAGGTGGTCGGAATCGAAGAAGTGCGTCGGAGATGGAATTTGGGCGTAATCGAAAATTAGTCTAAACTAAAGGAAACTACGGCTACCTGATGGATGCTGGAGACTGTGGTGGAGATGGGCTATCTCCGGGTCGTAGCTTCGAAGGGCGTCAAGGCCTGAAGCTCGATGCTCGACGCGGCGGCGGAGCAAGGACGGCGAGGTTACGCCGGATCAGAGGATACGCCTTCTCGCCTCACTGCTACAAAGGCAACGGCTTGCTGTCACTCTTGCGAGGCCAATGGAGGTCACGGGGAAGAAGGAGAGGGTCCAAAGATGCGGCGCGAGGGCGGCGGAGGGGAAGGATATATAGCGTGACCGGGCGACTAGGGTTGAGGCTCGACGGCTAAGGAAAGCGTCGACTTGATGGCTGAAGATCCGGCGAGGGAGAGGGATGTGCGGCGAAGAATATGGGCGCGGGGGTTGAGTTGAAGACAGGCTGGACGCGCGTGGATAAATCGGGGAAGAAGGGCGCGGCGCGCGTTGGCCAGAAAAGGAAGGAGGCGCGGGGGAGTTGACTGGGGTCAACATTCCCCCGTGGCCCAGTCAGGAGCGGCCACGTGTGCCCGAACTTTGACCATTTATTTTAGGGCAAAAATAGGTCGAATTAAAGAAAACTTAAAACATGAAATATTTTTCTTTTATTTTTTTCTATTTTTGGTGATTTTTAATTAATTTTTGGGAATAAAAATAGGTTAGCTCTATATATAGGTATATGTACACTGCATGGATTTTTATTTTTGATTTTTTTTTATTTGTTATTTTTTTGTGTTTTTATGCTCATTTTGTATTTTATTTATTTACAAGATAAAATATGGAATAAAAGAATATTTTTATTTTATTTTTATCACATATATACAAGGGTGAAATAAATAAATGAATACATTTATATACATGGTATAAATACAATGTATTTTTGTATTTTCAATTTTGTAATTTTTATTTGATTTTTGTTTTGTTTCTTTTTATTTATTTTATTTACAAAATGTAATATAGAATATTTACAAAAAGTTTGGAAAATAAATGAATTTATTTACAAGGTGAAATAAATACAATGGTGTGGTTTATACACAAGGTGAAGGAAGGGTATTTTTGGAATTTTTGATTTTTATCTTTTTATTTTGTTTTTAATAGAATATACACATAATATGGACAAACATATTTTTGGGTGAGGAAAATATATAGTTTAATATATTTACAAATATATACACATGAGCTCCTATCTCCCTCTACTTTGGCTTTTATGCGGTCAGGCCCATGCTGAGCCCTCCCTTGGGTTAGGTTGCTCAATATTTATTCTAAATATTTCCCTCTTTTTCTTTTTGCTCTTTATTCTTTTATTTTGTGCACAAAAACATGCTAATTATAGGCTTTTACCCAATGCATGATTTTGGTATTTATTTATATTTACACATATCTACATGTATTTGCAAAGGGTTTTGTAGCTAAAATAGAAGAATAAAGAGTGATGAATGGGTATTCATCAACTATGACCTGGGGTCAAAGTTGACGCTAGATTAACGGATGGCGTGGTCTGATTGGGTCACGTCATCCGCAAAAAGAAAAATCCAAATAAAATTTGAAAATAAATCAAAATTAATTAGTAAATAATTTTATTTTTAGGTTATAAAATAAAAATGTTTATTATTTTTCATAGTATTTTATTATGATTTTTATTTATTTTTTAGAGATTATTAATTACAAGTTAATTTTTAGGGGTTAATTATATGTATATTCATGGATGTTTTGGAGTATTTTATTTTATTTTGTATTTTTAATTTTATTATTTTATTTATTTATAACTTATTTTTATTTACTTAGATATACTTTTAGTATATTTTTCTGATGTATTATTTGCACTTAAATAAATAGGTATATTTATTGTGTAGGTATAATTATTGATATTTCATCTATATATTTTAGTATTTTATTTTATTTTAATGTTTTCTTTATTATTTTATTCTAGTTTTAATATGTACATATATTATAAACAATATTTACAAAATTATAAAAATATAAAATTATAGAATATTAAAGTACAAATTAAATGATTATTTTATTCATGTATATTTCAAAATAGGGATCCAAAATCTAACTTTCACACCTTAACTCTAAAAAATATGAAACCACATTCACTAAATAGCTTATTAAAATTACATGCAAGTAAAGTAATTTTGATATATTTTGAGTTTTTGTTTGAGAGATATGGGTCTGTGAAGGTGGGATTTCAGAATTTTATTCAGAGTATGACTTTAACTCTATATATTGTTTTTGTATGAAATCAATTTTATATTTTTCTATATTTTATTATCTACAACTTTCATGTTCAAAGTTTCTTTATTTGAAGTATAAAAAGTAGAAAATAAAATATATCACAAAAATGAATAAATGAATTAATAAACATGATTTTTATGGTATTTTTGGCCCTTATCTCCCGCTACTTTATTCCTTGTCGACCTAGTCATTAAGATGCCTAGGTCTCGGGGTTTCAGGTCATAAAATACTTTTGATATTTTATTTTTTTTCTTTTCTTTATTATATAATTTTAGCATTAAAAACAATATTTTATATAGTATTTATACAACAAAGAATGAATGTTAATTTATGCAAATTAAGTGTATTTACATGCATTAGCTTGGGGTTTTAAGGCCAAAATGATTGAATAAAGGTGATGAGATCAGGATTTATCAATTATATGATCTAAATATAGGTGGATCATCGACTTCTATTCAATTCATTTCATTTGTTATTCTTTGAGACATTGCAGTATATGATTATTTTCACTTTTCTATACTTAGCACGAGTTATGCCTTCCTGTATCGCTCTTTTGATCACTATGAGGACATAGTTCAAGCTAAGTATAGGGGGTGTCAAATATATTGTATATATACTTTAGCCATAACTCATATTTTGGGGTTAATAATATGGCTATTAATTATTAAAACTGGAATAAAAATATTTTGAAAATTGTTTGAAAAAAGCGTGCAACATTTTTTATAAACTTTTGCAAAACTTTTTGTAATACTATTTGTAAAAACCTTTGAAAAAATTATTTTTGTACAATTTTTTTCAAAATGTCTAAAAAATGTTTTATTTGTTAAATGCTTATTAGCTATATGGCATAAATGTTTGTAAAAAGTGTGAAAGCAAAATGTTTGCAAATGGTCTTTTGAAAAAAAACTGTTTGTCAATTGATTTGTAAAATTATTTGTAAAATTAATTTTGAAAAAGGTTCTGAAAATGTTTTTTAAATTTTGTAAAAAGGTTTGTAAAAATGTAGTAAATTATGGGTTTATAAATTATTTATGTATATGTTGTAAATTATTTGTAAATAAAACCTATACTTAATTGTAAATTTTGTATAAAAAGTTCTTGTACATAAATTCCTTTAATTTATAGATAAAATCCATTTGTAAAAATTGTGTATAAAGCTTGTAAATAAAGCCATTTTAAATAGATACATATTTTGTAAATATTTAAAAAAAAACTTCTTTCTTTTCTTTCTTATTAAAAATACCTAAAAATTTGAAAAAAGATAAAATCCATAAATTTGTGCACAAATTCTTTGAAATTGTTTTTTTGCATTCTTTTCCAATGTTTTGTAAATATTTCTTGCATGTGCATATGTATTTTTCAGAATAGTACTGACATTTAAACTAGTCTGGAATAAAAGTGAAGAATGGAGCTTGGTTAAGATCTTAACCCACTTAATTTCAGAGAAACCTTATAGGAACTGGAGTTGAGACTTTTCAGGTCCTGGAAACTTAATCCTTTGAGTCCACAAGACTGTGTTCACATGTCATCTTTATTGGTCTAAGTAGAATATTTTACGACACACGCATGATTCTTCTAGACAGTGGCTTAACTTGGACAAGCACTCTACACGTAACTCTTCATGGACGAGGTGGTGAGGGGGCAGAATCCTATGGCTTGGGGTAGCACACAGGTGTGTAACAACTAGTGCAACCATCCTTCTTCCTCAGGGAAGGTAGTGCATTTCAACCTGGTCTAGTAGAATTGAGGTCTAACTACAGGATGCCGTGGGGTTGCGATAATGCTTCAAAAGAGGGATAGTCTACTGTCTCAAGAGGAAAAATTCCTTATGTACATGCTGTACCTTGCAGACATATTGTATATATGTCATAAAAAATGCAAAAACTCCAAAAAATGGGACATGCCCGATTGAAAATAAAATGTATGGCGTAGTGTATATAGTTGAATGAGTAAAGCTTATGTGATACATTGTCTCATCTCACGGATGCTTACAGCTGGAGACTTGGCTACACCGGTCAAGCTCCAAAGGATACATGGCTACACTGGCAATGGTCCATTCTCTTATTTCCCCCTCTTCTTGAGTTGGTTGCACATGAACTTAGAAGGGAATACCCCACTCCTAGAGGAAAGAGTTGCTAGACCGAGGGACTAGAGTTACCTTGTTGAGGGAGGTTTTTTTGCCATTTCTGAGGTGGGGATCTATACACTTACACAATACAAGTAAAGATTCATAGTCAAAAGAGTTTACGTATGTAGACTTGTTCTGACCTGATAATTGAGGCGACCTGAACATGAGTCTTATGGAAATTAGAGTCTGTTAGGTTTTAAATCCATTTCCCAACAAGGTTCTACCAAACTATCCAAAGGTCCGACCGAGCTCCATACTACAATTTTAAGAAGATAAATTTAATAATCAGTACTTTTCTAAGTTCTTTATTTTTTCTTTTCTTTATTTATTTTTCACTTCTTCTTTGAATAAGTATTTGCCAGGGGACTAGCAAAGGTAAAATATAGGGGAATGATGAATCCATTAGTCACATCCTTTATTCTTTTATTTTATCCAAATTCCCTATGCAAAATACATGTAAATATCTGTCAAATCCAATAAATTAGCATTACAAATGCATATGTTAATATTGTGTAATTTACATTTATGTATTCAAAATAAAAGAATAAAGAAGAAAAGAAAAAGAATAAAATAAAACTGTAATTATGAAATAAGTACAGACTGAACTAAACCCCGAGAGAAGGTCAAATATTGGTCTGAACGATAAGGAATAAAGTAGGGAGAGATAGGGTCCTTATTCACTGTATATATATGCATCACTACTCATCATACATGTACATAATAAATGTATATAATATATAGGTATATCATAACTATTCATAATACCATATATGTATATATCGTGTATATATATTATTATAAATAAATAAAAATCATAGATAACTAATATTTTTCATTTTATAACTTTTTATTTTGAATTCATTTATTAATTTATTTCTATTTCTCTTTATTTATTTTCCCTATTTTTTAGTTTAGTCTATTATGCATATATCCCCCGCCTCTTCTGGTTGATCCACCTCAGTTTTGTTGATCGAGTTCAATTGCCCTCCCTTACATTTCCTCCTCGAATCGGATTTTCCCCGATCTTCTCCCATTTTTCTTGAACCGAGCCAAGAGAGATGTACTCCGTTCTTCAGCCTCATTAGAAGGCGAGGATCCCTAATCCATGCCCGATGCCAACCTTCAGGGTCAATGCCTCGATTCACATGATTTCACTCGATCGTTCTCGAATCTGTTACACCTATAAAACCTCTTGCACCACTTTCTTTACAGGGACCTTTGGCTACTCCACCCCTTCCGTTACACTCAACCTTTCCTCGAGAGTGATAGTGAGAGAGGGCTGAAGGATACGGGAAAAATCCTTAAGCGCATCACGGAAGCGTGATGATCGCATCGAATGCGATCGGGAGCGACTAGTCGCACTAGTTGCTCGATGCGGCAGAAATAAAAAATTTTCTATGTGACGAAACCACATGATCCAAGAACATTTCTCGAATCGTTTCGTCTAAACCACAAACAAGTAATAGGATTACCTCTTGAAGCGTGGTTGCGATTGAGTCTCTAAACAAAGAGACCTCCTGTCTCAAGTCCGATCCTACGAAGGAGACGCTTGCAAGCGCGGGGATGAATCGCGTGCTCCTCGCAATCCATGTTGATGATCCAAGCCACAGATCTCCTGATCTCGACAAACGAGATACGATGTATTCTTCATGAGCAAGGCACGCCGGAGTAGACGGAGATCTACGAGCAAACAATCGGGCAGCATAACGACGATGCTGCAGCGATGGAGGATCTCTCTAGGGCATCCATGGTGGACGACCACATGAGAGATAGAGAGAATGAGCGTGTAGAGAGAAAGAGAGAGAGAGAGAGAGAGAGAGAGAGAGAGCATTCATTGATTCAAGTGTATGGAAGAGCAAGGGATGCCTCTTCTTATATAGGGTTTTGGGAGTCCATGGATCCCAATCCATGGACAACACACAATCAACGGATGAGATTGATTGTGTCCCTTTCAACGGCTAGGATTATTGTTGGTAAAACACAACAAAAATTGATTTAATTTTAATTAATTCATATTGATAAATCAACATAATTAATTCCAATTTAAATCACATTTGACTAGAGAAGAGATAATGAGAAGACTAAACAAATCCCCCAAAATAAGGGGATGGCTACCATCATCTCATGAGATCTCAACATGTCATGAGATCTCATTATCTCATGATTATATCATGATCTCTTGTCGATAATATTTTCACAAAAAATAATTCCAAATTATCTTTTGGAAAATATCAATCAAGCCATTGAAAAAATGTGAATCTCATTCACAACCCAAAACTAAATGTAATTATATTTTCAATTTATCATTCAATGTGAATCATATTCACATTAACAATTAATCAACAAATATAAAACACAATATGCATCTCTATCTTATATATTATAATCACATTTATAATATATATGATTAATATAGATAGTACTATCCACATTATTCATATCCATGATAATTAAATCACATTTAATCATCTTGGATCTCTTTTCTCATGTGCCTAAATAACATAAATTGCATTCACATTATTCATATCTTTGATAATTAAATCACATTTAATTATCTCAGATAACTCTTCTTATAATCTGAATCAAATTCATATTATCCATGATAATTAAATCACATTTAATTATCACTTTTCTTGATGCTTGGATACATATATCAACAATGAAATTATCCGTGAACACTTTCAAGGATAATGCAATTTCTCCACGGATACTTGGAGATAAGGACATGGCGATTGTATTGTTCTACGTATAGTGACTTGGATATTGAGATCACATCTCAAATCCAAATCTCGGGCCTCCCACAGATGCTTGATTAAATCAAGACCGCAAATCTAATCTTCTCATTGCATCTGAATCACATTCAGATCAATGTCCAACATTTGGACCAAGATCAGATTACTTCTCTACTGAGATGAGTCACTAAAATTCAGACCCATTTCATTACTCCCTAGGAATGGAAGCATCATGGTTATACAATTGTTTATGATCACATCACCATCATGTATTCCCAAACCTGTACATCCTGCATACTGGAAGACTCAGAATAAACCCAAAGTATTAGATCAACTTTATATTATCTACTTCAGAGTTTTATCAATAAGTTTCTCATTTGATCATTGGGAGTTGGTATCTATCATATACTTTCCAAAAGCATATATCATACCTAGGTCTTGATCATATACTTTCCAAAGTATATATCAAACCTACAAATTTAGTCAAGCTTCCAAAGCGAGACAACCGTGCACGGAATTTGATTCTTCCCAATATCTCATGAGTGAGCTCATGTCTTTCGGTTCAGTAATGAACCTGTATGATCCCTTGAGAGATCGTATTACTCATATGCCTTTATATGCACATCAACGCGCCGGTGTATAGACCTTGGTTAGGTCATCAACCTATTGGTCTGCCAAATGTACATACTCAGACATATAGTAACACATTTGTCTCTGGTCAGAGGATGCGTGCTTGTATCGTGACAGCATACGATATAGGACTTTGGTTACCTCGATCTCGCTAAGTCAACTCTTTGACCTAAGTAATCTGACACCTTTGAATCTCTATTCCCATGTAGAGGACCTGCATCAAGAGGTCGGTCAGATATCAACCTATGTGAAAAAGGATTGCCATCTCCTACTCAGGCTGGAGATCATCTCTTAACAATCATTTGACAGTTTTTGATGAGTCCTCAATCTAACTCCTTAGATATTCATCCAAACACCAGCCTCTATGATTCAATTATTGAATCAACAGCTGTATGATTATTAAGATGGTCATGGTACATAACCCTAATTGTACAGAGGGACCTATTATGCAAATTATTTATTCTTCATTTCATATCAGGGAATGATATTCGCAATAACATTTATTGCATAATAGCTCGTCGTGGGCTCGTATGTCCAATAAGGGCGAGTAGGGAGACCCAGGCCATGAGTTTGTCATAGGCCTTGTGGCTTCAAAGGTCGTGTTCTACCACGAGGAGCCAAGCCTCTGGTTATGCCAACCCAATGAGGGCTTGACCCTCAGAGACCACCCATCTCCAGCACATGTAACACCATTCACCATCAGGTATCTTAGCTTCATAGGATTGATTATTTATTCGTGATTTTTGATATATCACAGAGCATCTGTGCTTAGCTCAGATCAATGATAAAAGCTTTGTTTCAGTCAACTTATCACTCCTGCTTCCTCATCCACTTCTCCATACTCTTATGCCACCTGATCATCAACTCAATCATCAGATAAAGTAGAATCTTAGGTCCCTTCCCTCACAATACCCTAGACCTTACCCATCCGCTTTCCCCCATTTACTTCTCTGTTTCTCCACCCCTGACCCTTCACTGGAGTGCCATCTTTGAGAAATAAACTTCGTGCATGTCTGGCGTTGAAGGAGACCTCATTTGGAGGTCAATTAGAAGAAGGAAAACAGACCCATGTCGTCATGCCTCTCCAGGTCCCTTATCTTGGTCTTGGACCCATTTGAGAGCTTCCACAGCTATGAAACCCCATTACGAAGGCTTTGAGCATCTTATCAGCTCGAGAGACCGTTGGAGACATGAGGGAGGCTAGATCGAAGCAACCACCAACGCTTGTTCTTCCCTATTCATCTGGGCCTCGTCAGCACCGTCAGATCATCCGCTCGCTCCAGGTGACACACCAGTCATTGGATGGGAGCCCTTCAGCACCGCTAGATCCATCCCAAGATCTAATATGGGTCCTCCACGGTCGAATCGCCATTAGCAGATCTCCACCATCGATCACATTAAGCGATCCAACTACAATCATTGATGAAAACATGATTATGGGATAATATGCTCCTTTAGCCCCTTTTGTTTTGCATTTATAGTTCAGTCCTGTAAATATATGCTATAGTGTAATTTGGCTTGGATATTTCGCAGTAGGATCTCATAGTCTCTTTATTTGCACTTTAGTCCAGCCGAGTTGCACTCACGTGCGCGTTCACACGTGTTTTTGGGATAATTGCAAACTTACTCCTATGCTTTTGATTGGTTAACGAAATAGAAAATATTTTCAGTATTTGCATATATAACCCTCTGTGCTTGAAACATGTGTGACACACGTTGTCTCTAGATTACGTGCATTGTTGGCCTTGAGCTTTATATTTGTTACTATTTGGCCCTGAAACTTAGAATCTTTGGACATGAGTCCTCCATGTACTACTTTATGTGTGTGCTCTTTTATCAGTTATAATAAATAATTTGTCTCCAAAAATTCTCAAAAATTCAAGTTAAGCTCCCGCTTTCATGTTTTATCTTGCATAAAGTTATGGTTGCAAATTAAATATATTTGCTATTATTAAAAATACAAAATAGTACAATTCCCTCTGTTTGCCTTAGAAAATTCACAAAGTTTCGAAAATTATTTAAAAAATTCTAAAAAATAGAGTAGAGTTATCTTGATTTATTTGAATTTATATCCAATTTTCATTGCATTTGCTTTTATAAAAACCTAAAAATGTGCAAAACCCTAAAAATACCATAAAAATTATATAAAATAATAGGAAAATCCAAAAAATATGATTCCGATTTTGTTTGTAGACATTTTCATATAGTTTTTAAAAAAATGATTCCCAGGAGTTTTGACCATATTTAATATTTTTAGTTTGAAAAACACTCCTGATTGCGCACCGTTTGATCATTTTCTCAGATTCTTATTTTTATAAAATCCCAAAAATATCCCAAAATTCTCTAAAAACTACAAAAATATTTATAAAATTATTTAGAAATTCACAAAAATATTTTTACCTGATTTTTTGGTTATTTTTTATCTTTTTTGAAAAATATAAAAAGAGTGTGTGTTTGCCTTTTTATTCATTATCTTTATTTGTCTTATTTTCAAAAACTAAAAATTTGCAAAACTGAAAACGACTAAAAGAAAATAAAAATCCTTTATTTCTCTAGAATTGATTACCTAGCTTATCATAGTGCTCCTTGTGTTCGACCTTGGTCGCTATACTAGGTTATTAAAAGTAGCTAGACCACTATATGTGATTTGCTTGATTCCTTTAGTGGTTAAATAAAAAGTTTCTCGAGATCGGCTTGGTTGATTTAGGGATAATGACACCTTGATTGATTAACTCAACCTGAATTAGTTTAAGTCATGTCATCACTTACCAATGAAGAAAAATGAATTGGTTGTGAGCTTAGAAAATTTATACGTGAATAAGATTGTAAAGCTCCATGGTATACCGGTGTCTATTGTTTCTGATCGAGATCCAAGATTCACGAGAAGATTTTGGAAAAAAAAACTTCAGGAGGCTTTTAGTTCAAAGCTGAAATTTAATACTGCTTTCCATCCTTAGACAGATGGCAAATCTGAAAGAACTATTCAGGTTCTCGAGGATATGCTTAGGTCATGTTCATTAGATTATGCATGAAGTTGGGTAGAAAACCTTCCACTTGTTGAGTTTTCCTATAACAATAGTTATCTGGATAGTATTGGTATGGCTTCGTATGAAGCTCTCTCTGTGAGGCATGTTAGATCTCCTCTTTATTGGAGCTAGGTAGGTGAAATGAGATTGCTCGGACAAGAACTTGAGCAGAAGTGTGCAAATAAGATAAACCTAATTAAGAAAAGGTTCTTGATCTCAAAGCAAATAAAAGAGATATGCGGATAACCATCATAGAGAACTAAAATTTACAATTGGTGATCATGTTTTTTTCAAAATTTGTCCGACCCCTAGGGTATTAAGGTTTGGATGAAAAGGAAAGCTTAGCCCAAAATACATTGGTTCTTTTGAGGTGTTGGATAGAGTACGCGAGGTAGTCTACTTCATTGCATGACCACCATAGTATTCACACATCCACAACATCTTTCATGTTTCCATGTTGCGGAAATACATTCATGATCCCTCTCATCAGATTCATTATGAGCTTGTTGAAGTTCAAAATAACTTATTGTACGAGGAGCATCCTTCTCACATTGTTGATCATCAAGAACATCACTTAAGAAGGAAGACTATCAAGATGGTAAAAGTTGTTTGGCATAATCACTTAAATAGAAAAACCACTCGGGAACTTGAAGATGAAGTTTGAGAAAAATATCCTGATCTTTTAGGTAAGTCTTTTGAATTTCAAGTGACGAAATCCCTTTTAAGAAGGGTAGAGTTGTAACATCTGTTTTTCAAGAGGGTTTTTTAAAGAAAAAATTATAGATTTGAAACAAAATCAAATAAAATCAATTAGAGTTAAAATCTATAAACATACATATTAAAAGAAAAGGACTGATCAATTGAAATGACATAGCCGCTCAAAGAGGGGGATGTGGAAGTAAAAAACTAAATATACTAAAATGCCTAATGCCGAGTTAAAAGAAAAGAAAAAAACTTTGCATGTTGTTATCTTCTTTTATCATTATTCTTTCTCTTTTTCCAAATTGTATTACCGTTATTTTCAAATCCTAATAAGAGTTGGGCACTATCTACGTGCCTTTTCAAGTAAAGCATGCGACACCTTCTCGCTTTCTAGAATCTATAATCAAATTTCTATACTAAGATATGTTTATTGCATGTTCCTTTCCTAAACTAAGATATGTTTTTTGTTCAGGACTGGCATTACATATAGTATATTTTGATTAATTATGTTTTCAAATCATTCAAATGGTCATTATCTGTTTAAAGTCTAGCGTCTTAGATTATTTATTTGTTAAAGTAATCAACCTAATTAGAATCTCTGTCGATCTTGTGGATGTGAGTTCTGTGTATAGTATCACGTTCCTTAATACACTGCTCGTGATTTTTCCCATTAGAAATTTGACATCAAACTTCATACCTTGTCACTAATAGAATCTATCAGACTTTATAATCGCATGCATTTTACTTTTCAAACCCTCTCTTCAATTTTTTGCGAGTACTTTAGGCTTCATAAATTGGGAGAAATACAAATATTCAATATTAGAAAATATGATAATTGAGATGCAAATTGTATTTTTTGTATTCAACGTACGAACAATAATCAATTACTAGTGTAGTAGTGCATACCTTGTAACACCGACAATTTTTTTATTATACCCATGTATGGTTTTCCTAACATGTATCTTATAAAACCCAAACATGTCTTTTGGTGGGACTAGGTCCGATCATCTACGATCATGATTGTTAATAATAAAAAATTTAGATGAGCATCATATATTTAAACAAAAAAAAACTCTTGACGATTGGAAATTTGGATCTAAGATGATGTATTAAGGTTTGTGCATGGTGTTAAGATACATTTCTTGTGACTTCTATGGTCGAAGAACAATACAAATATATCCCTTTTATTTTTTAAAAGGTATGTACATTAACTTATATCACATAACGTTGTTATTTATACCCTACATTTAATTTTGGAATGTTACTTTTATTTTATCCCACTAAAAATGCTTTGATTATATTTCTGTATTAAAACGCTAGGCAATCAATTCCCAATTTGATATTTAATCATAATACCTATCTAATTATTACTTTTCAAATGTTGCAGAGATAAATATGTCATTGTTTATATATAGGTTAGTTTGCATTTTTGTAAATACAAATATTTTATTCAAAATTTATTGATGATTTTGACATTACAATTGTGCAGGGGTAGACACGATTCATTGTTGGTCCATTAAAGACTTTGACTCGGCTGGGTGCCGCGCGGACGGTTAATTCCGCCAATTGATCGTTGGAGACGTGTAATTTTGCACTATCCCCAACAATTTCCGCTACGGTGGTTGAGTCAATACATATGTCCATTGCATTGGGATTCGGATAGGAGACCTCATATTGGAATATTTTATGATTTAAATTGTTAATTTATGGAAACGAGGTGGCTCTTATCTAAGCTCGGGCTGCCCGATATCGACAAATGGTAATGATTTTCCTATTGATATTGATTCGTTGATATTGAATTCATTGTATCAAAATAGGTGATCATTCAAGAAAAGTTTGTTGTATTTTTATTATTATCTCTTGGTATTTTGCAGAATTGGAAAATCTTGTTCAAGTTCATTGTTTTGTCGACATATATTCCTAATTGCATGAAAATGCTATTGTATTAGCATTTTTAAATTTTCTAGGTATATGGATAATTATGGCATGTGTCGTAATTTAATAATGCATACTTAGTCAACTTCATTTGATTAATATTGATTACAACCTTGCAGCTTAGTGGAAAGTAATGTGTTGGGTCGTCATATTGGAATATTTTATGATTTAAATTGTTAATTTACGGAAACGAGGTGGCTCTTATCTGAGCTCGGGCTACCCGATGTCGAGAGATGGTAATGATTTTTCCTATTGATATTGATTCATTGATATTGAATTCATTGTATCAAAATAGTTGATCATTCAAGAAAAGTTTGTTGTATTTTTATTATTATCTCTTGGTATTTTGCAGAATTGGAAAATCTTGTTCATGTTCATTGTTTTGTCGACATATATTCCTTATTGCATGGAAATGCCATTGTATTAGCATTTTTAAATTTTCTAGGTATATGGATAATTATGGCATGTGTCGTAATTTAATAATGCAAACTTAGTCAACTTCCTTGATTAGTATTGATTACAACCTTGCAGCTTAGTGGAAAGCAATGTGTTGGGTCGTCAGCTACCTTAAGGAGGCATTGCTTTATTCTAGTCACTTAAGTTATTGTACGGAATCAGATTGTTGGACTTTTTAAATTTTATTTTGTAGTTCAGACTTCATGTGTCTTTTGTTTATTGATTAATTTCCTTTATTCTTCTATTATTTTATGGCACTCTGATGGTTATGGTTAATGGATCAATGAAATTTTTCTCGATCCTGGACTCGAAAAAAATCTTTGTTTCGGGATGCTTTCGCATTTTCTCATGCATCGAGATCTGGGACGTGATACCAGCCCTTCCCTATGGTCTCCCGAATCTTGCCATCCCATCACATAGAACCACCTGATTGCCAAAGAGTGCCCTAGCCTCGATAGATCTCCTGCACTTGAAGAAGATATGATCCGTGTCTTCTACTTCTTCCCAACACCGTGAGTAGGATGGCACAACACCCATAATGAAACGCGTTAGACGACCTCCAATCAACAGCCTTCCCCGTCTACAAATCCATAAGAATATCTTCACCCGTGTTGGAACTCTCCACTTCCAGATTCTTTTGCAGTGCATCATGCAACCTGTCAGATCCTAGGGCACAGTTCCCCTCAATGCTTTGTATGCCTTCCCAATCGTGAAGACACCATCCTGCTAGCATCAACAGTCCCTACTCTCAGTGGGTCCCGTCACGTTGCTAAGATCCTTCAGCATCATCATCAGCTCACTCGCACACTCATCTGATAACACATATCTAAAGAGAGGGGAGAACAAATGTTCATCCCGGATCTCAGCCACTGATGCCTCCGAGTTGGTGGCTAACACCATCAGTCGTGGATACCTCGCCCCTAGAGCTTCTCCCTCATACTAGTCGTCTATCTAGAATTTTGTAACTGACAGTAATGAAATCAGCATGTTGGTCTATGATAACACAAATAGAGTTTGACTAACTATCTAACTTTATAAGTTACTTAGGTGGCTTTCTTCTCCGAGCACTAAGCTTACTCCTAAAAAGGGGAATGAATGGCATGGATGATCTTTGAGGGATCTGCATCATAATCTTAAATAATATTAGTAGGAATTTATTTGTTGATTTTAGATCTGAAAGGGGCTATATAAATATATATAATTAGAGTTTCAGGGAGATGAGAAGGTCGAAATTCTAGCAGCAGAGGCTTTAACTATATAAAATAATGGTGCCAACATTGTTTAGGGAGTGAGAGAAAGACCTCGATCTGGCAATAAGCGTTTGATACTCCACAATGAAGGTCAAAGCCCTCTTTGATAGAAAACATAAGAAATGGACCTATGTTGCCAATTGTGATATTAGTTATCTTCTATTCTTTTTATGTATTATCTTTGCTTATTTTCTATACTATATAATTTTCCCAACAGATTTCTCCACTATATTAGGGAACTCATTACATTCTCTCAGCTCTCTCTCTCTCTCCACATGGTATCAGAGGAACATACAACATCGAGGTTTATACCTAAAACCGACCACAACCCGACTTCGTCTTCCTTGAGCCTTGCGTGGATACTTCTTCCTCGTCTAAGGATCTCGCGTAAGGCCTCGGTGGGTTCCCCAGACCTACCCTAGCACTACCTAGCTAACTTAATGCTGCCCAAGCATTATCCAGGCAATACCCGGTGCCTCTCAGCACTACCCATATCACGGACGAGTTTGCTTAGGGTTGGTTATGGTATGAGCATACACCCAGAACTACCCCTTGATGTCATCCTATGGCCTATCTATGGTCTCAATCCTATACCAATTTGACACTATTATAGAAAATAGAGTCGATATTCCATCCATAGGTGCCTTTATGATGGCACAAATTATGAGTTGCCGGAGATGCAGTTCATGAATCTCTTATAGAGCTATGGTAAGAAGCATATTCTAATGCAGGATGAGCCAACTGGCAAAATTGGGGTCAATGCCTCATGGGAGGCCGATAGTTCTTATGAAAAATTTGGCTATCTGGTACCATTTCTGTGGCAATAGCGAATGATATCTTGAGTTAGCCCATAACGAAGGCAATGTGGGACATCCTCGCAACAATGTACTCTAAAGCGAGGAATATATCGAAGATCTTGCAACTCCAGGACGATACTTTCACAACCAAACATGTTGATCGTCCTCTTCATGCCTTGTACACATCTCATAGGGGTATGTTTGAGAGACTCTATAGCTACATACCTCTGACAACCTCACCAAATCAACACAAGGTCTATCGCGATTTTGTTATGACTGGAGTCATCCTGGCAGCCATTAACCCTGAGTATGACTCAATCCATTCTCAATTACTCGCATATGCTACTATACCATTTATGAAGGAGACCAAGGTTCGAAATCTCTATTTCGATTTTGCTCCCCCCAAATCGAAATTTCGGTGAAATTTTGACCGTATCAATGGAAATGTCAAAAATAGTTCACAACCCCATTTTCGATCATTTTTTTCAAATTAAGATGTTTCAAGTTATTACATGTAATGTCTTAAATTTGGCATTTCTCGGATCCTATATCGTTAGATCCAGCTCGTCAAGAGCAAACCAACAGAATGTTTTCATGCGAATCAGACTTCGTTTCGATTTGGTGTGATTTTCGAAAGAAAGAGAAGGAGGCTTGAGATGTTATTACCCGTAATGATCGTCATTAAGACTAATTAAATACGATTAAAATGTTAATGATAGATTGAGGATCACTAATTACCATTAGCAAACACTAATCAGTTGTTACCAAAAGTTAAGTGTGAATTCGTCACACCTTCACTCACCTAAGATGCGTGGTGTCTACCAACTCTTTATCTCTTGTAGTTTGATTATATTCTTTCATATTCATTGTTGTTTCCCTTTCGGTGATTTTATAGAGGGAACTCTTTCCGTTTTTCTTTTAAAATATGTCCCAATATAAGGGGAAACTGTGTCGAATTTTTTATAGAAATATGTCCCAATATAAGGGGAAACTCTGCCGAAATTTTCCGAGAAATATCACCCCATTTAAGGGGAAACTCTGCTGAAATTTCAAGAGAAAATATGTTCTTTACGTTATTCGTGTTTTTCGTGTGTTCTTTGCGTTCTTCATGTTCTTCATTCGTTCTTCGCGTTCTTCACGTTCTTGGCACGTTCTTAGCGTTTTTGATACGAAAATAAAATTCGATCATTTCAGGAGCTATAAATCATCCTTTTTGAAAAAGAATCATGATAAAGCACTCCATAGGCGAGAGAGAGCTCGATTAGGTAACGAAATCCTTCCTTTTACTATTGAGTTTTCATATGAGATCGTTGAGATTTCTGTATTTATGCTCCTTGCTACGAAGAACCCTAATTTGGCCATTTTTGAGAAAGTATGAAAAGTTGCTTTGTGATTTCAACTAAAATAAGGTCTAAGCATCGAATGGATGCAGTGGCTTGGAAAGTTAGGATTTAGAAGTTAAAGTGAGCATAAATATGAGTATATAAATATATGAATTAATACATGTGTAAGTTTATACTCGGTATTTATGTTTATACAAATCTAAGGCTTAACGGAGGAACTACATCATGGGAATTTATGTTTTGAGTTGGATCCTGAAAAGGATTGTCTCTTACTTTAATAATGACTGGGAGTATAACTACAGGTCGGGCATGCAACCTGTAGGTTTATCGGAAGGAACATGTATTGGTGTTGCCCTACCTAGGTGGTACATGGTTGCCCTGTTATGATAAGTGCGCACGAAATGAATGATTTGCGACGCGTGGTACCGAGAGCCAATATATTTGGGTTAAACGACGGAAGATATGTCCATGCCATGTGAAGGCACGGGTGGTTCAATAGCGGCTGGGTCACGATGACATGTATTTAAATCTACTAGGTTATGTGATTAAAGGTTAGCATGAGGTTTTAAGCAATCGGATCTTCGAGGACGGTGTGCTCCTTTATTTGCCAGGCTGAGGGCTTGAGATCCTGATTAATAAAAGAAAAGGAAATTGTTAGGGTAGTATTGGAGGATTGGTTGAGGCGATGTGCAGCGGTATAAGCTTACCAGATCAGCACAATCTCCAATCCCGAAGTGTCTACAACTTCGGAGTCCATATAGTGGTGAGATAATTCTTTGGACTACTCTCCGACGTGGAATATAAAGGAATATGACTTAAACAAATGAGAACGGATGAAACTTTTTGTGATAATAAGTTTTGAAAAATTATACATTTGTTTGCTTTTCTCTTCTTCGTTACTTAGCACTCGCTAATTGTTATCCTATGATTTATGGAAAATCCAACATGTGTCAGTGAGCCATCACAAGGACTTTAATAATCCAGCCAGCTAGCATAGCCATCTAGCCAGCCACAATAGATTTACTCTGTAAGGTAGTTAGTAATTGTTTTGTGTATTTCCTTTTGAGCTGATTGATGAAGCCACATTTCATCATCTTTATTCTATCATTTTGGCATCAAAAACCCTAGAAAATGCGTGTAAATAGCATTAAAACCATCATCTTAGCATTCATGCATGTGCATCTATTTAGTGTATAAAATACTGTAATTAAAGCCAAAATTATAGAATAAATAAAAGAAAAGAAAAAAGAATAAAATATTGTAAATATTTATGACCCAAAACTCCGAGACCTAGGCATCTTGATGAATAGGTCGACCAGGAATAAAGTAGGGGGAGATAAGGGTCGAATACCTATACTAATTTATTTATTCTTTACTCATTTTGGGGACCTATTTTTGGTTCCACTTTTTATTCATCAAATAAAGAAACTTTGTACATGAATGTTGTAGATAATTTTATAAAGAAAAATACAAAATTGATTTCACTAAAAATAATGTACAGATAAAAAGTTATGATCTGAATAAAAATCCAGAATCCCAACTTCCCAGACCCGTATCTCATAAATAAAAACTCCAAATGCAGCAAACTCACCTTTAATTGTATATAGAATAAAATAATCTATTCAATGGCAGTGGTTTCGCATTTGGCGGAGCTACGGTTTGAAAGTTTAGTTTTGGACCCTATTTGTACAATTGTACTGATTAAAATATTCAATTTATTATTTATTCATTATTTTTATAAGTTTATATTTTTATAATTTCGTAAATATTACTTATATTATATTTGTACATTAAAATCAGAATAAAAACACAAATAAAACTCAAAATAAAAATACTAATATTAGATACATAGGTACTATACCTATAAATATACTTATAGGATACATACTTCTATTTTATTAAATATACAAAACACATAAATAAAATAAAATAAAAATATATTTGTGTGTATAAAAGTATTTATGATTTTATAAAATACTAAATAAAAATAATAAAACTAAAATACACAAAATAAAAATTAATTACTAAAATATATAGGTATTATACCTATAACGGGCATAAAAGGAAACTTACAAAATTATACCTCCTAAAAATAATTAAAAATCAGAATAAAATACTAAATAAAAAATTAAAAATTTTTTATTTAGTAATAAAACTTTAATTAATTCAATTACTATTTTTATTAAAATTCAGGGATTTTTCCCGGTTGGTCCACGTGGACCAACCAGGTTTCAGCCCCAGTTGACCTCGATCAACTGGTCGTCCTTAGCCCTGTAGCCCTTGTCAGAACCAGGTTTGACCCCTCTTTCTCCATTTTTTCGAGGCCTAGTCTTGCATCATCTCGTGATAGGGTCTTCTTGGCTTTTGATCCTCGATCAATGGGCATGCCCGCCGTAATGAAACCTTGGTCAAAGGACCACTGTACCCACTGCTAGGCCTCGTTCTTTCTCCACTGACCGTCGACCCCATATAACCCAGCTCCGATTTCCTTTTGAATTTTGAACCGCACTCCACACAGATCTTTCCCCCTTTGGTCGCGCTCGAGGTACCTGGAGGTGACAGCTCCAAGTTCCTTGCTTCACAGCGGCGGAACGTCAACTGATCTGGGCGTGTTCCACACATCCGGCGAGCTTTCCCGTTGAGGTATATTCCCTCTGGCTCCGGCCATTGAGGCTGTTTATCAACTCCATTTTCACTCGTTTTTCATTCTCCATAGTCTTAGCATCATTTAGGCCCCTTTCTCGTGTCCAAACTCTCATCGATTCGATCACTCGAGCACCCTCGTCGGAGCAAGCTCCGGCGAGCATCGAAACCACTGTTCGCCCCACTGTGAGAGACCCCTGGAGGTCGAGGCATTTTGCCCTCGCCTCCAGTAACCTTTTTAGTAGTTGCAGGAGCTTGAAAGACCCCCGCAAAAGGGTCGATTTTGGCAAGCCCAAGGTACCTGGACCGCCGTTCTTTCTGAGCCTCGTCGCAGAGTGCCAACGCCTCTCGAGCCATTTTGGCTTCACCGGTGGACGCAGGAACCCTCCAGGAACGTCATCAGCCATTTTAAAGCTTCATCGAAGGCTGGAGGGCTGAGATCAAGGTCGGGGAAACTCGCTCCATGGCGAGTTCTTCCCTGTTCTTCGTCTTGGCCTCCCCGCCGTCCGATCAAGGGTCGAACACCCAAGCTAGCAGCCGCCGTTGGATCGCCGAGACCTCCACCGTCGGATCAGTCCAGATCCATCTAATCCCGGCCGTCCACGAGCGAACCGTCATCGTGCAAAGAGAAGCTGACACGTGGATAAGTGGCACGGGCCACGCCGTTCGATCTCGCCCACCAGCTGATCGTTGGATCGCAACCACGTGCCGCTAGAAGCCATCAGCCGTCGGATCGCGCCGAAGGGGTATTTTGCAGAGCCACCCCTTCCATTTTTGTAATTTGCTTTTAGTCCCTAAAATTTAATTCGTAGTTTAAAATTTTTGCAAATTTTATAATTAGGCCCTCGAACTTTCCATATTTGCAGTTAGGTCCTCCGCCACGTCACCTCACGTGACCTGTTCACGTGAGGTGTGGGCATTTTACAGGGAGGCCCTCGGCCTGTTGTCTATTTCGTTTCAATACTTCAAGTTTTGTATTAAGTGTTAAACTTTTGGAAAAATTGCATGTCAGCCCTCAGGGGTTTTTGAAATTACTTTTGGGTCCCTCCCAAGCGCGTGCAAGTCACGTGCCCTGATGGGCTTTTTGCACCGATGTCCCTACGGGTTTGGGAATTTGTGTTTGGTCCATAAATTTAAATATTCAGTGTATTATTTTGTGGAAAATTGCATTGATGCCCCTGGATGTTTTAATATTTGTACATATGCCCCTACCAGGTTGAATTATTTTTGTGTGTTTGTCTGATTTATTTAAGGCATCATTTTAATTCCAAAAATTCTCAGACATTCAAGTTAAGATCCTGTTCACTTGCACTTTAACGCCATATTTTTAGTTTTTATTTTGTTGCATTTTCATATTTATTAAAAATAAAAAAACTTGCCATTTTAGTACTGTCTAGCTTAGAAAATACCAAAAAATATTAAAATACCTCTAAAAATTCCAAAAAAATTACCTACTATCTATTTTAACCTATTTTAGTGTGAATCCAAAAATCACTAAAAATTTCAAAAGAAAAACCTTAAAAATTCGAAAATACCTAAAAACTTCAAAAAAATTCTAAAAAATCATAGAAAACTCCAAAAAACACAAACTCAGTTCCTATATCTTCCTTATTTTATTCTATTTGTTTTAAAACTAATTTGGGAAAATTTTGAGATTATCTGCTATTTTTTCCTTCCCATTTAATCTCGGCCAGATTGTTCATTCACTGTTTTCTTTATTTCAGTTTTTAAAAAAATACCAAAAACATTTTGAAAAATACCCAAAAATCACAAAAAACAGTAGAAAATCATAAAAACACCAAAAAGATTTTATTTCTGAATTTTTGAGTATTTTTGCGTATTTTTATAAACACAATATCCTCTCTTTCCCCTATATTGTATATATATTCCTATATTGATAAAGAAAATATAAAATATAAAATATAAAAAGAAAATACAAAATCAGTAAAAAGAAAATCAAAATACAAAATTTAAAAATTAAAATAAAAAAATTATTACAAAAAGTAAAAACCCACAAAAACATTTGCTTTGCATAGTGTAGACAATCACATCACACTCACACATACACACATGTTTGACCTACCCTGTTTGCTCCCTGTGTTCGAACTCTCTACGTACTTGCTTGCTATACACCATTTATGTAGAGTTAAAAATAAATTTTAACTTCACATTGCTTGTCATTGTTTGATATCTATAGTGTGGGTTAATTGTTGATTTTATACGAGATTCATTTTGTAGTGGTCAACACAACGACTATTGACTCGCCTTGTAAGTCAATACGACCGCTCGTGAATTTCGTGTAAATCAAATGGCGCCGTTGCCGGGGAGCAACAATGGGTAGTTTATATTTTTGCTTGATTGTGATTAGTTGTCTACCATTGCTTTTTTATCTCTCTTATTTTGCAAGATATTGTTGAGCTTTTCTGACCATCTCTTTGTCTTCTTGCGAGGGATCGCGGAGCAAGGCGGATCGCCTAGGGGATCCGGAGCAACCAAGTGAAGTGGAGCAGGCTTTTCTTAAGCCAAGCCGGCAGGAGAGAGCAGGAGGAGTGAGAGAGTGACTAGATTAGCTTGCATTTTCTTTTTGAGAGAGTGACTATTAATTTGTAATAATACATGACTTGGACACTTGAACTTCTGGGCCCAATTTCCAAGTGTTTGTTCACTTGGGGGCTCACCGCGGATTTTGACGAGTTTTCCACCGCTGTCATTTTCCGGTTTTGATTTCATTTTCCCTTTCTTTTGTGGATTGAGCCCTTAGTTCTAGGCTTTTGCTTGATCGATTAAATTAGGTCCAAACACACTAATAACCTTTGCATTCACCTATAGATCGTATTTTGACTTAGTTTAATTAAACAGTTAGCTCATCTTCTTAGATCCACCGTGCCGCGAGCCCTCCCCATCAAGCGCTACTCCTGAACTCGATGTGTCGAGAAGAGGAGGGGGGGTCTAGACCGGACTCTTAGGATCGAGGATTGGTGATTAACTTGTGGTTCTTAATGCTAGCAATTGCCTGATTAGGACGATTTCCGCATTGCATACAGGCTTGTAGATTAGGTTTATAAATTTCTGCTTTGCATCCCGCATGGAGAGAGCTGGGATTCGTTGTAAGTCTTCTTACTTTGCATCCATCATTTAGGTACAAAGGTGAGATTTCCATCTTTGTGTCGACTTGCACGCCTTTTCGGACTCTATTCTCCCTCTATTTTTAGACAAAGTAGGATGAAGAAAATACAAAAATCGTTAGACGCTTGTTTGAATCTACTCAAAAGAAGCGATAACACCAAAAAAATTAAAAAAGGGACTGCTAAGAAAACTTTGACCTAAATAAAACTTGTAATTGGATTCATTGTTTGGGGAGAGTAACACCCTCACTTGTCTTCAGGTTGCATGGGAAGGTCTCCTTCCAAGTGAGTTGAGTGCTTCGTAAAGGATTAGAGCCCAAAACCCAGCTTGTGGCTGCCTTGTGTATCGCCTTGATTTCTGAAGTATTGGCACATCTATCGTACGTGGACGAGTAGGGCTTGGTCAACATTGGTGACTCTCTATTGTGTAGAGCATCGACCTTGTCCGAAGTATCGAGCCTAGGCCACGCCTTCACGGGGGTGTCTGTCTCATCGTCTCGCGTCCGAGTAGGTTCTTGCACGCTCACGGGTGATTCCGTTGCGAGCGAGTTCCGAAGTATCGGTTTCGCCTATTGGCTTCCTTTCTCTATTTCTTTGGCTGAGTAGGGATCCAGGAAGGGTTACAAGGACCTCAAAAAGTGCAAGCTACAGGTTACACAAGAGGAGGACAAGTACGGGATACTCTTCTGGCAGTACTCTCTCCTTTAGGCGTAGCGCTCTAAGGACTCGTTACAAGATAAATTCCTGAATTCAAGCTAAAAATGACAAGATAAAAGCCGAACCTTCACGGCTTCATGCGTTGAGTTGGTGAACTTACCCCTGTTTTGTGTTGATTGCTAGTTATCTTTAGGTCAACATAAAAAATACAGCACAATTGTGCGCAATTTTGTTCATTTCTTCCTTCTTCTTCTGCATTCACCTTGCTCTTCCCAATAATCAAGATGATGGGACGGAGGTCTCTTAGGCTGACCTTGTCGGCACCGCTATCCAGCACTCCTCCTCATTCATCTAGGACAACCTCGGAGAGTCCGCTCTCCGAGCCTGAATTCACTTCCACCCTGTTCCCCCTCGACCACTCTTCTCATTCCCCTTCCATCAGTCCAAGAATCTCAGAATTTAGTGCATCACAGAGTTCGGAACATTTGACGGCACCTGAGATGGGTTCTTTTGCTTTTTCAGAGAACCCAGACATGGCAGATAGAGGAGAGCACCCAGATGACCATGATCATCCTCCTTTCTTATTTGATCAAGCGCCCATCAACAATTCCTTGCTAGCATCCCTGGAGACAATGCAGAGGCAGATCCGCGATCAGGGAACCTTCATGGGTGATCTCATGCAAGAGATAGCACAGATGAGAGAAAACCGACCTGGGTGCGGTGGCGGTGGTGGAGGAGGAGATGGACCTGATGCAGGAGGAGGTGATCCTGACGCTGAGAGGCCGCCGCAGACCATCATGCGAGAATTGCACAATCCAGCAGCTTCCCTCACTCACCGATGGATACGACTTCCGCCTATCCATGGAGATTTCGAGCTTCGGCCCCATACCATTCAGCTTCCACCCAAATTCCATGGGTTGCCGATCGAAGAGCCACACCTCCACCTCCAAGAATTTGAAATGATCTGCAGCACGATCCATGATCGGATGGTGACTGAGGACACGATCGAGATGATCGCCTTCCCTTTCTCTTTGGTTGACAGAGCCGCATACTGGCTCAAACACTTAGGGTGATTCATCGACACTTGGGCAGATCTCCAGACCGAGTATCTGAAGAAGTACTACCCTCTCGGCCGGACTAATGCAGCTAGAGCGATGATCAGCAACTTCGTCATGATCCCGAACGAACAATTCCATGAAGCCTGGGATCGATTCAGAGAGCTCATCGACCGGTGTCCACATCATGATATCTCCAAGCCTAATCTAGTTCAGAGCTTCTTTTTTGGGCTGACACCGGAGCTGCAGGGGCTCGTCAACGCCTCTTGCGGTGGGTCCTACTTTTCGAAGGGTGAAGATGACGTTTGGGCCATATACAAAGGCATGGCAGAGAATTCAACCGTCATGGCCCAAGCCCGTGTTTACACACAACAGAAGCCCCCGCAAGGAGCGGGATCATTCCAGAGGATCGCCCGTATCGATGCCGGTCCTAACACATCGACGGCAGCAGCAGCACAAACCGAATCAGCAGCAGCTGACATGGGAATCATCAGTGAGTAACTGGACCGTCTAGAGATCCTCGAGAAGAAACAGATGCAAGGCATGGCCCAGATGGACCAGATTGCCAAGACGATGAGTGACCTGAAGACGTAGATCCTTTGCATCCAAGAGGCACAGATATCTTCCCAACAGCCTCCCAAGTCACGGGCTGACCCCAGCAGTAGCAACTCCAACCAACCCTCTGCCTCGTACCGTCAGTCAACCACATCCAGGCAGAGCCGGTCCCGTCGCTACAATATTACCCAGCGCAACTGCCATCTCAGGACACTCAGATGATGGTCTACCAGCCGGAGCAGCCACTGGCAGTTCTTCCTCCACCCTCCTTCGAGCAGGACCCATTGATGGAAGTCAATGGGATATGGTACGACCGATACCCTCAGCCCAGGATTCATCGCGATCACCCCGGATTCCGTTGGGGCAACGGTGGATCCTCATCCCAGCAACAGAATCCAGCTCAAGGGAAGCA
Source organism: Ottelia alismoides (assembly GCA_037367405.1). Taxonomy (NCBI): domain Eukaryota; kingdom Viridiplantae; phylum Streptophyta; class Magnoliopsida; order Alismatales; family Hydrocharitaceae; genus Ottelia; species Ottelia alismoides. The sequence continues at coordinate 281,824 of JAZKJV010007223.1, forward strand.
GAGCAGCCAGCAACCACAGTAGCAGCAGCAGCCCCAGTATGCCCAGCAGCATACCAGAATGGTCCTCGTCCATCCTATCAGGGACAACAGTGGAGGCCGCGACAGCCGCCTCAGCAGTCATATTCCTAGCCTCCCCAATATCAGCAGCAACATCCTCATTTCCAGCAGGGGAACACATCCGGTTCTCAAGCTCCTGCCTTAGAGAACCCAGCATTAGATGACCTCGCCCGATTACTCTCTGAACATTAGGAATCCTATCGGCGAGACATGGATGAGTTCCGGCAGGAGGTGAGGGACTTGATCAAAGGCAAGGCCGCCATACCAGCTCAGATTGAACCAAATCCGAACAACATGAAGAGAAAGTTTGAGCAGGTAGAGTTTACAGAGGATACCTCTCCTAGTGACTATTTGAGTGACACACCTCTTTCTTTGTATGATGCTGATTTTGTAACTACTAGGAGTGGTAGGATGCCAGCCGACGGCGCCTCATCTGAGCGACAACCACATGCAGAATCCGGAGCGCCAGATGAGCTAGATAGCAGTCCTGATGCCGCTAATGACGACATTGATGACGGTGGTGCTGAAGCCACCAAGGATGGAGATCCCGACGACGGTGCTGAAGCCGTCGTGATACCAGATGCAGACGGTGGTGCTGATGCCACCATTTTAGATGCTGAGCCAGAGCGCGGTGTTGATGCCGCGAAGATAGGTGTTGGTGGTGGTACTGAGGCTACCACATCCACTTTTGTTGAGCCTCCATCTGTGATGTTACCACCTTTTGTATCTATGGACTGTGGTAACAACAAAAAGAACAAAAATATGAATAAAGGAAAGGAATCTGTTCACATTACGGATCCATATGTGTTGAATGATGATTGTATGGATTCTAATCCTCCACAGGCACAGGGACCTATTCCTAGTCCTCCATCTGAGGAGGCCCCTACCATCCCCTTCCCTGAGGCACTCCGCCGGGCGAAGAGGAATAAAAGAGAAAATCCTAAAAAAGATCAGCAGGTAGAATTCAGCAATAAAATGATAGACAGATTCCATATTCAGCTGACTCTACAAGAAGCACTGATGAATCAACGATTCATCGCCTTTATTCTTTTATTTTAGCTTCATTTTCTTAGTCAAACACATGTAAATACCCTTTAATTTCATAATTTTACCATTTTGCATGCATTTGTTAAAATTGCATTTTTAACACTTTTTGTACATAAATAAAAGAATAAAGAAGAAAAGAAAAAGAAAAGAAAAATAAAGGATGTAGTTATGCAATAAATACAGACTGACCCAAACCCCGAGAGAAGGTCAAGACTTGACCTGATCGACCAGGAATAAAGTAGGGGGAGATAGGGTCGTTTGTTAGAAAAATCAAAAATATCTTGTAAATATTTTTCATGTATATTTATACAAAACTTACATTATTTTATCTGTACATAATGTGACCTCAAACTAATTATTTTCATAAATAAAAGTTGTAAATAAAATTGTGTTGTAAATAATAAAAATATTTGTAAAATAAAATATTGTATATATTGCAAATAATTACACCCAGAAAAAGCCACAAAGTGATAATTGAAACATCAATTCTGGCTCCATAGAAGCTCAAATTGAACCAAACTCACTTCCATCATACTATAAATTAAATTATCTTTCAAATGGCTGTGGTTTCGTACTTTTTGCAGTTACGGTTAAAAATTCAATTTTCTGGGGTGTTTTGTACAGTTTTCCCATATACTTGTTGTATATATTTTATTCATATTTATTTTTATAATGTATATATTTGTAAATACTACTTTCATTAAAAATAAAAAAAATTAAAAAAAAAGATAAAAATTTAAAAAATCTTTTAAAAAAATATTTCCTTATTTGCACCTATGTACATTATATTATATGTATATAATATATGTATACAATTAATTTCCCTAAATAAAAATTACCAAAAAAATTAATTATCTCATATTAATTAATTTAATTTATTTAATTACGAAAATCATATGTAATTATTTAATTTATTGGATTTATTTGAATTCATTTGATTTGATAACTTACCTTTTATGTAAAGATTTGATTTGATATGTTACCATTAAGGTGGCTAATTGATTTTTGGAAATTATTTAATTTATTTATTTTAATTAATTACGAAATTCGTTTTTAATTAATTATTTATTTTATTTATTCAATTATTTTATTTAATTAACCAATAAACACTTTCCTCATTTGTGAATATCTTCCATTTTTGATTTTTTTTCTCTTTTTAATGGGCTCCTCCTCCCTCATTCACACTTGATCGATCTTTGGTGGAGAGGAGCCCAGTTTCCGAGAGGTTTCTTGTTGAAGAGGGTCCTAGCCTCCGATCCAGTCGGTGACAGAGATTTGTGCGTCGTCGAGGCCATCATGGCTTGTCCGATCCCCGAGGTGAGATCCATTTTATTCTCTGTCTTTTTCCCTAGGTAATCGTAGATTTAGATCTTAGCGTAGGAGTAGGGAGTAATTTTTAGATTAAAAAATTCAATTTCACACTTTGTCGCCCGATACCGATTTTCATCTCATCTTCTCTATTCCTCGCATTTCTTTTTCTACCTCGCACGATCTTCCACCTCCGATCACGCACGGTGACCGGAGCCTCTGGATCTATCTCTCACTACGTCAAGATCCAACCATTCACACATCCATTTTTGTATATAAATAAAAAAATAAAATATTTTTTCCTGTTCTCTCACAGTTGTTTTTGCAGGAAGAAGTAAAAAAAGGGAATAAAATTTGTATCTTTCTTCTTTAGCTAACATTTGTTTTGCAGGGATAAATAATAATAAAAAAATCATTTATCTTTCTTCTTTATCTAACATCTTGTTTTGCAGGAAAACATAAAAAAAATTTAAAAATTATAAAAATAAAATTCCTTTCTCTTCTATTTACATTTACTGTTTAAAAAAACAAAAAAAATAATATTTTTTTACTAACATTTTCTGCAGGTTACACAACAAATAATAAAAACAAAAAAATTAACAAAATAAAAAATTCAACAGCAGGGTCGCGACCCCCTGCTGCCCGCTACCAACACCCCCCACGAAATGCCGCTACAGGCGGCCCCTCGGTAGCCCTGCTCTACCTCAGCGGAACAGCCGCGCGCCTCCGCGCGCCGCCTGTACGGGCGCCGCCCTCCTCCACTTCCGCCAGCGCACGCGGCCCCCGCCTCTGCCTCCGCTCCAGCGGGCGGCGGCTCCGCCCGTCGAGCAGCCTCCCTCCAGGCGCCACCTCCTTTCCCGCGCAAGGCGGCGGCGCCGCCCTTCAGATCCGCAGCCCCTGTGCGCGCTCCCCTCGCGCGCTTTACCTTCCGCAAGCCACGTCTCCCTCCGCTCCAGCAGACGCCGCGCGACCGACCTCCCAGGCCGCGGGACAGCGCTGCCCCAGCCCACGACCTCCTGCTCCAGGCCGCAGCCCTCCGCCACGTGCCCGCGCGCCTCCTCGCGCGCGTGCCGCGCTGTCCCAGCGACCTCCTGCGCGGTGGCCGTCAGCCACCACCGCCGCCCAGCGCCCTCCTCCAGATTCCATCGGTGGCGGCGGCTCCCTGTGGCTCTCTTTTCTCCCCTGTGAAGATCGAATAAAGAGAAGACAACCCTAGTGGAGGGTTGTCAATTAAAAAAGGGAAAATTACAAGAATACCCTCTGAAGCTCTCATTATGTCAAAAAAGTCCTTATGCTCTAGCAAGTCACATGTCAAGCACATGTTCACTGGGTAATTTACAACATCTCCCCTCTGTTTGTTTTTGTTCTATTTTCTGTAAACTTTTGAAATAATTACATTTATGTCCTTGTTCTGCAGAACCTAACTTGCTTGATCTTTCTGATGAAATAAATGTTTGCATTGCTATAAAAAATTCTGCAAAAATTCACATATGCTCCTGCTACAGTCTTGAACATTGTATAAAATTTTCATTTCTTTTTGTTGTCATTTGATATATTTAAAAAATCAAAAACAGTGTATTTTTGTGTCCTTTTCTCTGTCTACATTTTGAAAATTCATAAAAAAATATAAAAATTGCCTAAAAATCCCACAAAAATTTCTGTAGGTACTTTTGAGTGTCATTTTAATTTCGGACCAATTTTTGTGCATTGTTCATTTATAAAACTCCAAAAAAAAATAAAAAAATTCAAAAACCACTAAAAATTTTAACTTTGAAATTTGACTGCCGAGTTTTTTCAAACGTGCTCCTTGTGTTCGACCCTGGTCGCTATACCAGGTAAAAAGAATAGCGAAAAGACCGCTTACATTGAATTTCTTGATTTTCTGAGTGGTTTACAAATTTTTCCGTTGACCGAATTGTGCGGTTGAGTACAACGACATTGTGATTTATCTTCCACCTTAGTCGCATCGATAATTTCGCGTCACCAGAATGGCGCCGTTGCCGGGGAGCACGGCTTTGTAGTCATTTTTCTATCTTGTCTCTCTATATCATAATTGCTTTCTGACCTTCTCTCTTTGATTTTTGTGCGAGGTACTGCTTGGACGACTTGGAGTTTACTATTTGGAGGACCCGCACAAGAAGAAGAGCAGGGAGGAGAAGAAGATTTTTTTTATTTGAGAGAACAATTATTCTTGTAATAATTTAGGACTTTGAACCTGTGGACTTGGACTTTCCTCGGGGTCTGTTTCGCCAAGTGCCGGTGTACTTGGGGGACCTCACTGCTGTTTTCCATATTTTTGATTTCACGCCATAACTTGCTATCTTGATTCGCGCGGATTCGGCCCCTAGACGTAGGATTTTTGTTGATTGTGACGTAAAATTTCTAAGGCCCAACACCTAATAGAATATCTGTTCCTATAGAACGTAATTGGACCTTACTAAAATTCACTGAAAAAGTTAGTTTAATTGGATTTTGAGACCACGTGCCGTGAGGAGTCACATACAGCGCTGGCAGGACCCGTTGTGGCGGGCACCGAGTGACTCTCAAGATCGGACTCCGGACTCGATTCGGTTAACTAACTATTGTTCTTCACGATCAATAGAAGTTGCTTGTCTAAGTCCGATTTCTTCGTGCATCATATAGTTAGTTTATATTCTATCTTTAATTTTATGCGCGGATCATATTGCATGTAGAGTGCTGGAGTAAGGTACGTATTTTCTATCTCTGCATGCATCATTGTGTTTGACCGTGCATTGGCTTTTTCGACTTCCTCCCCCTGTTTTTGGACTCAAATCAATCAAAGAGAAAATCAGAAAGCTCGTTAGGCATTTATTCTTGAAAATATCCAAAAAAATCACAAAATCAAAAATTAAAGAAAAAAATGGGACTGCTAATTGAACTTGACTCTAAAATCAAACGTAATTGATTCACTTCATTGTATTGGGAGAGAAATTCCCTCATTGTTTGCGCTTTTACTCGCTCGCGTACACACTAAGGAGTAGTGCCCAAATCCTATTCAAGCCTCCTAAGTGTTTGTAAAACTTTCGTTGATCACCTTAACTCTAAAATTGAAAAGATAAAGGACCGAATCTCACGGTCTTCACTTTGTGTTGAGTTGGTGAACTGGGGGTTTGCTTTGTGTTTTGTATGTCTTTGGTGTGAGTCGGTTACAATCATCTTCCTTTATCATTAGCAGTCACCTTCTGTCTCTAAACCACCCTCCCTCCCTTCTATCTCTCTCTTCGTTCCTGCCTTTTCTTTCTTTCACTCCCTTCTATCCCTCCATCCCTCCCTTCAGTTTCCTCTCATCACGATGGGCCACTTTCCATTCCAGCCGAATTTTACGGCTTCTTCATTTCACGCCCATCACTCACGTTCACTCTCTCGAGAGGTCGGAACCCCATCCGACTTCTCCTCTTCTCCCTACCCACCCTTCCATTTGGGACGTGCTGTGAGTGACACCCACAGAGACCAGATTGACCAAACACGAGACATGGGTGTTCACATTACTGAGATGAGAGTGCATCCCATAGGCAATCAAATGGGGCAGTTGCGAGCTTTAGATGACTTGTATCCTAGGACATTGGATGAGTACACAGATCATGAAGTCCAACCCGCTTCTACCTTGAGACCCTTTGTTCTGGATTTAGAGTTAATTGATCTACTGCCTAAGTTTTTTGGGGAAATGCACGAGGAACCTTATTTGCATATCGATGAATTTGAGGATTTTTGTGTATCACGATCATATTTGGATATCACTTCTGAGGACATGATGCTGATTACCTTCCCATTTACACTTCAGAGTAGAGCCAAGAGTTGGCATAGACGATTTGGAAGGAAGATTACTACATGGGGAGATTTACGATCATTATTTTTGAAGAAATTTTACCCCCAGTGTAGAGCAGAGATGATGCGGTCATGTATTCGTGATTTTTCTGTTAACCCCCAAAAGCCGTTGAGAGATTCATGGTTGAGGTTACGAGAACTTGTGAGGCGATTTCCAGATCATGGATTTTCGATGACTGACCTTATCCATATCGCCATGAGGGGGAGGACCGCAGAGCAGATATCATATGTCATTACCTCGTGTAGTGGTTCACACCATTGTCCCGACTTGGATTTTGTTGAGACCATCTTGGATACACTTTCTGATCTTGCACATACACCAGATGATTTATTTGGGACAACACATGACGGAGAGATGACAACAATTCAGTGTGTGACACACCATGCTGATCTTGATAGCACACACAAATCTGAGGATATGGATGCTTCTACTTCTAATTTGATGGATGTGTTGACTACTACTGTGAGTTCTGAGAGCCGAACATTGGTTGAGGACCAATTGAATTTACAATCAGATTTTGAGCCAGTCCTGCTCTATCACATAGAAGATTGTTCGATTCTAGATCTGCTAGGATCCCAAGAGATAGAGGAGGAACCCACATCTCAACCATCCTCTGAATTATTCCAGTGTCCATACACAGTTGATTCAGTGTCTGATCTTCAGGAGATCTTCTCAAATTCGGAGATACGTTTGGATTCATCTCAGCATAGAGAGCTTGATGAGGGACCGATTTTTGATTCGACAGAACTTGATAGTCCCGTATTTGAGCCATGTGTCATCCCATTTGATGAGGTCGATACATTTTTAGAGGACATGACATTTGACAGCATTGATCCCAACTTCCCTGATGATTCGGCATTACTCCCTGAGGGTTATCTGCGGGAGGATGCCATGGACCATATAAACTCGGTTTCACTTTCTGGGAGTGCATCCGATCTGTCGGATCACGAGACCGAGTATTTTGATATTTCTGATAATGAATTTGATGATTCTCTCCTCGACGACCCTCGCGAGGATGACCCAATCTTTGAGGTATTCGATGATTTCACTGATTTGTCTACATTCCATACATCGGATATCAGCCTTTATAGTGAGTCTCCTGATCTTGATCTTCCATATCTATTCGAGACGGTGATTGACGTGGAGGATTCACTATCAGATCCTTCCTTCTCCACGTTCGACTTCTTCGGCTCTACCATTTCACTCCATATAGACATTGAGCCGATGATTTCTTTTGTGCTGCCGGAGCCCGACTTCATCTGCCCATATCTTGACCCGGTAGCAAACACCCGCCTGATTGATTACCTGGGTGTTATCATTTACTCTCTTGACCCTTCTGACTCCGTTGTTGTTCTCCCACCGAGACGACAACAACAGTACGGTATTCGCCTGACAGATGCCGTCCTGAACCTCGATACAGCGTTATCCTAACATTTGCGCCCAGCTAGGGGCGTAAACTCTAGCGCTTGTTGAGAGGCACCTCAACATTGATTTCTCACATCTGTATAGACCATCTGTCCATATCATACATTCTTTATTTCTCACATCCCATATTCATCTCCTAATCATTCCATACTTAGGGTGTACTTTACCCTAAGTATAGGGGGGTGTCAGATGTTTGATTATTCTTTTGATTCTTTTTACCTCTGTTTTGCTGCCTATACTTAGGGATATTTTACCCTAAGTATAGGGGAGGTAGACTCTGTATATTCATCTCCTCGGTTTTCTCCTTTGTGTACAGTCTGCTATACTTAGGATTACTTGATCCTAAGTATAGGGGGATCACCGACCTCTATTGATTTTATTCTTTTATTCTTCGTTGTAATATACCATTCTTTTCACTTTTCTATACGTGGCACGAGTTATGTCTTTCTTTTCAGCTCTTTGATTACTATGAGGACATAGTTCGAGCTAAGTATGGGGGGTGTCGTATATATTGTATATATACTTTAGCCATAACTCGCACTTTCATATTTTTAATATGGCTAAAATACTGTGTAAATATTAAAAAAAAAGAGATGCATAAATTTCCTCAAAATTTTTCCTTGTACATACTGGCTAATAAGTCAGGTTAAAATATTTTGAAAAATATTTTGAAAGTAGTTTGAAAATCTATTTGAAAAATCTTTTGAAAACTATTTGAAAAATGTTTGAAAAATATTTTCAACCTTTGTAAAAATATTGTGGATTGTAAAAAAATTTTTCTTTGTGTGAAATAAAATGATTTTGTTAAAACTATTTGCAAATGTTTGGAAAAATGGTCGAAAAAGTATATTGAAAATCTATATATACTATTTGAAAAATGTTTGCCAAATAGTTTTCAAATGTGTGTAAATGTTTGTAAAATTGAGTGCAAAATTATTTTGGACTATAGTTTTCAAAATTATTTGTAAAATTATTTTCAAATAAATTTGAGGAATATATGCATCACAAAAAAAATAATAAATAATAAAAAATGAATAAAATAAAAATTAAAAAAAATCCAACTGTGTATATACCTGTATAAATTACTCAAGTTGTAAATTCTTGCATCCTATTCTTGTAAAATAATCAACTCACTCTTGTGTAAATATGAATCTTATTCCAAAAAAAAATCTCTTGTATATATTTGTATGTATTACTAACTTTTTGCATTAAAAAAACCTTTTGCATGTGCATCAATTTTTTAAAAAAAAATTCAAAATTTTGAAAATTGTTTCAAAAAAAAGAAGATTTTGTTTTCTCTATGCATTGTACATATTTTCTTGCATTGGCATGTGCATTTTTCAGGATAGTCTTGACGATTAAACTAAGTCTGGAATAAATTTGAAGAATGGAGCTTAGTTGGACCTTAATCCACTTAATTTCAGAGGAACCTTATAAGATGTCGAGTTAAGACTTTTCAGGTCCTAGTGACTTAATTCTTTGGGTCCACACGACTATGTTCACGTGTCATCTTGATGAGTCTAAGTAGAATATTTAACAACACATGCATGATTCTTTCAGACCGTGGCTTACCTTGGACAATGCACTTTACACGTAGCTCTTCATGGAGGAGGTGGTGAGGAGGCAGTTTCCTTTGGCTTGGGGTAGCATATGAGGGTAGTACTTCTAGAAGGAACCTCTCTTCTTCTTTTAGTGAAGGAAGTGCGTCTCAACTTGGTCTAGTGGTGATGAAGGCTAAAGACAGAAGTTGTGGGTTGCAATAAAGCTTCTAAAGAGGGATAGTCTACCGGCTCAAGAGGAAAATTTCTTGTATATATGTTGCACCATGTAGATATGTTGTACATATGCACTTGAAAAAAAAAAGAAAAAAAAGAAAAAAAAGATAAAAAGAAGAAAAGGCACTCCAAAAAAGTGGTGGGTCTGATAAAAAATGATAATCCCACCGGAGTATGTATATAGTGCAAATAAGCAAAAGCTTAAAGACTCATGGATTCCATCTCATGAAGCTTGCAGCGGGAGACTTAGCTACACTAGTTGAGCTCCCAAAATTCTATACCTCTTATTCCCCCTCTTCCTGAGCCGGTTGCACTTGAACTTAGAAGGGAATACCCCGCTTCTCGAGGAAAGAGTTGCTAGACCGGGGGATTAGAGTTACCTTGTTGATAGAGACTGTTTCTTTGTTACTTCTGAGATGAGGAGCTATATTCACTTACACCGTACAAGTAAGATTTCATAGTCCTAAGAATTTGTGTATGTAGACTTGTTCTGATCTGACTGTTGAGTAGACTTGAATAGGAGTCTTGTGGAACTTAGAGGCTGTTAGGTTTTAAATCCACATCCCATTAAGGTTCCGACACACTAATAATCCAAAGGTCCGACAGAGCTCCAGACTACATTTTTATGAAGATAAGCTTAAAAGTCAACATTATTCTAACTTCTTTCCTTTTTCTTTTCTTTATTCTTGTTTTCACTTATTTTTCAAATAAGTGTTTGCTAAGGGACTAGCAAAGGTAAAGTATAGGGGAATGATGAATCAACGATTCATCGCCTTTATTATTTTATTTTAGCTTCATTTTCTTAGTCAAACACATGTAAATACCCTTTAATTTCATAATTTTACCATTTTGCATGCATTTGTTAAAATTGCATTTTTAACACTTTTTGTACATAAATAAAAGAATAAAGAAGAAAAGAAAAAGAAAAGAAAAATAAAGGATGTAGTTATGCAATAAATACAGACTGACCCAAACCCCGAGAGAAGGTCAAGACTTGACCTGATCGACCAGGAATAAAGTAGGGGGAGATAGGGTCGTTTGTCAGAAAAATCAAAAATATCTTGTAAATATTTTTCATGTATATTTATACAAAACTTACATTATTTTATCTGTACATAATGTGACCTCAAACTAATTATTTTCGTAAATAAAAGTTGTAAATAAAATTGTGTTGTAAATAATAAAAATATTTGTAAAATAAAATATTGTATATATTGCAAATAATTACACCCAGAAAAAGCCACAAAGTGATAATTGAAACATCAATTCCGGCTCCATAGAAGCTCAAATTGAACCAAACTCACTTCCATCATACTATAAATTAAATTATCTTTCAAATGGCTATGGTTTCGTACTTTTTTGGAGTTACGGTTAAAAATTCAATTTTCTGGGGTGTTTTGTACAGTTTTCCCATATACTTGTTGTATATATTTTATTCATATTTATTTTTATAATGTATATATTTGTAAATACTACTTTCATTAAAAATAAAAAAATTAAAAAAAAGATAAAAATTTAAAAAATCTTTTAAAAAAATATTTCCTTATTTGCACCTATGTACATTATATTATATGTATATAATATATGTATAAAATTAATTTCCCTAAATAAAAATTACCAAAAAAATTAATTATCTCATATTAATTAATTTAATTTATTTAATTACGAAAATCATATGTAATTATTTAATTTATTGGATTTATTTGAATTCATTTGATTTGATAACTTACCTTTTATGTAAAGATTTGATTTTGTGCCTTAAATAGCCACCATTAAGGTGGCTAATTGATTTTTGGAAATTATTTAATTTATTTATTTTAATTAATTAAGAAATTCATTTTTAATTAATTATTTATTTTATTTATTCAATTATTTTATTTAATTAACCAATAAACACTTTCCTCATTTGTGAATATCTTCCATTTTTTTATTTTTTTCTCTTTTTAATAGGCTCCTCCTCCCTCATTCACACTTGATCGATCTTTGGTGGAGAGGAGACCAGTTTCCGAGAGGTTTCTTGTTGAAGAGGGTCCTAGCCTCCGATCCAGTCGGTGACAGAGATTTGTGCGTCGTCGAGGCCATCATGGCTTGTCCGATCCCCGAGGTGAGATCCATTTTGTTCTCTGTCTTTTTCCCTAGGTAATCGTAGATTTAGATCTTAGCGTAGGAGTAGGGAGTAATTTTTAGATTAAAAAATTCAATTTCACACTTTGTCGCCCGATACCGATTTTCATCTCATCTTCTCTATTCCTCGCATTTCTTTTTCTACCTCGCACGATCTTCCACCTCCGATCATGCACGGTGACCGGAGCCTCTGGATCTATCTCTCACCACGTCAAGATCCAACCATTCACACATCCATTTTTGTATATAAATAAAAAAAATAAAATATTTTTTCCTGTTCTCTCACAGTTGTTTTTGCAGGAAGAAGTAAAAAAAAGGGAATAAAATTTGTATCTTTCTTCTTTAGCTAACATTTGTTTTGCAGGGATAAATAATAATAAAAAAATCATTTATCTTTCTTCTTTATCTAACATCTTGTTTTGCAGGAAAACATAAAAAAAATTTAAAAATTATAAAAATAACATTCCTTTCTCTTCTATTTACATTTACTGTTTAAAAAAACAAAAAAATAATATTTTTTACTAACATTTTCTGCAAGTTACACAACAAATAATAAAAACAAAAAAAAATTAACAAAATAAAAAAATTCAACAGCAGGGTCGCGACCCCCCTGCTGCCCGCTACCAACACCCCCACGAAACGCCGCTACAGGCGGCCCCTCGGCAACCCTGCTCCACCTCAGCGGAACAGTCGCGCGCCTCCGCGCGCCGCCTGCACGGGCGCCGCCCTCCTCCACTTCCGCCAGCGTGCGCGGCCCCCGCCTCTGCCTCCGCTCCAGCGGGCGGCGGCTCCGCCCGTCAAGCAGCCTCCCTCCAGGCACCACCTCCCTTCCCGCGCAAGGCGGCGGCGCCGCCCTTCAGATCCGCAGCCCCTGTGCGCGCTCCCCTCGCGCGCTTTACCTTCCGCAAGCCACGTCTCCCTCCGCTCCAGCAGACGCTGCGCGGCCGACCTCCCAGGCCGCGGGACAACGCTGCCCCGGCCCACGACCTCCTGCTCCAGGCCGTAGCCCTCCGCCACGTGCCCGCGCGCGTGCTGTGCTGTCCCAGCGACCTCCTGCGCGGTGGCCGTCAGCCACCACCGCCGCCCAGCGCCCTCCTCCAGATTCCATCGGTGGCGGCGGCTCCCTGTGGCTCTCTTTTCTCCCCTGTGAAGATCGAATAAAGAGAAGACAACCCTAGTGGAGGGTTGTCAATTAAAAAAGGGAAAATTACAAGAATACCCTCTGAAGCTCTCATTATGTCAAAAAAGTCCTTATGCTCTAGCAAGTCACATGTCAAGCACATGTTCACTGGGTAATTTACAACATCTCTCCTCTGTTGTTTTTGTTCTATTTTCTGTAAACTTTTGAAATAATTACATTTATGTCCTTGTTCTGCAGAACCTAACTTGCTTGATCTTTCTGATGAAATAAAATGTTTGCATTGCTATAAAAAATTCTGCGAAATTCACATATGCTCCTGCTACAGTCTTGAACATCGTATGAAATTTTTCATTTCTTTTTGTTGTCATTTGATATATTTAAAAAATCAAAAACAGTGTATTTTGTGTCCTTTTCTCTGTCTACATTTGAAAATTCATAAAAAAATATAAAAATTGCCTAAAAAATCCCACAAAAATTTCTGTAGGTACTTTTGAGTGTCATTTTAATTCGGACCAATTTTTGTGCATTGTTCATTTATAAAACTCCAAAAAAAAATAAAAAAATTCAAAACCACTAAAAATTTTAACTTTGAAATTTGACTGCCGAGTTTTTTCAAACGTGCTCCTTGTGTTCGACCCCTGGTCGCTATACCAGGTAAAAAGAATAGCGAAAAGACCGCTTACATTGAATTTCTTGATTTTCTGAGTGGTTTACAAATTTTTCCGTTGACCGAATTGTGCGGTTGAGGACAACGACATTGTGATTTATCTTCCACCTTAGTCGCATCGATATTTTTGGCTCATCAAGCACTTGAGCACATCCCCCTCTTCAAAAATAACTTGAAGGAGAAAGCTACAGTCCACAGGGAAGAGGAGGAATCACAGAGATCAGATCCATGTGCTCACTCATTCCACTTGCTGCACTATTCAGAACAAACTGCCAGCCAAGCGACCAGATGCAGGAGCTCCCTATGTCAGATGGGAGATTCCAAGAGCAGCAGTTTGATCGTACTCTGTTAGACAACGACTCTTCAATTAACCTTCTTCCGGCAGCCTTACTCGACAATTCGAGTTTGGTCCTCTTCTTAGGAGCAGGACAGTCCTTCAGTTTGCTGATAGGTCGACTAAGAGGCCGAAGGGGTTATTGAAAGACGTGGTCGTTACCATTCAGGGCCTGAAATTCCCCGTGGACTTCGTTGTGTTGGACATGGAGATCCCTGAGTCGGTGACCGATGCCCCCATCATATTCGGACGTCCATTCTTGGCCACAGCCAAGGCGGTGACCGATCATGATAGTGGGAAGGTGTGTTTTCGCGTAGAGGGTGAAACCATACAAATAGAGACGATCGAAGAAACAAGAGCCAGAGAACTAGAATGCTCAGAGTAGTCCAGCGAAGCAGCGCAGATGACAGAGGAAGAGCTAGACATCCACCAGGAGTGTGATTTTGTGTTGACAGATGATGAATCCAACTGGACAGATCCAGTAGCACCGACCCTCGCCTTGCCTACAAATTCACTATATCTAAATCTCATGGCAGTCGAGAGCCGGGAGAGCACACCCCTGGACGAGGATACACTTGAGGCTGGCAGTGTTGGGACGAGTGGTGCTGATGATTTCCAATCGTGTTCATCTTCTTCTATCCCTCGGAGTCAAACATTGACTGGGATGATTTCGATGACTATTTGCCGTGTCTGATTCCTTCTGAGCCGACAACCATGACAAAGTGCGAGCCAGTGCAGTTTATTGATGATTCAGCAGGCCGTCCTTCATCAGAGACTAATGCAGAGCGAGAGTTCGCCCATGCAGACCTGGTCGCCTTTACACAGACATATCAGAAGCCAGATCTGCCACCTCCCGATTTTCCAGAAATGAAACCTCTGCCGCAGTCGCTGAAGTATAGATTCCTTGCGGGTGAGCCCGATATGCACCCAGTCATTATCTCAGCAGGTTTGACTGGAGAGCAAGAATCTCGTCTGATGGAGGTCTTGAAAGAAACCACAAGGCAATAGGTTGGAGTATAGCTGATATCCAGGGGATTAGTCCGGCTCTGTGCTCCCACCACATCTATCTTGAGGATGACACTAGGACGTCGCGTGAGTTCCAACGACGGCTGAACCCGAATCTTCGAGATGTCGTCATGAAGGAAATATCAAAGTGGTGGAGCGTTGATTTTATCTACCCCATCCTCGACTCCAAATGGGTTAGTCCACTACATGTGGTACCCAAGAAGACGGGTATCACTACAGTTGTCAATGAGTCTGGAGAGGAGATCGCTACCCGAGTACCCACTTTTGGAGGGTCGGTGTGGACTATAGACGATTGAATGAGGCCACCAAGAAGGATCATTTCCCGCTGCCATTCATTGATCATATTATCGAGCGGCTAGCTGGAAGAGTCATTACTGTTTTCTTGACGGGTACTCAGATATAATCAAGTGGCCATTGCGCCCAAAGATCAGGAGAAAACGACATTCACTTGTCCGTTTGGGACTTATGCTTTCAGACGGATGCCCTTTGGTCTATGTAATGCTCCAGTGACATTTCAAAGGTGCATGCTATCCATTTTCTTGGACATGGTGGGTGACTGTTTAGAGGTCTTCATGGATGACTTCTCGGTCTATGGCGACAGGTTTGACACTTGTCTTGACTGCCTAGACCGTGTGCTTAAGCACTGCATTGAGGTCAACCTTGTATTGTCTTGGGAGAAGAGTCACCTTCATGGTGACTCAAGGGACGGTCCTTGGTCATATCGTCTCCAACAGGGGGCATGGAGGTTGATCCGTCCAATGTGGATATTATCAAAAAACTCAATCCACCATCCAATTTGCGCTAGTTGCGGTCTTTTCTGGGGCATGTCAGTTTCTACCGACAGTTCATTCAGGACTTCAGTCGTATTGCCCGACCGCTTACTGATTTGCTGACAAAAGACACCGAGTTCGTTGTCAATGATAAGTATCTTGCGTCTTTTGAGACTCTCAAAGATATGGTTGTTTCAGCTCCTGTCCTTCAGCCACCCGATTGATCTCTCCCATTCGAGATCATGAGGGATGCTTCAGATTTTGACGTTGGGCTTGGTGCTTGGACAGAGGGAGGGATGGATTGCCGTTTGCCATTCACTACGCTAGCCAGACTTTGGATGCCGCTCAACGGAATTACACTGTGACTGAGAAAGAGATGCTGGCCGTAGTCTTTGCTTTGGATAAGTATCGATCTTATATTCTCGGATCTAGAGTGACAATCTACACAGATCACACCGCCATTCGGTATTTAATGGCCAAGAAGGATGCCAAATCATGCCTTGCCAGATGGATCCTTCTGCTCCAGGAATTTGATATTGAGATTAAGGATAAGCCTGGAGTCAAGAATGTGGTGGCAGATCATCTCTCCAGATTGGAGAATCTTGAGGAATCTGAGCCCAACGCACCTATCACAGAGACATTTCCAGACGAGGCGATCTTGGCGGTCGCCTCACTCCCATGGTATGCCGACTTTGTAAACTATCTTGTTGCCAAGACGGTCCCCTCAGGGTTGGCCCAGGCAGAAACTTGAGACCTTCCCTAGCTAAGGCCATGTTTTACCATTTGGAGGATCCCGTCCTTTATCATGAAGGAGGGGATAGCATCTGGAGGAGGTGCAATCCTCAAGAAGAGCAGCATAGCGTCCTCACATATTGCCACAAGCTTGAGGCAGGAGAACATCATTCTGGAAAAGGACAACACAGAAGGTGCTTCAATCCGGCCTATGGTGGCCTACTCTCTTCAAGGGTTCTGATGAGTTCGTGAAGAGATGTACTGACTGTCAGAAGATGGGAACCTGCGGACAGAGAGACATGATGTCCATGCAACCCATTCACTTTTGTGAGGTTTTTTGATGCATGGGGGATTGATGTCATGGGCCCATTTCCTAAGAGTCAGGGATTCGAGCATATTTTGCTCGCTGTTGATTATGTCAGCCGATGGGTTGAGGCCATCCCCGTCCGAGCCGCAGATGCTAAAACTGTATGTAAATTTTTGAGGAAAAATATCATTTCACGGTTCGGGGTACCTAGAGTCTTGATTTCAGACGGGGGGTCTCATTTCATCAATGACAAGGGTTAGGGCCCTTGCTGACGAGTTCGGCATTGACCATCGGGTTGCCACACCGTATCACCCTCAGACTAATGGTCTTGCCGAAGTATCGAACCAGGAGATAAAAACGATCTTGCAGAAAGTTGTCCGCCTAAACCGAAAGGATTGGTCACAGCTTTTGGACTCGGTCTTGTGGGCCTATCGGACTTCTTTCAAGAATCCGTTGGGGACATCTCCCTTTCGACTCGTCTATGGCAAGCCGTGCCATTTGCCAGTGGAAATCAAGCACAAATCCTTTTGGGCAGTCACTGAGTTACTGTTAGATTCCGAGAGCATAGGAGAACAGAGAAGAGCAGAGTTGGCAGCCCTGGAAGAACTGAGAGACACAGCCTTTTCCAACAGCCTACAGTACAAAGAAAAAGTGAAAACATGGCACGATTCCCATATCAGCCATAAACAGTTTGAGCCAGATCAGAGGGTATGGTTGTTTAATTCTAGGCTGAAATTATTCCCAGGGAAATTACAGAGCAAGTGGAAAGGTCCATATGTGTTCAGGAAGGTACATGACAATGGCAGTATTGATATATCCGAACCGTCATCTTCCTCTACCTTCCGCGTCAATGGTCAACGCCAGAAGCTATATTTAGATCATGATCCGCCGACCATTGATGATGCCCCCATTCTTCTGGTATGAGATGTGTTCTTTGACTCATATCATCTGCATCTCATACATGGTGATCAATTCCATCTTCCGCTGTACAGATCCATCTGTTCATATCACTCTTTCATCTGTTGATTTATTTTCTCCTTTTCTTCTTTTCCTATTCTATTTTCTGTATCTATCAGAAAGGTGTCGCCCCTTTGTAGACAGTTTTTCTATACTTAGGACGTGCTTTGTCCTAAGTATAGGGGGGTACGCACCCCGAGTGATTCTATTCTTTTCGATCCTCTCCTTTGTCTCCTCTTCTTGTCTATACTTAGGGATATCTTACCCTAAGTATAGGGGAAGACAATCTGAGTACGATCTGTTCATTCCCACCCTTGACCCTCCCTATTTTGTGTACAGTCTGCTATACTTAGGATTATTTTATCCTAAGTATAGGGGGGACGGTCGACTTCTCATTGGTTTATTCATCTATCTCTTATTCATTTCTTTTTTAGACTTGCCTCTACTTAGTACGAGTTATGCCTTCTCTTTTCTCTCCGATCTATGAGGACATAGCTCAAGCTAAGTATAGGGGGGTCGTATATACTATGTATATACTTTAGCCATAACGCGTACTTTCGTATTTTCTTAATAATATGGCTAGTAATTCATTAAAGCCCCTAATAAAAAGGTGTTTTGTTCCTCAAATTCTTTTTGTATATACTGATTAATAAATCAGGTGAAAATGTTTTTTACAAAATGTTTGAAAAATAGTTTGAAAATCTTTGTGAAAATCTATTGAAAACTATTTTGAAAACG
The DNA here is from genome assembly GCA_037367405.1 of Ottelia alismoides. NCBI lineage: Eukaryota > Viridiplantae > Streptophyta > Magnoliopsida > Alismatales > Hydrocharitaceae > Ottelia > Ottelia alismoides. Next base: position 300,079 of record JAZKJV010007223.1, read on the forward strand.
TTTTGTTACATGTTTTCAACCTTTATAAAAATGTGTAGTTTGTTAAAATTTATTTTCTTTGTGTAAAATAAATGTTTGAAAAATGATTTGCAAATGGTTTGAAAAATGGTTGCAAAAATATTTTGAAAAACTATCTAAACTGTTTGAAAACCTTTGCAAAATGAGTTTCAAATATGTGTACATGTTTGCAAAAATGGTTGTAAAAATTATTTTGGACTATAGTTTTCAAAAATTGTTTGAAAAACCTGTGTCAAATAAGCTTGAGGAATACATACATCACACCAAAAATCCACTATATATATATTTGTATAAAATTGACCACTTACCCTGTAAATTCTTAAAATCCACTTCTTGTATATACAATATGCACTCCCTTGTACATATTTTTCACCTAGTTTTCAGCCAAACCTTTTTATTTTCAAAAATTCCAAAAATATTTGCAAAATTAAAATCCAAAAACATTTGAAAAACTTTTTGAAAAATCTAAAAAAATGCATATGCATCATCATCTTTTCAAAAATCCATAAAATGTTCAAAATCTTTGAAAAATTGCACCACAAAAATATTTTCTGCATAGCACTGCATAGCATGAGCATTTTTCGGATTGAGTTTGATAGTTGAACAAGTCTAAGTGAAATCCGAAGATTGGAGCTTGGTTGGACCTTAAATATACCTAATTAACAGGAACCTCATAGGAACTGGGTTTGAGGTACTTCAGGTCTAGTTAACTTAATTCTTTGAGGATCACGCGACTTGGTTCAATGGATTCTTGACTGCCTAAGTAGAGTATTTCGGAACACACGCACGGCTCTTGTTGATAATGACCTAACTTGAACACTTGCACCTTTCACATAGCTCAACTCAGTTGGAGTGGTGAGGAGGTTGGATTTGCCGGTATGAGACGCACACAGGTGGAAACATTTGTCCTCCTCTAGGGAGGGAAGTGCACCCCAACCCGTCCAGTAATGATGAGTTTCGAGGATAGGAGATCGTGGGTTGCGATAAAGATTCAAAAGAGGGATAGTCTACTGGCTCAAGAGGAAAAACTCCCTATGTAAATGCTGCTGTATATAGTATTAAAAAACGGGGGGGGGGGGAGGGGGGGGGGAGGGGGGGGCAAAAAGCAAAAAACTCCAAAAAGTGGACAGGCCTGTACAAAAATAAAAATGCCTGCCGGAGTGTACATATGTTGTAAAGTCAAATAAGCAAGCTTGAACTTCAAAGTCAAATCATGTGAGCCTGCAGCTGGATGACTTGACTACACTGATCTTGCATCCCAGGATAGGTAGCTACACTGGCTACCATTCATTCTTCTCTTCACCTCCTCCTCTTGGGCCGGTTGCCACTTGCACTTAGAAGGGAATACCCTGCTCCTTGAGGGAAGAGTTGTTGGATTGGGGAATTATTGGGTTGTCATATTGGAGAAGTCAGTTTCTTTGTCATTTCAGTTGGGGAGAGCCACTATCACTTACACCGTACGAGTCAGATTCATAGTCGTAAGGGTTTGCATATGAATTGAGATATCTCTGACCTGGCTATTGAGGAGACTTGAGCAGAGTTTTGGGATTCTCAAGGACTGTTGGATTTCAAATTCGGTTCTCATTAAGGTTCCACCCGCACTAAAATTTCAAAGATCCGACTTAAGCTCCAAACTTTGATTTTATGAAGACAAGTTTGATAATCGAATTTAATCCACTTTCTTCTTTTTCTTTTCTTTCTTTTTCTTTTTGCACTTATTGCATAAGTGTTTGCTAGGGACTAGCAAAGGTAAAGTATAGGGGGATGATGAAGCCACATTTCATCATCTTTATTCTATCATTTTGGCATCAAAAACCCTAGCAAATGCGTGTAAATAGCATTAAAACCATCATCTTAGCATTCATGCATGTGCATCTATTTAGTGTATAAAATATTGTAATTAAAGCCAAAATTATAGAATAAAAAAGAAAAGAAAAAGAATAAAATATTGTAAATATTTTATGACCCAAAACCCCGAGACCTAGGCATCTTGACGAATAGGTCGACCAGGAATAAAGTAGGGGGAGATAAGGGCCAAATACCTATACTATTCTATTTATTCTTTACTCATTTTGGGGACCTATTTTTGGTTCCATTTTTTATTCATCAAATAAAGAAACTTTGTACATGAAAGTTGTAGATAATTTTATAAAGAAAAATACAAAATTGATTTCACTGAAAAATAATGTACAGATAAAAAGTTATGGTCTGAATAAAAATCCAGAATTCCAACTTCCCAGACTCGTATCTCATAAATGAAAACTCCAAATGCAGCAAACTCATCTTTAATTGTATATAGAATAAAATAAGCTATTCAATGGCGGTGGTTTCGCATTTGGCGGTGCTACGTTTGAAAGTTGAGTTTTGGACCCTATTTGTACAATTGTACTGATTAAAATATTCAATTTATTATTTATTCATTATTTTTATAAGTTTATATTTTTATAATTTCGTAAATATTACTTATATTATATTTGTACATTAAAATCAGAATAAAAACACAAATAAAACTCAAAATAAAAATACTTATATTAGATACATAGGTACTATACCTATAAATATACTTATAGGATACATACTTCTATTTTATTAAATATACAAAACACATAAATAAAATAAAATAAAAATATATTTGCGTGTATAAAAGTATTTTATGATTTTATAAAATACTAAATAAAAATAATAAAACTAAAATACACAAAATAAAAATTAATTACAAAAATATATAAATATTATTCCTATAAAGGGCATAAAAGGAAACTTACAAAATTATACCTCCTAAAAATAATTAAAAATCAGAATAAAATACTAAATAAAAAATTAAACATTTTTTTATTTAGTAATCAAACTTTAATTAATTCAATTACTGTTTTTACTTGAATTTACAAAATAAAATTCAGGGATTTTTCCTGGTTGGTCCACGTGGACCAACCAGGTTTCAACCCTAGTTGACCTCGGTCAACTGGTCGTCCTTAGCCCTGTAGCCCTTGTCAGAACCAGGTTTGACCCCTCTTTCTCCATTTTTTCGAGGCCTAGTCTTGCATCATCTCGTGATAGGGTCTTCTTGGCTTTTGATCCTCGATCAATGGGCATGCCCGCCGTAATGAAACCTCGGTCGAAGGACCACTGTACCCACTGCTAGGCCTCGTTCTTTCTCCACTGACCGTCGACACCATATAACCCAGCTCCAATTTCCTTTTGAATTTTGAACCGCACTCCACACAGATCTTTCCCCCTTTGGTCGTGCTCGAGGTACCTGGAGGTGACAGCTCCAAGTTCCTTGCTTCACGGCGGCGGAACGTCAACTGATTTAGGCGTGTTCCACACCTCCGACGAGCTTTCCCGTTGAGGTATATTCCCTCTGGCTCCGGCCATTGAGTCTGTTCATCGACTCCATTTTCACTCGTTTTTCATTCTCCATAGTCTTAGCATCATTTAGGCCCCTTTCTCGTGTCCAAACTCTCATCGATTCGATCACTCGAGCACCCTCGCCGGAGCAAGCTCCGGCGAGCATCAAAACCACCGTTCGCCCCACTGTGAGAGACCCCTGGAGGTCGAGGCATTTTGCCTTCGCCTCCAGTAACCTTTTTAGTAGTTGCAGGATCTTGAAAGACCCCCGCTAAAGGGTCGATTTTGGCAAGCCCAAGGTACCTGGACCGCCGTTCTTTCCGAGCCTCGCCGCGGAGCGCCAGCGCCTCTCGAGCCATTTTGGCTCCGTCGGTGGATGCAGGAACCCTCTAGGAACGTCATCGGCCATTTTGGAGCTTCATCGAAGGCCGGAGGGCTGAGATCAAGGTCGGGGAAACTCGCTCCACGGCGAGTTCTTCCCTGTTCTTCGTCTTGGCCTCCCCGCCGTCCGATCAAGGGTCAAACGCCCAGGCTAGCAGCTGCGGTTGGATCGCCGAGACCCTCCACCGTCGGATCAGTCCAGATCCATCTAATCCCGGCCGTCCACGAGCGAACCTTCATCGTGCAAAGAGAAGCTAACACGTGGATAAATGGCACGGGCTACGTCGTTCGATCTCGCCCACCAGCTGATCGTTGGATCACAGCCACGTGTCGCTAGAAGCCATCAGTCATCGGATCGCGCCGAAGGGGTATTTTGCAGAGACACCCCTTCCATTTTTGTAATTTGCTTTTAGTCCCTAAACTTTAATTTGTAGTTTAAAATTTTTGTAAATTTTATAATTAGGCCCTCGAACTTTCTATATTTGTAGTTAGGTCCTCCGCCACGTCACTTCACGTGACCTGTTCACGTGAGGTGTGGGCATTTTGCAGGGAGGCCCTCGGCCTGTTATCTATTTCGTTTCAATACTTTAAGTTTTGTATTAAGCGTTAAACTTTTGGAAAAATTGCACGTCAGCCCTCAGTAGGGTTGAGCATTGGGCCGGGCCAGCCCGACCCGGTCCGAAACCCGGCCCATGTAGCCCGGCCCGAACCCGAGCCCGCAAAGAATTGGGCCGGGCTTTAGGCCTTAATTCAAGCCCAAATGTATATTCGGGTCGGTTTCGGGCCTGATAGGGCCCAAACCCGAAAGCCCGATAACCCGACCCGATAGCTAGGTCCGTTTCAAGGGCCCAAACTGCCCGACCCATTAGCTTGACCCATTACTTATGCATATGAGTGATAATAGAATTTAGATGGATATTAAATTCTAAACATATTAATTTAGCAAAGTTAACAACCATCATTGTTATAATTACCATCATGATAATATTTTACCATGTTAAAAAACATATATTATAAACAATTATATTACATTGGTAATATATTTGTCATGTTTAGAGCATGTTGTTGCACATAGCCAATTCGTATCATGGACATGATTCCTTAATATTATCAATGTGTAAAACATATTTGCATGTATAAAGAATACTCATTTTTGTTGGGGATGGGTGGTGTATTTGTAAGATAAAAACAAGCTCAATATGTCCCGGACTTCCAATTTGGGCCGGCCCGGCCTGAACCCAGCCCATAATGTTTGGGCCGGGCTTGGGCTTGGGCCTAGATTTTGAAGAATAAAACGGGCCTAGGCCCGGCCCGTTAGCCCATATACTAAAATGGGCTTGGGCCGGGCCACGCCAAACCCGGCCCGGACCCGGCCCATGCTCAACCCTAGCCCTCAAGGGTTTTTGAAATTACTTTTGGGTCCCTCCCAGGCACGTGCAAGTCACGTGCCCTGGTGGGCTTTTTGCGCTGATACCCCTGCGGGTTTGGGAATTTGTGTTTGGTCCTTAAATTTAAATATTCAGTGTATTATTTTGTGGAAAATTGCATTGATGCCCCTGGATGTTTTAATATTTGCACATATGCCCCTACCAGGTTGAATTATTTTTGTGTGTTTGTCTGATTTATTTAAGGCATCATTTTAATTCCAAAAATTCTCAAACATTCAAGTTAAGCTCCTGTTCACTTGCACTTTAACGTCATATTTTTAATTTTTGATTTTATTGCATTTTCATATTTATTAAAAATAAAAAAACTTGCCATTTTAGTACTGTCTAGCTTAGAAAATACCAAAAAATATTAAAATACCTCTAAAAATTCCAAAAAAAATTACCTACTATCTATTTTAACCTATTTTAGTGTCATTCCAAAAATCACTAAAAATTTCAAAAGAAAAAACTTAAAAATTCGAAAATACCTAAAAACTTCAAAAAAATTCTAAAAAATCATATAAAACTCCAAAAAAAATACAAACTCAGTTCCTGTATCTTCCTTATTTTATTCTCTTTGTTTTGAAATAATTAAGGAGAATTTTGAGATCATCTGCTATTTTTTCCTTCCCATTTAATCTCGGCCAGATTGTTCATTCACTGTTTTCTTTATTTCAATTTTTAAAAAATACCAAAAACATTTTGAAAAATACCCAAAAATCACAAAAATAGTAAAAAATCATAAAACCACCAAAAAGATTTTATTTCTGAATTTTGAGTATTTTTGCATATTTTTATAAACACATTATCCTCTCTTTCCCCTATATTGTATATATATTCCTATATTGAAAAAGAAAATATAAAAATATAAAATATAAAAAGAAAATACAAAATCAGTAAAAAATCAAAATAAAAAATTAAAAAATAAAAATAAAAAAATTATTACAAAAAGTAAAAACACACAAAAACATTTACTTTGCATAGTGTAGACAATCACATCACACTCACACATACACACCTGTTTGACTTATCATGTTTACTCCCTGTGTTCGAACTCTCTACGTACTTGCTTGCTATACACCATTTATGTAGAGTTAAAAATAAATTTTAACTTCACATTGCTTGTCATTGTTTGATATCTATAGTGTGGGTTAATTGTTGATTTTATACGAGATTCATTTTGTAGTAGTCAACACACCGACTGTTGACTCGCCTTGTGAGTCAATACGACCGCTCATGAATTTCGTGTAAATCACTGATGTACATGAAAATGGTTATAGTGAGCAATGTATCATGTAAACTTTATTTTGTGAATAGAAAAATGTTGAAATACTTTATTCTGATTAGTTTTAATTACAGTCTGTTTCTGAATGTTAGTCGTGGTTGTTGAATAAATTATTGTAGAGTAACTAGATCCAGGTCTCGTGAAATTTCAATCCATGCTTTTGACTAAGTGCTCACATCAAATGCATATTTAGATGTTATTTTTACAAATTAGAGTTTAAATATTGGCATGCATTTTTCATATGTGTACCTATGTTGAGGAATTTGTACAAATCATATATTAATCTATTCATATGATAAACATGCCCTTCCACATTTACATTGTATGAATGACCTACTTTATAGTCCTTGTATCGATCAATACACAAGGATCCCACTACATATGCAATATTTCAGTTGAGTTTTGCATCATTAGTATTTTGTGTATATGTGTTCATGAAAGTATAATGGGTAACTATTTGCTGAAACATATTTTCTGGTGCAGCGCACGAGGTAATACTAGTATATATAGTATGAGATAAATGAGGCGAATTAGATTGCAAGGAAGAACCTTTGTCTTTTCAATGGGATGATGTAAGAATAACTTAATGGTATCATCATTTTAACTCAGGTAATTTGTTAGATCTCTCATGCACGGATCAAGTTCTGTGAACTATAAGAGCCACGAATCAACGTCACTTATAGATCCATAATTGGTATCAAGGGGTCTATACGAAGAATCTAATACTCATACAATGCAAGAAGGAAGGAACTGATGAATCATGTGAAACTAACAAGAGAAAGTAACATCGTTGCAGATTAAGATTCATGGTATAAAGATACCTAATGCTCTAAAAATGTTCCAACATAAGATCCAAAATCGTGTGGAACCAACGGTATGGAGATAAAACTTCGTTACCTCCAAAGATGTTCCCTCTGGATCTCCTCCTGCATGGAAATCATGCTTCTGTCCCCCGATCACAGTGCACATGGAGGTGGCCTCGCAATCCCCTACGCAATGGCGGTAACGGATCGTTGATTGGAGCACCTTCTCCGACAATGATGGCAGCTCTCCGCCAAGAAATCCATCCAAGAAGGTGGTTATCCGGTGGGGGTAGAGAGGCTATGAAATGACAATATCTTAAAATGACAATATTTTTGAGAGGCTATGAAATGACAATATCTTAAAAGACCCATCATCTTAAAATGACAATATCTTGAGCTAGGAAGCTCAAAATTTGATATTTTTGAGCTCTTGAAAAGGTCTCGACGAGCTCTATGAAATGATGCACTCATTTATATTTTTTGGATATAAAAATTACTCCAGAAATTAAAATGAAAATATGGAGTTTCACAATTAATATCACTGAATTTGTGCTCTGGTTCCTCACATCTCATTTGTTATGACCCCAATTTTTGGATCGTCAGGTCCTCCCATTCACGTAATCCAATTGCTCAACAATAACTTTATTAATTATGAAAGATATTATCCAAATTCTATCTGCATCGAAAAAAACCTGTAGGAAAGCACTTGACATTTTTTATTTACGAAATAAAAGTTTGTTGATTGTATGACAAACTACACTGTGATTTTATTTTTTACTTTCACCAAGTTGAAAAAGGAATAACCAAAAGTACAACTAACATACTTAAAGTTGAAAGAAGTGATTAGTTGTTGGATGGAGAGGTGGATGCAGAGTTTGTAATGGTTATGCAGGACTTGTTGGAATTTCAAAAATATAGATGTGAGACCGAGTGTTCAATAACAAATAAAAAAAAGGTAAGCGGGTGTGGGTAATTTTTATATGATATTCCTTTTTCCTGTTCAATAAAAAAATATTTTATCATGTTTATTAATTTTCTTTATTTTCCTTTATTTAATTCTATTCATTTCATCCCACGCTGATGAAGAGTCCATACTACAATATCTCCTCATACTCACATACTGTAGACGCTAAAGTTGCTAAAACTCTAAGATGGGGCATTGTATTGAGATTTTCTTACACTAGTGCACACCGTCTCAATCAATCCTCTATTGTTACGCCGACATCATTTACTTTTCTAGTTTACGTATCTTTAAACCTCAAGATGTATGTAGAGGAAGCCCACCATTCTCAAAGATCTAGTTATCCAAATCTCTACACTTATATGTAATTAATGTTCTTTGGTAATGACATGATTTGTAGGTTATTATGATGCAGTCGCATTTTATCCCCATTCATTCCTCCGCGTGATGTGAGAACATGTATAGTCAAGCAATACATCTCATTGCGAACAAGTACTACATGTTGCAAGTACGTTATTTTGCGTTCTACTTATTTCGAGATCACCATGTACCACATGGGTTTGGCCTTCCATGCAAGTTCTTTCTAATGATTTTTCACGGTGCATGCTCGACCTCTAAGTTCTACTCCAAGTCAACCTCATGATAAGAGACCAAAAAAATTAGTCTTTCTATTCACTTAGAATCATGCCAACTTAATCTGTTTCATAGTCTAAAAACATGGTAGATGAATGATATAATTTGTTGTACTGATATTGGAATTTAACTCATCGAACATACACACACATGTATGTATGCATGTGTGTATGTGTATACTTGTGTATTCACATAAACATGTATCTTTAGTTCCATAGTCGACATGTTTCAGAAATCTAGATTTTTATTATCCAAATCTTATTTTGTTTCTTCTTAAATACAACCTTTACAAAACATGCATAAATTCATGGTAACTATGTGTATAATTATAGACACCAATTTAATATTTAACCATGGGTTTTAATTTCAACATGAATTGATCAGTCAAAAGTTTCCATCATAAACATGTAAACGTTCTTCGTAATGTAGATTATGCACAATCGAATATATGATTTGATTCAACTTAAAAAACAACAGTAAAAAAAGGATCTCGTCACCTAACATGTTATTCTTCATGTAAGCTCCAATCCACTTAGATTCACATTTAGTTTGGATGATTAGCATTTCCTAAAATGGATGAAATTCATTCGTGAGTCATGAATACATAGATTGTATGAAGAATGTAGAAAAAACTCAAAGGACATCAAGAAGTGATACTAAAGGTTTTTTGTTGGTAAAGTTCTCCCTTGTAAAAAGTGATATTTGAAATAAATTTCAATCATATCTTAGCATGTAAAGGAAGAAATAAATAAATAAGTGTATATAGAAAAAACCTTGCTTCATTACATTATGATCGATAACTCGGCCAAATCTTTTGTCAGAAGTTAATGAGATCTTGTTCAGGACTCCTCGAAAAAGTGACAATGGGTAGTAGGTAGTGTCATACATACCCCAATATGAGATATTCAGTGGCTTAGTCACCTCACTTACACAAGAGTTTAATTGGTTCTTTCGTCGTAATGGATCTTGTATTAACATTAAAAGAAGAATCAACATGCATCATATCATGGGTGGGTGAATCGCGTGAAGAAGTACATGTTCGCCAGAAGCCGTCATTTACACGAATGTAGGTTTTTAGTTAAGTTTATGCATCGCATGTTAATATTAATGCACTCTAATATTAACATATAGTGAAGAACTGGTATGCTTCACGATATTGGTATGTGAATCATGTCTTAAAACACATGTTCACCATTGAGATACCATCTGCAACCATGTAGAGCTTAACTCGGATCTCTTCATTGCGTGTTAATATTGATAAACTAAAAAATGGTACTTCTATTAAGATTATAGCTCAATATACCTACCTCTTAACTATATCCTTGCAAAATCAACTCTTAACTTACTCGTTTCTCTTGGTGGAATGTCTCTTTGCACGTCTTCCTTCTCTCGCTCGCCCTTTCTTGGCCTCTTGACCTTAGGTATAGGGGTGGTGTAAGGAATGGATGGGTAAGAATGAAGGGGTAGGGCGTATTGATAGGATCTCTCCTTGCATGTGTGGCATTCTACTCATTACCTTATCATCGAGACAGGTGAATCGCAAACAACTTGTTGTGTGGCACGACGCCATGGCATCTCAATTAATGGCCATGCCATTGCAAAAAGCATGGGCTATCTTAACCACAATGTTGCCAAAATCTATCCCAATACCTATGAGTTGGTAATAACGTTCATTAATGTTGATTATGACTTGTTGGTGTTAATCGAGAGTAATTAACCTTAATTATGATTAGCATGCACCTACTATGGTTAGGTTCCCACACTATGATCGATGGATTTAGTCATCATTTAACTCTTTAATTATGATTGATTAGAGTTGTTGGTCGAGGTGATTTCAATGAATGCCAATCTTCTTTATTTCAAAATACATAACAGTTCACACTAACATTAATTATGAAATGAGATTAATTACACTCAACTTTATCCAAATGGATCCTGTAATTATATTTGAATCTTGATAAGTTGAATTTGGGGTCTTATAAGTAGTAAAATCTTATTGGAAGTCTCACCCTCCAGGCTTATCTCATAGATATAATAATCTCAAATAGGGGTGACGTCATAAACATTCAAGAAAGTTCTACAATTTTGCATGACTCAGTTGGCTACATATAAGTCGATGTAATTCCTCTAAAGTCTTAATGATATGTTTCTATCGACCATCATCTTGACGACAATCTGTTGTACTTAACAAAATTATCTGTCTAATGCTTTCATGATCTCGTCTAATTGATGTGAGGTAAATTGTGAATCCCAATATGAAACTATCTCCTTTAGAATATCGTTGAGATGAATCACCTATGCAAATGTAGAATTCGACGAGTCAGTGTGGTGTAGGATTCGGGCGTATTGCAATGAGTTGTGCTACCTTTATTAAGTAGTCCATTGCTATCCACATAGTATACTTGATATGCGTGGTTTGTGATAACTCGACGATGAAATCCATGGAAATGAATTCACATTTTAACTCATGGATAGAAAGATGGTGTAATAATCCTGATGGTCGTTGAGTGTGAAGTATTTACATGTTGACAAGATAAAGTACAAATTTACTTCATTGGAAGTATGAATGGAGATACCTACATATTTGTAATACTAGGATTAATCGATAATCTTGAGTAGTGTGTGTCATGCATAATGTCTATCCTTAACCCATGAGTGTCATGTACTCAAACTCTGCAATGGTTGTACAACAACCTATCTTGAAACAGAAACTCTCGATATTATTACTTTCCATGCGATATTTTGAAAACTACAAGTATGGGGTTGCTAGACATTATATATTCTATCTCAAATATTATTGTCTAAAGTGAATGGAGTACTAATTTTGTCTCACTACTTTCGAAAGGATGTCGCTCACCTAGTATGGACAATGCATCCTAAAATTGGATTGCAAGATGAATAAGACTTCCTAATAAGAGCATTTGTATAACGTAATGGATGTTGCATAATACCATGGATTACCGAATCTCTTTTGTGTGCTTCCTCTCCCCCATAATTTTGAAAAGAGATGAGACGTCCGGTTCATTCGATTCTCTTAACTACCCAGACCTAGATTTTAAAAAATATCATACCAAGTACATATAATCATTGTTCAGATGATAAAAGAAAGGAGAAGAATACATCAATCTCCACCATTTAAAGTACATGTATACTTCCATGATTCTTTACACAAGCCTACATAAAGTTATGACATGGCTAACATGTAGAAATAATTTGAAGTATAAGAACTTATGAGTCTTGCACATGATCTGAGAATGTGTCCACTCTTGCCTAACATCTTACTTTCTTTAACATGTTATCTTGCAACTTGATTAGGAATCCAAGCGTAGAACAGATGAGCCAAAATAGCTTAATAACAAAGAATAACATAAAACACATGTAGCAAGTATTTATATGAAAAGGAAAAAAAATCTTGCTAGTTGTTTCGTGGACAATCATGTATATAGAAACAATACATGCAACAATTCGTAAGCATCTCAAGTTAGAAGAATGAATATATTTATCAATAAGATTCACAGTATTGTAACAGTATGGCACGACCTAAAGGGTGTATAAGAAGAACAACTATTGTAGTATATGAGAAGCAATTATCTTATGTATCACCTTTCACTTGACTTATGTTTTATGCTTTAAAAATATAGAATTTTGTTCTCAAAATATATTTTTAATCATGATTCCCATATCACAAATCAAAGAGTTGGCCAATATTTAAAACCTGGTGTTATCGCACTCATACTACACTAGGATATGATTCACATCAGACCCATGGTCACACTCCATGTTAAGGGTTAAACATATGATTCACATCAGACCACATCATTTTTTCCTTGAGATATGTAAATATTATTCTTTCAATATATTTTCTTAGATCAATATCATAGTTACAACTTATTTATTATTGTTTTCACTTCATTGTTTATTTTGGAACTCGCTTTCCTTGATAATGGGTGATTTAGGACACAATTCCCAATAGAATGCTACAACCTAAGCTCACTATTCAAAGACAAACCTGGATAATAGACATGATTACATAACTGATTTTAGCACGAAATAAGGTAAGATTTGAATTACAAAAATTAGGGAAATTAAGTACTTGCGACTTGTGAGGGTTTAACTACATGGATGAATTAACTAATCATTGTGAGAGCGCAGATCCTCTGCAGTAATGCAGAGGTCTGCTGTAAAACCAAACCGCACCAAGCCGATAGTTCAAGATCGAGTGGTTCACACGGTACGACCTTTAAAAACTTGAATTTCATATGAACACCTCGATCTTGATCGAGCGGCTTCAGCACAAAAGGTTTTACAACAAACCTCTACATTACCGTAGAGGATCCACCCTCTCATTGCGATCTCACAAAATTAAATAAGCATTGAAAGATCATAAACCCACGCAATGGTGAAGCACGATATTGAATACATGGACATAAAAGGTGAGATCCAAAAGCTAAGCAAATTATTAAGCAAATCTTACTATAATATTAAATTTGCACTGTTAATGGTAATTTCATGTAATAAGAGAAAACAAAGATTTTTTTTTGGATTTTCCCTAACTTTAAACGTGCTTAATTATTGAAACTAAGTGCCCACTATCAACTCTCTGCTCACTACAAAAAAAGCACGATTGGCGTGCACGTTATGGGGTGCACTTGACGAGCACATGTGCTCGCGCATATGAAAAACCACCTGATCACTTATCTTATGAACCTGGAAAAGAATCAGAGAGAGGTTTCGGTCATCGTATCGACCAGATGAATTTTGTCTGAAAAGATTAATTTGGAATTAATCTTCTTTATTTTATTTATACTCCTAAACTTAATGTATATCGGTTAAGCACGGGAGTGTCGAACTCAGAGAAGCAAACTGTTTAGAACTAGGGAGAATCGGAGGAAAAACTTAAGTTTTGGGTTTCCTAATTTTTATTTTATTTTTAAGAATTTTTCTATATTTCTATTTTAATCTTAACGAATTTTATATTATTTTTGTAATTTTTAGTTATTTTATTATTTTTTATTATTAGAAAATGTTTTAATTTTTTTATTTATTTTTTATTTTATTATTTTTATATTTTTCATGTGTTTTACTATTTTTATGGATTTTTAGAATGTTTTTAGACTATTTATGGACTCCGTTTATTTTTAATGTGAAGAATGTATGTTTTTATTGAAAACGGGGACATATTTTGATTTTTTTTAAATTAAAAATATGCTAAAATATTTTTATTGTATTCTCTGTATGAAGTAGATGAATTTCCCTTTAAAATGATAGGTTGTGCGTTACTAGAGAATTTTTATTGAGTTAGTTATGAATTTTTGAAGTTTTGTGTGTTTTATTTTTTTTATGTTTATTATTTAATTTTTTATTTATTTTTGTTTTATTATGGAAAAAATATGGTAAAATATATCAAAAATGTACTATAGGTATTTTATGTAGGATTTTTAGGTCATTTTTTGATATTTTTTATTTATTTTAGAAGTTTGTTAGAAATTTGTTTTAGGGTTTTTAAAGACTTGATGAAATTAGAAAGTATTTTTATTTTATGAAATTATTTAATTCTGTATAGAGTAATATATGGCATTTTTGTGTGTTTTTATTATGTTTTTTTATTTTGAAATTTTATTATTATGTATTATAGTATCTATACAGTCTTAGGGGTATATGTGCAAATTTACGGAAAGTTTGGGGTGCGAGTGTAAATGTGAGAAATGCGAAGGGACTTCTACGCAAAATGCCTAGGACCACGTTCCGGATCACATGATGCTCCAAACGGTGGGACCTGTATGCAATGTTGCCAGGTTTCGGAGGCCTTTTGCAAAATCACCAACAAGACAGGTGATAAATCACGCGTTCCAACTTTGTTCGGATCTGTGCGCAATTAAGGAAAGGCTCGAGGGCAAGAATGCAGTTTGCCCCCATATATCTAACGACGCATGAGCTCCGCGCATGAGCCCAACTCGAACGGTGGGGTGATGGAATTGCTTTGGTGGCGACACGTGGCGCGACTTCGACCCTGCGATCAAATCTAATCGCACAGTTCCTAAGTAAGTAAGTATTAATTAAATATTTAAGTATGTATATAAGTAATAAATAAATAAATATATAAATAAAAGAAATATTATTTATTTATAAATAAATAAATAAATAATAAATGTACAAAATAATAATATAAGTTACGATTTATGGTACAATATACCAATACGATCTCGAAAACAGTATTTTTCGCATTAACTTCGATTTTAGCAAAACTAGTGTCATCTTGTAGATAATTAAAAAATATAATTTTAGGGAATGAGTTTGCTAATTTCGAAGCTCATATGACCGAGTTATGAGGCCCGGACGGAAAAAATAGCGCTTCGGGCCTCCGGATTTTATTGATATTTTAAGTTACTTTTATTTTTATATTTTTATATACAATTTTAGATGATTTTAGGAAAAAATAATTAAGTTAATACGGTTTGCGGTTATTTAACTAAAAAACCAGGAATTTTCTACATATAGTACATATATAACAGGTCCAAAAAGCCGAAACTCACAGGTTTTATCCGAATATTTTTCTGATATTTTTAATAAATAGTATTATGTACAAAACAGATTTTAAAAGTGAGTTTGGTCATTTTAGAGTTTTCTATAAATAGATATGAACCTTGAAAGTCGGCTTTTGCGGTTTTTTCGGTTCATTACAGTTATTTTATTTTTATGTCGATATATTTTTAGGATATTTTTATAAAATAATATATATTTTCATGAACAATTTTTATAAAAAGAGTGTTTTTATTTGGAGTGGTTTTGATGATAAATAAAATAGGTGAAGTAAAGTGAAAAATGGGTAATTTATATTTTTGATCTTTATTTTCTTGATATTTTTAGTATGTTATGATCCTTATCTCCCCTTACTTATTTCGTTTATCGACCCGATCAATATTAACCTGGTCTCGGGGTTAGGATCAGTCTGTATATTTTCTATATACATCCTTCTTTTATTTTTCTTTTCTTTTTCTCTTTATTCTTTTATTTTGGATAATTTAAGTGTTAATTATAGAATATTAATATTTATGGTTAGAATGTTAATTAAGTAGAATTAGTGGATATTTACATGTATTTTACCAATCTTCACTCCCAGGAAAGAGAGCCGGGACCAGGAATCGACGGGACGTACCGTCGACCTTCCCCGGTAACACAAGATAAGATACCGAAGACAACAAAGGTCTCCTTTTAATATGTTTTTCTCTTAAAGACTAAGGTATTCAAAGTGAGAGAGTAATCCAGGCTAGTGGTCAAAGAGTAGAGTGAGGGTCCTCAATATTCCCACTACTAATTTTCTTAGCGGAGATTGAGTTGGGGTTGAATTTCCGACAACGCTATTCAGGTTCTTTGAGATTTCTGATCTCAGAGGCCTCGAAGCTTGCTGGCACTTATGGACCTTATGAGGGCCAGAATTCAATTAGTCCTAATGCGCTTTACCAGGGCTCGAAGCAGGATTGAGCTGAGATGATGGAAGGCAGGAGGAGGAGAGGGAAAGACTGCTTTCTCAAATTGCATACCTATACACGGGTTCAAGTTTCGATCGAGATTTGCGGAGTTGAGGTTAAAAGCACGGAATGTATTTGCACCGTCACCATCTTCGAATATTTCCTTATACTTTATCTTTGCTAGTCCCTTAGCAAACACTTATTCTATAAATAAGTGCAAGCAAAAAGAAAAAGGAAAAGGAAAATAAAAAACTTAGAACATGCTCGTTTCTTTAAACCGAATTTTACTTCGCCTCAAATCTGGAGCCTGGATTTAGACCTTTGGATTAATAGGGTGTCGGGACTCTATTAGAATTAGGATTTAAGCCTCGACAGCCCTCAAGTTCTACAAATCCTTATCCAGATTCACCTCAACAGCCAGCTCAGATGTACCTACCCATTACACAAACTTTTTATCTTTGAAAACAATCAGTACTGTGTGTGAAAGGGTTTAGCTATTCCCGCTTAAAGAAGCGAAGGAACTACCCATCCAGCTACACATTCCCATTGGGCCCTTGTCCAGCAACTCAATCCTTGAGGAGGGAGGTATTTCCTTCCGAGGTCAGGTCGTGTTGTGTCCACAATCGAGTATAGAAAGAAGATAGGAAGAATTAGAAAAGAACTGGAGTGTGATCGGTGTAATCACATCTCCTGTGAAGCCTGGCCAATTTAGCCAAGTCTCCACGAAGACATGCAGGCTTTTCTGAAGCTCAAACCATTGTGGTCAATTTTTGGAATTTGGTGTATTCGGCTTCGTTTTGATAGAGATAATGACTGTTGCACTGCATAGGTCTTTTATGCCCCGATGGATATTGCATCTTTTCATTCCACCCATTTTTTGGGGCCTAGGAAAAAATTGTGCCAGCAGATCCTTCCCTCATCCGAAGCTTTATTTCAACCCCAATCTCTCACGTCTTTATACCTCATCACTACCAGACAGGGATGGAAACGCACCACCAAAATGGATTGCCCTTCGCAGCCCCAGGCAGGTCGAGTTAAGTGCAGAGTGCATGAGTTCAAAATTGATTCAAATGGAGAAGAGTTCAACGTATGACACCAGGTGTCCTACTCAGGAACTTTCAAGTTGAATTACGAACACGATCTCATGGAACCCAAAAAATTAAGTCTACAAGACCTGAAGAGTCTCAATTCCCGTTCCTAATAAAGTCCCTTTAGAATTAAGTGGATTAAGGCTTAAATCAAGCTCCATCTCTCGGACTTAGATTCATTCAGTTCAAGAATCAAACTTGTTCTGAAAAATGCGAATGAATGCAACAATTTTTTATGAAGTGAATTTTTCAGCTTAAATGCTTTAAATGATTTTTAAAGGATTTTGCAAATTTTTAATGGATTTTAAAACTTTTCAATTTTAGGGGTCTTTTTTGAAAAAGTTAGTGGATTAATTCGATTTATACAAATTTTATATGGATTTTTGTGTATTTTACAAAGGATTTTATACAAAATTTATACAAGTTATACGGCTTTTATACAAGATTTTTATAAGAATTTTATTTTTCAAATTTTTAAGGATTTTATCCAATAATTTTACAACATTTAATACAAATTTTTAAAGTTTTTTTATAAACATTTTTACGGTTTTCTTACGGCTTTTAAAAACCCAAAATATACACCCATACTTTTAGGAAGCCTTATTATTAAAAATACAATAAAGTACGAGTTATGTCTTGTAAAGTATATATAGCATATATATATATATATATGACACCCCCTATACTTAGAGTGAACTATGTCCTCATAGTGACTAAAGAAGTGGCATAGGAAGACATAACTCGGGCTAAGTATAGATCGGTGAAAAGAATGGCATCGTCCGGATCTCACATCTGCTCCATCTGATATCTGCGGACGTCTAGCGCAGCATGCCCAGAGTGGTGAAAGGGATGGGAGGGAGGGAGTGGGAGATTTCGGAGATCTGACCTTCCTCGAAGGTGGACTGGAGTGATGGTCAGAGGATGAAGAACAAGCCGCAAGAGTCGGCCAGGAGTGAGGGGGATCCATCACCCAGGGATACAGAAGGGAAACTGAAGGGAGGGTGGGAGGGAGAAAGATAGATGGAGAAGATAGAAGGGAAGCAAGCCAAAGGGATCTGGAATCACACAAGATGAGAAAGCAAAACCCCTGATTCACGTACGCACACAGAGCTGAAGACCGTAAGAGATCGGTCAATTATCTTGTCATTTTATTTTAGATGATCAAGTCAGTCTTTCAGAGCGATTACGTGAGCTGATAGGAATCCAATATTCTCAACCGACTGTCCCGAACACAAGGCCGGTAGTCAGTCAAGAAATCAGATATGGCTCTAGCCTAGGATGCGGGTCACTCTCTCATTCATCCAAACCAAACAAAGAGGGAGTTACTCTCCCCAAGACAGATTTTTTAATATGATGTTTTTTAGATCAAGTGTGATTAGCAGTCCCGATTTTATTATTTTTCTTTTTAGGTATTTTTTAATATCAGACAACGCCTAACGAATTTTTCGGTTCTCCTGGTTATTTAAGTCCAAAACGGGGGGAGAAGAGGAAAAAGCCGATGCGTGATAATCAATGATGCATGCAGAGTAAGAGATGCGTACCTGACTCCAGCGGTCTACATGTAGGGTGATCCGCGCATAAAATAAAAGACTGAATATAAACTACCTATATGATGCACGCGGAAAACCGTCCCTAGCAAAGCAATTTCTACACGAAAGAACGGTAGCCGAGTACTCAAGCCTAGGTTCGGAGTCCTATCTTGGGAGCCACTCGATATCCGTCACAACGGATCCTGCACGCGTTGTATGTGACTCCTCAAGGCACGTGGACCAGAGCTCTAATAAGAGGCGTTTTCTTGTGATTTAATTATTTAGGTCCAATTATTCGAGCTACAGGAACAAGCAAGCAATTAGGTGTGGGGATACTAAATAATTACGTCACAATCAAGCAAATTCTTAAACTAAGGCTGAAAACGATGTAAATCAGATAGACAGTAAATAAACGTCGAAAACCGCGAAAAAGCCGTGAAAATCTGATGGGGTACCCCTAGCACACCGGTACTCGGTGAAACAGACCCCGAAAGTCTAAGAGTCTAAAGTCCTGTCCATGTATTATTACAACAGTTCAAATAGTCTGATTGGAAAGAAATCTAAGCTAATCTACGGCTAATCTAACATGCGGCTATTCTGCGGCTCCCGCACTCCTGCTCTCTCCTCGCGTCCTCCTATGGCTCTATAGAGAAGAGAGCCACCTTCGACTCCCGCAGTTGCTTCGGCTTCCGAAGAAAGCCACCTCGGTCCTCGGGCCCTCGTAAGAAAACGAGCAGAGTGTATCAGATAAGGTTATTTGAACAATTACGTAAATAAATGATATATATATATATGTATATATATATAAAATATGCACAAAAGCCGCGGAAAAGAAAACCGTGGGAAAAATCAAAAAGCGACTACTAAGTTGTGCTCCCCGGGAACGACGCCATTCTGATGAGCCAAAAATTCGATAAACCCGGATCAGATAAAAATAATCACTCTCGGGGTGTTGCGACCCAGATCGATAGAGATCTCAGCTCAACAAGAAAAATGTAAGGAACAGACCGCCAAACAGAGAAATCAAACAAGAAAAGCAAATAATGGCCCTGGCAATGAGATTAGCCTGGTGTAGCACCCAGGGTCGGACTCGGGGAGCACGAATTGGCCTTGCGACCTACGAAGTAGTCAACAATGAATAGAAAGTAAAAACAAAATTTTTTGGTGGTTTTTAATATTTTTTTGGATTTTTAATTATGAAGGAAAATAATAAAGAGGTGAAAACAATCACATTCAACCAATTATTGAAATGCTCAAAAATGGTCCAAAAATTCCAACAAAAATATTTATAGGTTTTATAGATTTTTTACTATTTTTGGTGAATATTTGAGTATTTTATGATTTTTATGGAATTTTCTAAAAATGAAATAAGGTAAAAACAAAGGCAAACTGTCCAGTCAGGCTTGGAGAACCAATTTAAAATATAAAATGGTCCTAAAAGAGACTGGAGGTATTTTTATGAAAAATAGAAGTAATAAGGAAAATTCAAAAAAGTAGTTTATTATTTTTGTATTTTTCTACTATTTTCTAGATTTTTTATGAGTTTTAAAGGGTTTTCAATTTTTAGGGTTTTTATATATCCAAAAATATCCAAAAATGCATAGAAATTCGAACATACAAAAATTAACAACTTCTAATTTTTTTTGAATTTTTAAAAAGTTTTAATATTTTTTTGGGATTTATTACTCTGAGCAAACAGAAAAACAAGGGTTTTTAAATTTTTAAAAATAATAAAAAGGCTAAAAAATGTACCCAAAAATTAGGGAAAATTTTACACAGTGGCAGGAGCCACGTATCTAATTTTCACAAAATTTGGGTTGAATTTGATATTTTATTTAAATTCAAAACAAGCACACAGTGCATAGGGACCTGTTCGCAATGAATATATAGTCCTAGGGCTAAAAAGGAACAAATCCAGAAACCGGGGGGTCCTCGTGCAATTTCTCCAAGTCCCCACGTGCAAGGCACGTGGTCTGGGCACAGAGGGACCTATTTGCAATGAAACTTACTTCCGAGGACTTAATATCAACAAGTACTAAAAGTCCAAGGGAGAAGTTGTAAAATACCCAAACAAATTCAACACATGTCAAATAAAATCATTCACAGGGGTATGGATGTAATTATCAAAAAGTATTTTTCATTCAGTAACACTCAGAAACTACAAGCCCATAATATGCAAATTCTCCATAAAAACCACGTGATGATGCACGTGTCTCACATAAACAGGGACGAAAATGCAATAAAAGTAAACATCCAGATCCTAAGTGCAAATATTTTAGAATAAAATGAACTATATAAAATATTTACAGGACTAGAAAGTAAATGACAAAGCAGGAGGGGCCTAAGAGTATTTTAGCCCTATTTATTATCCGAGGGTTGTGGGCGCACCACGTGGATGATCCAACGGCTGCGGGTAGCGGGCGCCTCCTCGAGTAACCCTCGCTCGAATCTAACGGCGGAGAGTCAGCCACGTGGATGAATCCAACGGTAGAAGGTTGTGGCTAAACTCTCGCTGGATCGACGGTCCTGATCGCGCCTCTGGTGGATCGAACGGTGGAGTGGCTCCTCAAATGGGTGGCTGAGATCACATCTAGAGCAGGAGGTCGATCGGACGGCTCTGGAGACTACTGGAAGAACACGGCTCCGGCGAACTTCGTCGGAGCACCACGACTGCGCTGGGCCTCCTCTGCTGCGGTTGAGGTGGGGGATCTCTTCATCTCGATGGTCCGCAGCTACTCAGCCCCTCCGATGGCGCCGGGGAGCTCCGAGGAGCTCTGGCGACGTCGGTGGAGCCTACCTCATGTGCCTGAGCTGTAGACCTCCAGATGAGGTCCTCCTGACGTTCTGACCTGCACAGGCGAAACACAGGGTCGAGGGCAAACTGCCTCGACCCATTAGAGCACGTGGAAGATGAAGGATGAGGCGACGTGGAGTCCTCCGGCGAAGCGGTGGCGGCGGAGGGCGATAACCCTGCTCCGGGGCGAGACAGAGGGGTGGATGGGTGAAGAAGATGGAGAGAGTTCTGGCGAAGGTGGTGGTGTAGTCGGGTGGACAAATGGGTAGTCGGAGTGAACGGAATTAGCCAGCGACGGTGACGGAGCAAATTGGGGGAAAACCTAAATTAAGCTAAACTAAAGGAAATCTAAGCTACCTAGCGGGCGAATTCGACTGTGCTGGAGCTGCTGGAGCTCCGGGAGTTATGGCCTCAAGGGATCGTCGCGTATCGAGGCTTAGCGCACCTTGCGGCGGCGCACGGTGGTGATATCGCCGGATCAGAGGCTCCCGGCTGCCCGAGCCTCGCTGCTACATGCCTCCACGCTGTTGTCACTCTGGAGAAGACGAGGAGATCACTGACGTCGAGGGGGAGGACCAAAGATGACTGGAAAAATGCGGCGGAGCTGGGGTTATATACAGCTAGGGTCCGGCTAGATGAGGTTCGGGCGATCAGATCGTAGCTCGGATCCTTAAAACCCACCCCGGGCGTGGATCTCGGATGATCAAGGAAGGATTAGGACCCGGGGTTTAAGGATCTGGTGGTCGGATCAAGTGGCGAAAAATCAGGGAAATCGGGTCGGGGCGACAAGATCCGGCTCTGGTGGTCTTGGGGGGATAGTTGACCGGGGGTCAACATCCCCCGTGGACCAACCAGAGGCAGCCACGTCATAAATATTTGGGAATTAAATAAAAAATAGTAAATGGTTGAATCTCAAAAAACTCAAAACATGAAAAATGTTTATTATTTTTAAACTATTTTTTTGTGATATTTATTTATTTTTTTAAATAAAAATAATGTATTTACAAAATATGATTATTATATATAGGTATATACAATATACATTTTTTTATTTTTGATTTTTAATTATTTATTTTTGTACATTTTATTCCAATTTTATATTTTATTTATTTATAGAATAAAATTTGGAACAAAAGTGTATTTTATTTTATTTTTATTAATTATTTACGAGGGTTAAATAAATACTTTTATTTATATACATACATGGTATATATACAATATTGGAAATTGATTTTATTTTATTCTTTTTCTTATTTTTTTATTTTTGTGATTTTCATTTTATTTATATTATTAAATATGGAATATGTACATATTTTTGTAAGATTTTATTTATTTATTTATAGGGAGAAATAAATAGGTTTGTGGTTTTATGTACATGGTAGGTATTTACAATGAGGGATGAATTTTATTTCTTTTTATTTTTCTCATTTTTATTTTAATTTTATATTTACAAATAGACACATATTTACAAAAATATATTTTTGTTTTATTTAGAGGAAAATATTTTTATTTATATACAGGTATATATGTACAAACATGAGCTTCCTTATCTCTCTCTACTTGGGTTTTTATGCGGTCAGGCCCATGCTGAGCCCTCCCTTGGGATTAGGTCGCTCAATATCTATTCTAAATATCTCTCTCTTTTTCTTTTATTTATTTATTCTTTTATTTATGCACAAAAACATGATAATTATGCATATTTACACAATGCATGCTGAATGATAATTATTGATATTTACAGAAATATACATGTGTTTTGCATGGGTTTTGTAGCTAAAATAAAAGAATAAAGAGTGATGAATGGGTATTCATCAATCGGTGAAAAGAATCTATACTACAATGACTCAAAGAATAACAAATGAATGAATAAAAGTCGATCATCTCCTCTATACTTAGGATCAAGTGATCCTAAGAACAACAGACTCAAAACCGAAGATGATCGAGGTTAAGAGAATGTACATACTCAACGGCTCGGCTTGTCCCTCCTATAGTTATGGTAAAATATCCCTAAGTATAGAGACGAAACTCAAAAGGTGAGGGACAAGCTAGGGAGCAGACGATACAAAACCCGAAGACGATTAAAATACGGTATGAGCAAGATCACCCCCCATACTTAGGGTAAAGCACACCCTAAATATAAGCAACAACAAGGGTGATCGAACAGGACGAGGAACAACACGGTGTCTACACCCCCCTATACTTAGGATAAAGCACATACTAAGTATAGCAAAGCTAGATGAACCTAAGGGTGTAAGACAAATGAAAAGAAGAAAGAACGAAATCGAAAATATATATAAGATGATCATTGAAATTCATGTATGAGATAAGAAGTGTAAGAGTGAAAAGATCATCTCATACAAAATGGATTGGGGCAACTTCAACCGTCGGCGGTTCATGATCAAGAAAGGGTTTTAACCGCTGACCGTTGACTCGAAAGGTGGATTCAGATGACAACTCAGATATATCGAAGCTACCGTTGTCATACACCTTTCATACAAGATATGGGCTTTTCCACTTGCTTTGAAGTTTGCCTGGAAATAATTTCAGTTAGCATCGAATATCGAGACTTTCTGATCAGGCTCAAATTTCTTGTGGCTGATGTGGGAATCATGCCACTCTTTCATTCGCTCTTTGTAATGTAGGCTACTCGTGAAGGCTTGATTTCATAGCTCTTCCAGGGCTGTCAATTATGTTTGCCTCTGATCTCCCGAATCATCTAGACCAAAGATCACTTCTTTCACTGCCCACAAGGATTTGTGCTTGATCTCAACAAGTAAGTGGCATGGCTTGCCATAAACGAGTCGAAAGGGAGATGTGCCCAATGGAGTCTTGAAGGATGTTTGATATGCCCAAAGAACCGAGTCCAAAAGCTGTGACCAATCCTTTCGGTCTGGGCTAACAAACTTCTGCAAAATCATCTTAATCTCCCTATTCAAGACTTTGGCTAGACCATTCGTCTGAGGATGATACGAAGTAGCAACCCGATGGTCTATACCGAACTCGTTAGCAAGTGCTCTTACCTTGTCGTTGATGAAGTGGCTACCCCCGTTTGAGATCAGAACTCGAGGGACCCCGAACAGCGTAATGATGTGCTTTCTCGGGAACTTGCAAACCGTGTTCGCATCCGCGGCTCGGGCAGGAATAGCCTCTACCCAACGACTCACATAATCCACAGCTAAAAGGATATACTCGAACCCTGACTTTTCAGAAATGGGCTCATAAAGTCGATACCCCATGCATCAAACACTTCACAGAAGTGAATCGGATGCATCGGCATCATGTCTCTATGTCCGCAATTGCCCATCTTCTGGAAGTCAGTACATCTCTTTACGAATGCATGAGCATCCACAACGAGCGTAGGCCACCAAAGGCTGGATTGGACCACCTTTTGTGTTGTGCTCTTCCCTGAATGGTGTCCTCCAGCTTCTAATCGATGACAATACATGAGGACACTCTGGTATTCCTCCTTAGGAATACACCGATGCCAGATGGAATCCGCTCCTTCATGATAAAGGACCGGATCCTCCCAATGGTAAGACATGGCTTTCGCGAGGAAAGTCTCAAGCCTCTGTCTGGACCAACCTTGCGGGACTTTCTTAGCAACAAGAAAGTTCACAATGTCGGCATACCATGGCAGCGAGGCGACAACAAGAATCGCCTCGTCGAGGAAGGTCTCAGTTATTGGTGTATCAAACTCATCAGTCTCAGGTATTTCTAACCGAGAGAGATGATCCGCCACCACATTCTTGACTCCAGGCTTATCCTTGATTACAATATCGAATTCCTGGAGTAAAAGGATCCATCTGGTCAAACGTGGCTTCGAATCCTTCTTATCCATTAAGTACTGGATGGCGGTGTGATCAGTGAATATTGTAACTTTGGATCCTAGGATATGGGACCTGAATTTGTCTAAGGCAAATACTACAGCTAGCATTTCTTTCTCTGTAATCGTGTAATTCTGCTGCGCCGAATCCAAAGTCTTGCTAGCGTAGTGTATGGCGTATGGAAGGCCATCCCTCCTCTATCCCAACACAGCCCCAACGGCAAAATATGAGGCATCCGTCATGATCTCAAATGGGAGACTGAAGGACAGGAGCCTTTACAACCATGTTCTTGAGAGTTTCGAAAGCCAAAAGACACTTATCGTCAACGATAAACTCAATGTCTTTCGCAAGAAGATCAGACAATGGTCGGGCAATTTTACTGAAGTCTCTTATGAAACGTCGGTAGAAACCGACATGCCCGAGGAATGACCATAGTTGTTTCAGATTGGACAGTGGATTGAGTTTCTTTATGATATCCACCTTGGCCGCATCCACCTCCATGCCCCGGTTGGAGATGATGTGACCAAGGACCGTCCCTTGAGTCATCATGAAATGACTCTTCTCCCAAGAAAGTATGAGGCTAACCTCCATGAACCTCTGAAGCATGCGGTCTAGGCTAGAAAGGCAAGAATCGAAATCATCGCCATAGAACGAGAAGTCGTCCATGAAGACCTCCAAGATATCTCCCACCATGTCTGCGAATATCGAAAGCATGCACCTCTGGAATGTAGCCAGAGCATTACATAATCCAAAGGGCACCCGTTTGAAAGCATATGTTCCGAACGGACAGGTGAATGTCATCTTTTCTTGGTCTTCTGGAGTAATGGCCACTTTATTATATCCCGAGTACCCATCAAGGAAGCAATAATGGCTCTTCCCGGATAACCGTTCGATGATCTGATCGATGAACGGTAGTGGGAAGTGATCCTTCTTGGCCGCCTGATTCAAGCGTCTATAGTCCATGCAGATGCGCCAAGAAGTTGGTATTCGGGTAGAGATCTCCTCTCCGTCCTCGTTGATCACTGTCGTGGTACCCGTCTTCTTGGGCACCACATGCAAAGTACTAACCTATTTCGAGTCGGAGATGGAATAGATAAAATCGGCGCTCCACCACTTGGATATTTCCTTCCTAACCACCTCTCAAAGATTCGGGTTCAGCCTGCGCTGAAACTCATGAGATGGCTTCGTGTCATCCTCGAGAAAATGTGGTGGGAGCAGAGAGCTGGACTAATCCCATGGAGATCGGCTACTGACCATCTGATCGCCCTACGGTTCTTTTCAAGAATCGCCATCAAACGGGATTCTTGATCTTCGGTTAGATTGGAAGAGATGACGACCGGAAACATTTTGGATTCACCTGCAAGGAATCGGTACTTCATGTTATGAGGTAAAGGTTTAAGCTCAGGGGGAGAAGGAGCAGGGAGGGCGGGTTTGATTAGAGCCTGGGTGTAGGGTGCTAGATCGATGTATGTAAACTCTACCTGCTCTGACTCATAAAGATCTGGAGATGGTTAGATATTCTGTTCTGATTCAATCTCTAGACTGGTTGTAGGCTTTATAGATGAAGTCTGAAGTGATAAGAATTCAGCGAAGCACTGCCAATCAACATCGTCGGAATCGGAATGATCTGCGGATGATTGATAGCTATGATGGTTCACTTCAGACTCGGAGGGGTATAGAATGTATGAATGATCTGAAAAAATATCAGAATCATCTCTGTCAAGATTCTCGATGTTTTGTTCTAGGATTATGCTCTCCAATCTCCCATCCTCGGATATCTGAATCTCGGCTTCAACTGAAGGTGGAATGAAAGATTGGGTACTAGGTTCGACCCAGATGGCCTCATCATCGGTTTGTATGAAGTCACAATCTTGATGACTGTCGGGCTCGTCATCAGATGCTCGCTCTGATCCAGTTTCTCTAGATTTCTGATCTTGGATCGTCTCTATATGTATACTTTCGCCCTGTACGCGAAAGTACACCTTTCCCGTTCCATAGTCGAAAACGGCCTTTGCTGTCGCAAGAAAAGGTCGTCCTAATATGATCGGGACATCGGTCACACATTCAGGGACCGCCATGTCCAACACTACGAAGTCCATGGGGAATTGCAAACCCTGAATGGTGACGATAACATCTTCGATTAAACCCTTAGGACTCTTGACCGATCTACATCAAACTGCAAGACCGTTCGGCTTGGTCGAAGAGGCCCGAACTCGAACTTGTCGAGTAAAGAAGATGGAAGGAGATTAATTGAAGATCCGCTATCTAATAGAGTCTGATCAAAAGTCTGGTCGAGGATCTCGCATCTGACATATGGTGCTCCCGTATATGATCTCTTGGATGGGAGTCGATTCTGAATTGCATAACATTTTCCTTGGTCAGCACATGGATCTTAGAACAATGATTGCGCTGCCTCTTCTTTCTACGGACTGTGGTACGTTCTTTTAAGCCTTTCTGAAGAAGAGGTATGTGTGCCAAGGCTTCTGAAAGAGTGAGTTGGATTGTAAATTTCTCGAGCATCTCTTTCATTAGATCATTCATTTGAATCTTTTTAGGGTTTTCTTTTTTAGCGTCTTTTCCTAAGCAGAGTGCTTTGGGAAAAGGAATCTATACATCCTTCGGGTTAGTCTGTACAATTGGAGGATCAGAAGATGAAGAAGCAAATGTTTTTGGAGGATGGGGACTTGCTTTTTTTGAATAATCAGAAGGACAAAGATCTGAATCAACAATCTTTTTATTCCTTTTTCGATTTCTTCTCTTTTGTACATTTTTTTGTGATTTTCTATCATCATCACTATTTACAAAGAATGGTAAAGCAGCTATGTCGACGTTCGGCTCTGGTTGCTCTTCAGACCACCATCTTCATCGTACCAAATCACATTAACCTCGGTCAATGGCTCAGGCATCTCAGAGTATGCTGGGGGCATTGATGCCAAAGGCTGATCGCTCTGATAAACCACCATCTGGACGTTAGACAATGGTGTCTGCTGAAGTTGCGGGTACGCCAAGGGATGATGAGCAGGCTCAGAATGCACATGGTAGATGTGTTGTACTGGAGGCCTAGGAAGTATGCCTCGGTCTCGGCTACCTGGGTCAGCTTGTGATCTAGAAGATCGGTTGGAATCTGTGTGTAGTTCTTGAAGGCACATAATTTGTATCTTCATATCACTATGGCATCGTTCAAGCTCGTCAATCTTATTGAGCTTATCTAAGTTCTGGCACTTCTTTTCAGTTATCTCCATTCGATCCAATTTCTGGCAAATGACCCCATATCAGCTGATGGAGATTCGAGAGGAATATAAACGGCAGAAGATGGATTCCCTTCTATCTGTGCCACTCGGGAATGCTGGTGCTAAGTTGGTGGCTTCGTCTGGTTATATGCTCGAGTCTGAGACATCGTAGTGTAATTCTCTGCCATTTTTTCGTAAATGGCCCAGACTCGAACTTCGTACATTGAAAAATACGAATCACCACAGGCTGCATTCACCAGTCCCTGTAATTCCGGTGTCAGCTCACCAAAGAAGCTTTGTACAAGAGTCGGCTTCGAAAGATCGTGGTGGGGACACCTATCAACGAGCTCTTCAAATCGGTCCCATTCCTTGTGGAACTGCTCGTTCTCTATCATGGTGAAGTTGTTAATCATAGCTCTAGCAGCATTCGTTCGACCGAGAGGGTAGTATTTGTTCAGATAAGCGGTGCGTAATTCCTCCCAGGTCGAAACGTATCTCCCTAGATGTTTCAGCCAGTAGGCTGCTCGATCCACAAGGGAGAAAGGAAACATGATCAACTTGATCGTGTCCTCGTTCACGTGTGCATCATGCATCGTGCTGCATATCTGCTCGAATTCGTGAAGGTGCAAGTGCAGCTCCTCAGTAGATAACCCGTGAAACTTGGGCAACAACTGGATCGTCTGAGGCCAGAACTCAAAGTTCCCGTGGATGACGGGGAGACGGATCCATCAATGGGTTGTAGTAGCTCCAGGGTTGTAGAGCTACTGCATCGTGCGGTTCGGGTCTTCTAGAGGTCTCTCTGGTCCATCTTGCGGCTCCTGATCCTCAGGTCCCGGGTTCTCAGCTGCAGGCTGGTCTCTTTGTGCACGCAACTGAGTCAGCTCATCCCTGACATCGTTCATCATTCTACCTTGCTCCCTAATCTGATTCTGTATTGCCTCAAGGGAAGCAAGTAGACCGTTGTTAATCACAACCAGATCTATGATGGCAGAAGTGGTCTGCGGTCCTTTGCCAGCCACGTCGTCTGGAAAGGAGAAAGAATCTAAATTAGGCTCTGCCAAATCAATATGTAGCTGTTGATGATGATTTAGAGGTGATGATGGTAGAGAATGGATAGGAGAAGAAATCGACGACGAACTTCCAAGGTGAGAGTCACGCATGGAAGGAACAACTCGAGTGGATTTCGTTTTGGGACGAGAGTCATCCCGAACCGATCTAGATGAATGAGAAGGCTCGCGAGAGAGAGGATCGTTCAGATTCGAATAGAGCGATCGCCTTCCCATCATCTTGAGAGATTATTGGTTGATCAGATCTAGAAAAATTAGACTCACACCGCAATCAAACACAAGACAAACCCCGAGTTCACCAACGCAACCCTAGTGATGACCGTAAGAATTCGGTCGTTTATCTTTTTGGTGTTATGGTTGTTTGGCAGACAATGTTCTCTCATATTAACGAGATTAGATAGGTTCCCGAGACTTCAACGTCGTATTGTCCCGAGTTCTCACCAGAACTCACCTAGTCTTAGCCAGTATAGAAGTAAGTACGGACCGTTTCCGGCAACCCGTGTTACTTGAGGATGGAGCCTTACGCAGTGTCTTCTAAACCTTCCACTCTGCTAAGTGAACTCGGACCGTTTCCGGCTACCCGAGAGCACCCACTGAAGATAAGGTGAATCAAGGCGTAAACTAAGTAGTATTTCGATAGAAGCCCGGACTCTGGCTCTACCTTATGGGTCATCTCTCTCTCGTTGATCTGGAGATGATATCTGATATGCAATTTCGGGAATAGCTCTCCCAAAACAAGTGAGTCCTTACATTTATTTTATAATTGGATAGATTAGCAGTCCCAATTTTAATTTTTGGTTTTCACTTTTTTTTGGATATTTTCAGAGAAAAATCGTCTAACATATTTTTGTTTTCGGGATCGGACCTAAATACAAACACCTAGGTGTCGAATCCTAAGCAAACATCTAAGCTACGGTTATGCAGAGAAGGGAAAACCGTAAAACTCCTAACAAGCATCTAACTCAGAAAACCACAGAAAAATCACAATCGAAAAACCCGCGGTGGGTGCCCTGCTCCACCAAGAGCACAACCCTGATGAAACAGACCCCGAGAAGATTACAAGTCGGGATGCCTTTACGAGGCCCCTTTCTACGACACTTTTTTATATGTTTTTTTAAAAAAAATACAAAAATTCTAAACTACTCGGCTTCGCGGTTCTCAATTGTGCGGCTCAAGTTGTGCTGCACAAATCAGAAAAAAGAAGTCGTAAAGTCAGAGAAATAAGATCGCGAAAATAAAACCTAATCCTAAGGTTTTCGTGATCCGTCCTACCGCTGCCTCCCCGGCAACGGCTCCATCTGAAAAATCACATGATCACTTGTCTTCTGAACCTGCAAAAGAATCAGAGAGAGGTTTCGATCGTCGTATCGACCAAGTGAATTTTGTCAGAAAAGATTAATTTGGAATTAATCTTTTTTATTTTATTTATACTCCTAAACTTAATGTATAGCGGTTAAGCACGGGAGTGTCGAACTCAGGGGAGCAAACTATTTAGAACTAGGGAGAATCAGAGGAAAAACTTAGGTTTTGGGTTTCTTAATTTTTATTTTATTTTTAACAATTTTTCTAGATTTTTATTTGAATTTTAATGAATTTTATATTATTTTTGTAATTTTTAGTTATTTTATGATTTTTTATTATTAGAAAATGTTTTAATTTTTTATTTAATTTTTTATTTTTTTATTTTTATATTTTTAATTTGCTTTGCTGTTTTTATGGATTTCTAGAAAGTTTTTAAGCCTTTTATGGACTACATTTATTTTTAATGTGAAGAATGTATTTTTTATTGAAAACAAGGACGTATTTTGAATTTTTAAAATTGAAAATATGCGAAAATATTTTTATTATATTTTCTATATAAAGTAGATAAATTTCCCTTTAAAATGATAGGTTGTGCGTTACTAGGGGATTTTTATTGAGTTAATTATGAATTTTTGAAGTTTTATGTGTTTTATATTTTTAATGTTTTATTATTAAATTTTTTTATTTGTTTTTGATTTATTATGTAAAAAAATGATAAAATATATCAAAAATGTATTATAGGTATTTTTTGTAGGATTTTCAGGTCGTTTTTTTATATTTTTTATTTATTTTAGAAGTTTGTTAGAAATTTGTTTTAGTGTTTTTAAAGACAATGAAATTAGAAAGTATTTTTATTTTATGAAATTATTTAATTCTGTATATAGAGTAATATATGGTATTTTTGTGTGTTTTTATTATGTTTTTTATTTTGAAATTTTATTATTGTGTATTATAGTATTTATACAGTTTTAGGGGTATATGTGCAATTTTACGGAAAGTATGGGGCATGAGTCTAAATGTGAGAAATGCGAAGGGACTTCCGCGCAAAATGCCTAGTACCACGTTCTGGATCACGTGATGCTCCAAACGGCAGGACCTGTATGCTATGTTGCCAGGTTTCGGAGACCTTTTGCAAAATCACCAACAAGACCGTGATAAATCACGTGTTCCAACTTTGTTCGGATATGTGCGCAATTAAGGAAAGGCTCGAGGACATGAATGTAGTTTGCCCCCAAATATCTGACGACGCATGAGCTCCGCGCATGAGCCCAACTCGAATGGTGGGGTGGTGGAATTGCTTTGGTGGCGACACGTGGCGCGACTTCGACCCTGCGATCAAATCTAATCGCACGGTTCCTATGGAGTCTGGAAGCTCGAAATCTGTTCGTCCCTCTTTCTACTCCGCAGAAGGCGAGATACTGAGGCGATCTCCGATGGCAATGGGTCTTTAATTGGCTCCAAGGGATGATGTTACGAAGACAGTAGTTCTCGAACTAATCCCCACGAGGCGATAGCTTCGAATGAGGCAGAAATTCTATCTTCGGCCGAGGATTCGCGACGAGGTTCTGATCCTCTTTTTTTTAACAGATGGTCAATAAACTATTACGTTGTGATTCGTCTCGAGGAACTGATACTGTCTCCCACTACCCTTGTTAATTCGAGCAAATTAATGTTCAAATTAATTAAGAATATTCATTGTAGTCGGATAATGAGAGCAGATAAAAAACCACTTTCAGTTATAGTCAAATTAATATCGAGAGGCAATTTTTTTTACTTGGTTGGAAGTCCAAGGTCGAACTCAGGGAGGCAGTTGTCTCCTTAGGTAGATTCGAAGCAAATTTCCAAGGTTTGATTTTCAGAGGAGATATTTTTGGTCTTTTACGTATATCTTATGCAAGACACATGCAAAATCAGGCCAGTTTAAACGTTAATTCAGAATGATGGTTATATTAATTCCAAAAATTATGAAACTTGGCTAGATTATGAAATATGATGAAATTAAGCTACCTTAATTTTTTTAGAATTTTCTGATGCACGGATAATAAAAAATGCAGACTTTAGGTTAAACCCTAAATAATTAAACTAATTTTAATAATTAATCAACGATGATATTTCTCAGAAACAAAATTAATCCAAATAGATTTAATTAAGAGCTATCCAAATCAATTTGAATTTCGTTAAAACACTTCACGGTTGATTAATTAAAAATCGATTAAGGTTTTCACTAAATGATTTTTCTAAGACAAACTACACGTGCAAATGATGTGATTTTTGGATATGTTGTAGCGTAGGCTTATATCTACCAATGGTGATTTTTTAAAGATTTTTCGATAAGAGATAATACGCAATCAATTAATCAATCCAAATGGGCAAAATGTTGCACATCAGAAAAATATAAACAAATGCTAAAATAGTATAACAAGAGTTATGCTACACAGTGCAATTTTCGGAATTAAAAATGGATGACAGAATGATGACAAAATAAGTATGCAAATGCAGGGGTATGAATGCAATACAGAAAAGAAATATGAGCTCAAATGAAGAACAAGGACTTACATGCAACTATCGGAAACTTGAAATTTTTTTAAAAACTTGCAAAGGGGTGCAAGTGTCCCCTTTGCAAATTCCCTTTTTTCCTTATTATGCGATAAGTCTTCCCTGTTTTTGGAGATGAAACAGGGGAGCTTGGAGATGAGCTTCACAGGCGGATGGTGTTGAGCGACGGAGGAGGCGCGCGGAGCTTGGTGTTGACGACCTGGGCCGAGGGGGGAGGACGACGCTGTTGAGGGAGGAGGTGGCGTGCGGCCGGCGGCCAAGGAGGTGGCGCGCGGAGGCGGAGGCCGCGTGGTGGTTGGAGGAGGATCCGCGCGTGGGTGCGCGTGGGCGCTGCCTTGCCGCACGTGGGCGCGCGAGGAGTTGGCTGGCGGTGAGCTACGTGTGGGCCGCACGCTGGCGTGCGAGGGGGACGGAGGCCTGGTGGGCTGGAACGGCAGTGGCCGCGGAGCTTGGCGTTGGAGAGGCGCGGGCTGGCGTCGGGCGGCTACCGCGCAAAGGCGGAGCTCGATCGACAGTCTCCTTCCTCTTGACAGACACATGGCCAGGGGTCATTGATGGAGGGCAGAGGTGGACGCGGTGGCGCAAGTGGGCTGATGGGGTGTGTGCGTATGGAGTGGTGAGGGGAGGAAGAAGAAGCAGGGGGGTTTCACCACCTCCCCTGTTTCTCATGCATTTGTTTAAGTGGCTTAAATATTAGATTAATCGGTTGTTGAAATTATATCGAAAAAATCAATAAAAATCACAGTTGCGTTCGCAACGTGTAATTTGTCCGTTGAAGTGTAAAAAGTTTGGTGATTCGTGGAACGAATAATGATGAAATCGAAGAGAGATATAATGGGTGTGTGATGACTAAGAAGAAGAAAGGAAGAAGAATAAGATAAGATGAAGAAGAAACGTTACCTGGAGGTGATGGAGGTGATGCCTATGGGAGGAGAAGCTGAGATTTCTCTTGTCGACGCTCAAGAGCCGGCGAAGCTCGAGCTAGAGCAGCTTACTACGTGGCTGCGACGAAGACGAAGGCCTTCGGATCTCGTTGGAGTTCTAGAGGTCGTTGCTCGACCAAGAATGGCCAGCTGTCACCTGGTGTTCTGGAAGCTATCTCCTTTACTCTCAATGGTGGCGGATGGAGGAAGAAGGAAGGAGGAGAGGGGGGTATAAAGAGGAGGAGAAGGCAGTTGGAGAAGAGATGGAGAAGGTGGATGGGGTGAGGTGTGAAGTGACGTAGGAGTTAACTTCTCCCTTAAGTCAAGGGAGAAGTGGGGAAGAATGGGTAGAGAAGAGTGAGATGGCGCCACTTGGCACGCTCAGATGCGACCATGTGGAGTTTATTTAATTAATTGCAAAATCCATGGAGTTGACACGTGGCGGCTTCCGGAGCTACCACATGTCGCTCTCAGAAAAAACCAAGGCTAAATGCAAAGAAAAATTCAAAAAAAATAGCAAAAGGGATTAAATCAAAAAGTGGTCAACACAAAAGTTGCTCATCTCGACTAGATCTACAACTTTCGTGAAGGGCCAAAAATCAAATGAGATCATTTCTACAAAATGTATTTTTGGGTGGTACCTTATAGATATAAAATACTGTATTTTATCTTTTACAATTTTTTGTCATTTTTCAATAAGAGGAAAATCAAAATAAAAATAGAGAAATATGAGAAGAATATTTACAATTTAATCTTTTTTTGGATTTTAATAATGAAGAAAATAAAATCATAAAATACAGGGGTAAAATGGTCAATATGTACAATATACAAAAGGGGCCCAAAACCCAAGTTTCGCATACGAACTCCGATTTTAATGAAATTGATCTTGTTTCGAAGTTCTCTGAATGTATATTATTTTAAAAGTGAGTAGACCTAATTTGGAGGTTGTATGAGAGAGATATACACATTTTAAGGTTCGTGGTTTCAAACTTGGGATGGGGTTTTATTGGGTAATTTTACAAGTTAGTATTTTTTTGATATTTTTCTTTAATTAGTGTTAGCAATATATACACTATGACGTTGATTTTATTGGATTTAGAGTTAGTATAAAATAAATAAAATAAGGTATTTTATCTAATATACAAGTGAATATTTCCAAGTGACATTGGCTTCTTATTTTATGCAAATGTGAATGCTAAAATGCAGATGTTATCAATGCATGCATGAATGCTAATTATGCAATATACGTGGAAATATGCAGCTAATTACTCGGGAACAAAGCTTTATTTTCAACTTTTAGAGTGATGAATCACAGATTCATCAACCCCCTATACTTAAACCTTGCTCGTCCCCGAGCAACTAAAATGAAATGCAAGAGTGAAATGAGATTGGGTTCCATAACCAGGTCATGAACAAAAGTTGAAAATGGAGCTTGAGCAACCTTTGGATTAGTTGTGTGGTGGAACCTTATTGGGATCTGAATTTAAGACCTAACAGACTTCAAGTTCCACAAGTTTTCTATTCAAGACGCCTCAACAGTCAGGTCAGAACAAATCCTCAAACGTAAATTTCTGATGACTATGATTCTTACTTGTACTGTGTAAGTGAAATGTAACTCTCCACATCAGAAATGGCTCAGAACCAGCCTCCTCTAACAAGGTAACTCAATAACCCGGTCCAGTAACTCTTTCCTCGAGGAGCGGGGTATTCCCTTCTAAGTTCAAGTGTGACCAGCTCAAGAGGAGGGGGTGGAGAAAAGAATGGACGGTAGCCAGTGTAGCTACCTATCCCGGGATGCCTGACCAGTGTAGGCAAGTCATCCAGCTGCAGACTTCTTGCTAATATACATACTCCGACAGGCAATAATAATTTTTTTAGCCTGTTTATTCTTTTTTTGGAGTTTTGGAGTTCTTGCATTTTTTCTCTTTTTTTTCTTTTTTTGGGAACTATATACAAGGTGCAGCATGTACATAAGGAGTTTTTCCTCTTGAACCAGTAGACTATCCCTCTTTTGAAGCATTATTGCAACCCACGGCGTCCTGTCCTCAGACTTCAACACCACCAGACTAGGTTGAGATGCACTACCCTCCCTAGAGGAGGATGTTTCCACCCGTGTGCTACTCCAAGCTAAAGGATTCTACCTCCTCACCACCTCATCAATGAAGAGCTACATGCATTGTGCTTGTCCAAGTTAGGTCACTGTCTAAAAGAATCATGCGTGTGTACGAGATATTCTACTTAGACTAATCAAGATGGCATGTGAACATAGACTTGCGGACTCAAAGAATTAAGTCACCTGACCTGAAAAATCTTAACTCTAGTTCCTATAAGGTTCCTCTGAAATTAGGTGGATTAAGGTCAAATCAAGTCCATCCTCAATATCTACTCATAACTTGGTTCCGAACCCACTTGCTTTTCACTTTTCATATGCATGATATGCAGATGATGTGTAGATTACATGCTATGATGATGAATGAAATGCAAGACTCTTTTTTTAGATGTAGAGATGATCTGCAAGAGTAAATAAGAAGCCTTATTTTCAACACATTTTTTTGGTGTACAACAATTTTTATTATTTACAACAGATTTTAGTTGATACAAGTTGTACATAATATACATAGTATACAACACATATTTTTTTTGGGTTTACATCTTATTTTACAACAAATTTTACATGAGTATGTTTTACCAGAATTTTACAACTTTTATACAAGTATTATACATATAGTACAAAAAAAGGTTTTTTTTTCAATTTTTAACCACCCCGTAATTATTGCATAATATATACAGAAAATATGCGAAAATACGCGAAAGTACGAGCTATGGGTAAAGTATATATGTAACATATACACGCCCCCTCATACTTAGAGTGTGTTATGTCCTCAGAGCACGAAAAGCATCGAAAAAGACATAGCTCGTGCCAAGCATAGGAGAGCTAAAATTACAGAATGTATAGAAGTCGCTCCGCCCCCCTATACTTAGGCTCTGGCAGCCTAAGTGTAGAAGAAGATCAAAAATGGGGCGGACGAGGGCAATAGGAGAAATGGATGAGTATATACATGGCGGGCATCGGCCCCCCCTATACTTAGGCTCTGGTCAGCCTAAGTATAGGAAATGAGTGAGTATGAGGACCGATGTGATCTGGAGGATGTATAGTGAACAGATTCAGGTGACTCATCCCCCCTATACTTAGGATCTGTTCATCCTAAGTATAGTCCAAGAAGGTGATCAATGATGCTGGTATGAGTTACTATAGTTGCGGGGGAGAAAGGACAGAATGTACATGAATGATGGTATATACAAGTGAGTCGGTCTGAATCTTTCAAGATGCTGCCGATGGCTAGAGCTCACTGTTGCAAGGTCTCCTGCGCGGTTCGAGGTGTATCTGCTGAATCTGTCTCGCGCATAAATACAATCTCCTCAACATGGACTAACTGCTCATTGGATTCGACGAAGTGTTTCAACAGTTGTCCATTCACAAGGAATGTCGGTGCGTCATCTGCGAGATCTGAGATCTGGACACATCCAATATCATGCACCCTATGGACGACAAATGGGCCTGTCCACTTGGACTTCAACTTGCCTTGGAAGACTTTCAGCCTTGCATTGAACAACCATACCTTCTGTCCAGGAACAAAGGTCTTTCGTCTGATATATCTATCATGCCAACGCTTCACCTTGTCCTTGTACATCAAACTGTTGTCATATGCACGATTTCTGACTTCCACAAGCTCATTTAGATCCATCTCTCTCTGCTTCTGCCTAAGGTGCGTGTTCCAATTGACCTTCTTAATTGCCCATTCTGATTTGTGCACTAGTTCTGCAGGCAAATGGCACGGCTTTCCGAATACCATTCAGAATGGGGAGGTTCCTAACGGTGTCTTGTAAGCTGTCCTATAAGCCCATAGGACTTGATCCAAGATCTGAGACCAGTCCTTCCTGTCTGGGCGGACGAGCTTTTGCAATATCACCTCCCTATTCGACACCTCAACCATACCATTAGTTTGTGGGTGGTAAGGGCTAGCAACACGGTGTTCGATACCGTAGTCCTTCAGGAGTTTCTTCACCTCCCGGTTCACAAAGTGGCTACCCCCATCTGATATCATCATTTTAGAGATTATATGATCTCTGATGAATTTACAGACAGTTCTACTGTCTGCAGCTCGGGTTGGGATATCCTCCACCTACCTGGATAGATAATCTACCACAAGAAGGATGTACTCAAATCCATGGCTAACAGGAAATGGGCCCATGAAATCGATGCCCCAGGCGTCAAAAACATCACAAATGATGACAGGCTGCATAGGCATCTCATCCTTGGAACCAATGGTTCCTCCCATTCTCTGACAAACTGGGCACGACTTCGCAAAGGTGATGGCATCGTGAAACAGAGTCGGCCAGTAAAAACCATACTGAAGTACCTTCCATGCGGTCCTCTTCCCGGAGTGGTGTCCTCCTGCCTCCAAGTTGTGGAATAAAGAAAGAACACTCTGGTATTCCTCCTGAGGAATACACCGTCTCCAGACACAATCCGGTCCTTCAAAGAAAAGGATCGGATCCTTCCAATGGTAGTGTCTCGCATCCGACTTAAGTCGGTCGATGTGGCTCTTGTGCCAACCCTCGGAACCTTCTTGAAGACAAGATAGTTCACGATGTTGGCATACCATAGAAGTTAGTCGACAACAAAAATCGACTCATCAGGGAAGGAGTCTCGAATAGGTGAATCCTCGGAAGTATTAAGATCTTCGAGACGAGAGAGATGATCGGCTACTACATTCTTCTTTCCAGGTTTATCACGAAAATCCAAATCAAATTCCTGGATAAGCAAAATCCACCTAAGAAGATGCGCCCTTTGCGTCCTTTTTCTCCATCAAATATCGTAGCGTTGTATGGTCAGTGAACACAATTACCTTGGATCATTAAGTGAGATCTGAACTTGTCCAAGGCAAACACTACCGCAAGCATCTGCTTTTCCGTAACTGTATAGTTACGCTGAGATGTATCAAGTACTTTTCTTGCGTAGTGGATTGCAAACGGGACGCCATCTCTCCTCTGTCCTAACACAGCTCCAACAGCGAAGTCTAATGCGTCCATCATGATCTCAAAAGGTAGAGACCAATCTGGGGCATGTAGGATAGGTGTGTCCATGATCATTCCTTGCAATAGCTTTAAAGCCTCAAGACATTTGTGATCAACAAACTCCATGTCTTTGCCTAAAAGCCCAGTTAGCGGTCGGGCAATCTTAGAAAAATCCTTAATGAATCTCCGATAGAATCCAACATGCCCGAGGAACGACCGCAATTGTTTGATGTTGGTTGGTGGTTGGAGTCGTCTAATCATATCCACCTTGGCAGGGTCAACCTCGATTCTTCTCTTGGAGATAATGTGCCCCAACACAATACCCTCCGTCACCATGAAGTGACTTTTCTCCCAGGAGAGCACCAGATTAACCTCACAACAACTTTTGAGGACTCGATCCAGATTCCTAAGACATGAGTCGAAGGAATCGTCGTGGACCGAGAAGTCATCCATGAAGACTTCCAGGAATTCGCCGACCATTTCGGCGAATACAGCAATCATGCACCTTTGAAAAGTACCCGGAGCATTGCATAACCCAAACGGCATGCGCCTGAAAGCATAGGTACCAAATGGGCATGTGAACGTGGTCTTTTCCTGATCCTCCGGAGCTATGGCTACTTGATTGTAGCCTGAGAACCCATCCAACAAATATAAGAATTCTTTCCCCGCTAGTCTCTCTAGGATCTGATCAATGAATGGTAGGGGGAAGTGATCCTTCTTCGTCGCGGCATTCAAGCATCTGTAATCCACACAGACGCGCTACGACGTGGGCACTCACGTCACGATCTCCTATCCATCCTCGTTGGTGGTCGTCTGAGTTCCCGATTTTTTCGGGACCACATGGATCGGGGCCACCCATTTCGAGTCC
Organism: Ottelia alismoides; assembly: GCA_037367405.1. NCBI lineage: Eukaryota > Viridiplantae > Streptophyta > Magnoliopsida > Alismatales > Hydrocharitaceae > Ottelia > Ottelia alismoides. The sequence goes on from JAZKJV010007223.1 coordinate 340,664, forward strand.
AAGATGGGATAAATGAAACACGTGTTGCACCATTTCTCTATCTCCTTCTTCACTACCTCTCGTAAATTTGGATTCAAACGATGTTGGAATTCACGAGAGGGCTTGGATTCATTCTCCAAGTAGATATGGTGCGAACACAGAGCGGGATTTATCCCATGGAGATCGGAAATGCTCCAGCCTATCGCCTTGTGGTTTTTCTCCAGGATCTCTAGTAAGCGAGACTCCTGCTCCTCGGTCAATCGCGAACTGATGATGACCAGATACTTCTTCTCCTGACCCGCAAGGAAGGCATATTTTAGTGGTGTAGGTAAAGGTTTGAGTTCAGGTAAGGTGTGATCGTCTAGGAAATCTGGCTCAATCGAATCTGGCTTAGTGTTGGAAGTGGTTGGATCTTTCTCTGTGATTGCTGCCACCAAATTATTTGGTTCTGGAGTCGGATCGTCAAAGGTCTCCATACAATCGGCGAAAGCCACGTCCGACTCGTCATACTCATCTTCTGATTGTCCTAAAGAGGGAAGGACTGACAAGCCCAGTTGGGCTTCTAAGTCATCGAAGATGTAGGGGGATGCAAGTTTTGAGCTATACTCGTCTCTGAGGATCTCGCAAACTGACTCATGCACTGGATCATCTCCGGAGGGGAGGGACTCATCGATGCTGGCTGGGTTCTGTCTCCATGTCCCAACTGTGTCTACATGGTCGTGGTCTGCTTCAGACAAAGAGTACTCGGTGCTGGACTCGGAATCCGGTCTCTGCCATCTGGTTTGCTTCATCTCTAGTTCCTCATCTCCGCCTGGAGTTTCGAACTAGATCTTCCCGATCTTATAATCAAACAAGGCCCCTGCTGTCCTGAGGAAGGGCCTACCTAAGATGATCAGGGAGTCTCTCCAATTACGAGGGGTTTTCATATCTAGGACAGTGAAGTCCACCATGTATTCTTGACCATCGACTTTGATTATAACATTCCTCAATTCTCCTTGGGACCTCTTAATTGATTTATCAGCAAACTGTAGGAGGGCTCTGGATTTCCTAAGAGGTCTGAGATTAGGCCGCTCATAGAGGGTTGTAGGATTTAAGTTAATTGAGGATCCGTTGTCTAGGAGAGTGCATGCAAACACAATGTCATCGGCATGACTCACCACATAATGTGCACCCATGTCTCTTCGTTTCCTTGGAAACGAGTTCTTTATTGTACAAGTCATGTCTACTGACAGAACATGTTTCTCAACACGGCTTTTGGTCTTCCTGCTAACCCTTGTAGGTGTGCATCTCACCTTCAGGTATTTCTGAAATGCAGGAGTCATTTCCACGTACTTGGCAAAGGGGATTGTGACCTTGATATACTTGTTGCAGAACTCTGCCATCTTAGGGTCATCTTTTTGGATTTTTTTGATTTTCTTCTTTCCACCCGTAAGAGCTCGGGGGAAAGGGATTATTGACTCTAACTCATGTTCTAAAACTGAAATGTTTTCATTGAAAGCTGGAACTGAGTTCTGTACAAGACTCGGAATCTGAAACAGACTCGGACTCTGACTCTGACTAAAAGGAAAATGCTGTGGCAAAACCGGTGACGCGTCTTCCGTGACTTCTGGACGGTCCTACTCAGATGGAGGTGCGGGCTCTTCATCGGTTTCGTTGGACTCTCTACTGATGCAGGTTTACTGCTCCGAGGACCCAGAAGTCCTCTTCTTCTGCCGGTGGTGGTGATGGTGGTGTTGCTCCTCTTTTTCCTCCAAGTTCTCCTCAGGTAGAGACTTGGCAGCTCCTTCCTTCGGTGTACGTGCCCGATCAGGTACGATCACGGTTCTTCCGCTCCTGAGGGACATATGATTTACATTATCATACGAAAGGATCTCATGTTAAGATAAAGACTTATCTGAATAGTATACCTGATCACGAGGTCGGTTCTGGCCTTGATTTAGGTTGTTCGGATTGGCCTGAACCTAGGCGGGAATTGGGGTCTTTGGCACCATTTGTTGATCATGGGTACGAGAAACACGATTCAGATCGGTTCTCATATCCAGATAGTCATTCTGGATCTGTTGGACCCTATCAGACAGGGTCTGGATTGCCAAGGTGAGGGACTCCAATTCGGTGGGTTGTGCTTGCTGATGCTGACTTACGGATGAGGTTCTGTACTGACCCTGCTGGCCATGTCGATACTGCTGCTGATAGGATGGTGCATGGCCCTGTTGGCCCGAGTGGAATGTGCGCTGCTGTTGCTAGTGCTGTTGAGGCTGGTACCCTTGTTTGGGCCTGGACTGAACAAAGCGTGGTGCGGAGACGGACCTGGTTTCTTGGTAAGCTGGGGAAGGTCGTTGAGGCTGATCGTTCCCCATCCCCGACTGTCTACCGACGGGGTTGTGGCTGTACCACAGCCCGTTGATCTCGAACACCTGCGGAGGCTCCTCGTATCCAGTTTCCACTCGTGGGGGTGCATGCTGGTCATGCTGGGTGTAAGTCTGATCCCAGCCACTCTGAGGCCCCGGTGCCTGTTCCTGTACAAGATGGACTCGATGTACTAGTACATGTGATGCAGAAGGGGCAGGTAGCTTTATCTTAGCCACCTTCTCAAAAAGTTCCTCCACTTACTTCGGCAGACGTGAGAGAGACTCAAGGTCAGTGACCCTCTTGTGGATCTGCTCGACCATGGTTAACTTATCAGCAATCATCCCCATGCTGGGAATGAGGTCCTCGGTTAGATCCGCTACAGTCCTCCTAGTCGTCTCGTTGGATAGGAATGAAGGAGACAACTGATAGGCCCTGGTGGCCTGTGACCTGCCGGTTTCCGCTATCTGCTCCAGTATCTTCCATACAGCATTCTCATTCTTATTCAGATAGCTTCCTCGACAGGCGGCACCAACTAACTCCTGCATCTCTGGGGTTAAACCACAGAACAAGATCTGGACTAAGATCGCCTTAGAAATGCCGTGGCAGGGACATTTCTGAACTAGGTCATTAAACCTATCCTAGGCATCATGGAATGGTTCACTGGGTCCCTGGGAGAAACTGGCGATCTTTGTTCTCATTTAGTTAGTCCTACTAAGAGGGTAGAACTTCTTCAGAAATAAGTCTTTGAACTGCATCTAGGTTGTACATATCATCCCTAGGTTCTTCAGCCAATGTGTTGCCTTATCTCCTAAGGCGAAAGGGGTGGCCTTCAGTCGAATGTAATCCTGCCCAACCCAAGGATGGCTAAGGTTGTTGCAAACTAGCTCGAAGTCTCGGAGGAAGGCATATGGTTCTTCATGGGCATTTCCGTTGAACTTCGGTAGCAGGCTAAGGAAGTGGGGCTTGAGCTCAAATGCTTCGTCGGGAACCGCTGGTACCAACCAACTTTGTATCTCATTCTCTGCTGGGTTATAGGCATCAACCATTGGTCGGTCGATTCCTCCTGCCGCAATGATTTGTCCCATTCTTGCTGTAAGATCTGCATTCTGTTGTTCGGCTTGGACGAGGCGAGCCAATACTTGCTGGAGTGGGTCATCTTGGTTCTCCTCAACTGGGGGTCGCTTTGGTGGCATCTTGTCCTCTAGTCCTGGGAAATGGCAATGATCTGGATTAGAGAATAACTCAAGGAAGGGTTTCTTACCGAGGCGATGGTCTTCCTCAGTAAGCTCAGAGGAGAGGAGAGGGTTGGTTTGAGAGTAACAACCATGGGTGTGAGGGATCTAGAACTCAAGAGGGTCATGAGTCCTGGGTGGTCCAAGTTGCGCTTGGGTTGGTGAAGATGATTTTCGTGGGGGACTCAAAGAGAGATTGGCGAATAATGTGTCGATATTCCCCCAGTCAGTCATCTTGAAGTGGCGAGAAGAATCGGGAGTTCTAAGTAAAGATAGGATTTTACTCCTACCTGAAGTAAGCAATTCAATCCAAGACCCTGGGTTCACACTCAACACAGTGAAGGACTCGAAACCGAGTCCAATTAATCTTGTTAATTTTAAGTGTGATTTTTCAAGCAAGATAGCAAGGATTTACGCGGCCTATAGGGAAGTCGGTTCAGAGCCGGATGCGTCTTCCCTGTTTAACCTGTCGCCTAAGATACCGCCGGTCCTTCCTTTCTTCGCTCCTATTCCAAGTTGATGGATTCAAAGACCATGCCCCTATCTACCTTCAAGCAAGCGGAGGCTGACAAGGCTGGAACTTCGCCCCGAAGGGTTACTAGCAACTTGTCGCGAAGTACCGTTGGTTCACCCCTCACTACATGCGAACAGGCGGAGGCTACTTGGTACTAGTCAGTGAATCTAAAAATATTCAACTCGTGATATTTGCTAGGATCAGTTGGCCCGTGATATGGAAGGCGGGGATTTGGTCTCTACCTTAAGGTGTTCACACAAACTCAAGTACCCTCACTCGGCCTGAAAACAAGGTCGGGGATTAGTCTCCCGCAAACAGATTTTTCAGTTTTATTGACTTTTTAGGTCAATAATGTTAGCAGTCCCGGTTTTAAGTTAAGTTTGCACTTGTTAGTCCAACCACACAACACACCTATCGTCCAGTCCCAATTTCCATTTAATTTAAGTTTGAAAAACAGAGGGGGAAATCGAGAAAAGCCGATGTACGAAAAACGATGATGCGTATGCTGAGTTAAGAAGACTTACAGTGATCCCTTCGCTTTTATGCAAGATGCAGAACGGAATTGAAATCTTTACAATACATGCAAATGCAGACGACAAAATCCGCTCCTAGACAAGCAGTTCTATTAACGAGTGAAGCACGGGTTGATTTGACTAGATCTGCGGTCTAAGTGCGTCTTTTAAGTGTATTGTGTGGTCCTAAGAGTTACGAGCACAAGCAAACCCTAGAGTGGCTCGAGGAGCCGCTAGTGCAAGCCTAATTTACAATTCAAACCATACAGTACATGGGGACACGGTTCCACTATCTTTACACATGCGAGAACCCAAACGGGAACCGCTAGAAATGATGCGAAAAGATAAGGAAATGAATAAAAGTGAAAAATCTCTCAAATCACTCAAGAAATTAAAATGTCGATTCCTCGAAGCGTCTTTGACTCCTCACATTCCTCGCACAGAAATAACTTGAGGTCAGAGAATGACACAAAAAATGCAAAAATTAAAAGACAGAAAATATTCACAAGAAAACCAGGGGTCAGACTACCCGGGGATAGAAAATCAAACACCAAAAATAGCTGCAAATTAACCTAAGCCGTGCCTCCCCGGCAACGACGCCATTTTGATAATGGCTCCCACTACCCTTTTTTATTCGAGCAAATAATGTTCAAATTAATTAAGAATATTCGTTGCAGTCGGATAATGAGAGCAGATCAAAAACCACTTTGAATTATAGTCAAATTAATATTGAGCGACAAATTTTTTTACTTGATTGGAAGTCCAAGGTCGAACTCAGGGAGGCAGTTGTCTCCTTAGGTAGATTCGAAGTAAATTTTCAAGGTTTGATTTTCAGAGGAGATATTTTTGGTCTTTTTCGTATATCTTATGCAAGACAAATGCAACATCATGCCAGTTTAAACGTTAATTCAGAAAGATGGTTAAATTAATTCCAAAAATTATGAAACCTGGCCAGATTATGAAATGGGATGAATTTAAGCTACCCTAATTTTTTTAGAATTTTCTGATGCACGGATAATAAAAAATGCAGACTTTAGTGAAAATGACTAAACCAATTTTAATAATTAATCAACGATGATATTTCTCAGAAACAAAATTAATTCAAATAGGTCTAATTAAGAGCTATCCAGATCAACTTGAATTTTGTTAAAAAACTTTACGGTTGATTAATTAAAAATCGATTAAAGTTTTCACTAAATGATTTTTCTAAGACAAACTACACACAAATGGTGTGATTTTCGGATATGTTGTAGCATAGGCTTATATCTACCAATGATGACTCTTCAGAGATTTTTCGATAAGCAGATAATATGTAATCAATTAATCAATCCAAATGGGCAAAATATTGCATTTTTTCACCAAATTAAATTCCATAAATATTATGCAAATCAGAAAAATACAAATAAATATTAAAACAACACGAGTTATGTTATACAATGCAATTTTCGGAATTAAAAATGGATGACAGAATGATGACAAAATAAACGTACAAATGTAGGGGTATGAATGCAATACAGAAAAAGAAATATGAGCTCAAATGAAGAACAAGGACTTACATGCAATTATCGGAAACTTGAAATTTTTTTAAAAACTTACAAAGGGGTGCAAGTGTCCCCTTTGCAAATTCTCTTTTGTCCTTATTATGCGATAAGTCTCCCCTGTTTTTGGAGATGAAACATGGGAGCTTGGAGATGAGCTTCACGGGCGGATGGTGTTGAGCTTGGACGGAGGAGGCGCGTGGAGCTTGGCGTGGACGACCTGGGCCGAGGGGGGCGGACGACGCTGTTGAGGGAGGAGGTGGCGTGCGGCCGACGGCCAAGAAGGTGGCGCGCGGAGGCGGAGGCCGCGCAGTGGTTGGAGGAGGATCCGTGCGCGGGTGCGTGTGGGCGCTGCCTTGCCGCACGTGGGAGCGCGAGGAGTTGGCTGGCGGTGAGGTGCGCGTGGGCCGTGCGCTGGCGTGCGAGGGGGACGGCGGCCTGGTGGGCTGGAGCGACGGTGGCCGCGAAGCTTGGCATTGGAGAGGCGCGAGCTGGCGTCGGGCGGCTACCGCGCAAGGGCGGAGCTCGGCTGACAGTCTCCTTCCTCTCGGCCGACACACGACCAGGGGTCGTTGATGGAGGGCAGAGGTGGATGCGGTGGCGCAAGTGGGCTGATGGGGTGTGTGCGTGTGGAGTGGTGAGGGAGGAAGAAGAAGCAGGGGGGTTTCACCACCTCCCCTGTTTCTCATGCATTTGTTTAAGTGGCTTAAATATTGGATTAATCTATTGATGAAATTGTATCGAAAAAATAAATAAAAATCACAGTTGCGTTCGCAACATGTAATTTGTCCGTTGAAGTTCAAAAAGTTTGGTGATTCATGGAACGAATAATGATGAAATCGAAGAGAGATATAATAGGTGTGTGATGACTAAGAAGAAGAAAGGAGGAAGAAGAAGATAAGATGAAGAAGAAACGTTACCTGGAGGTGATGGAGGTGATGCCTACGGGAGGAGAAGCTGAGATCTCTTGTCGTCGCTCAAGAGCCGGCGAAGCTCGAGCTAGAGCAGCTTACTACGGGGCTGCGATGAAAACGAAGTCCTTCGGATCTCGCCGGAGTTCTGGAGGTCGTTGCTCGACCAAGAATGGCTAGCTGTCACCTGGTGTTCTGAAAGCTATCTCCTTTACTCTCAATGGTGGCGGATGGAGGAAGAAGGAAGGAGGAGAGGGGGATATAAAGAGGAGGAGGAGGCAGTTGGAGAAGAGATGGAGAAGGTGGATGGGGTGAGGTGTGAAGTGACGTAGGAGTTAACTTCTCCCTTAAGTCAAGGGAGAAGTGGGGAAGAATGGGTAGAAAAGAATGAGATGGTGCCACTTGGCACGCTCGGATGCGGCCATGTGGAGTTTATTTAATTAATTGTCAAATCCATGGAGTTGACACGTGGCGGCTTCCGGAGCCACAACATGTCGCTCTCAGAAAAAATCAAGGCTAAATGCAAAGAAAAATTCAAAAACAAATAACAAAAGGGATTAAATCAAAAAGTGGTCAACACAAAAATTCCTCGTCTCGACTAGATCTACAACTTTCGTGAAGGACCGAAAATCAAATAAGATCTTCTGTACAAAATGTATTTTTGGGTGGTACCTTAAAGATATAAAATACCGTATTTTATATTTTGCAATTTTTTTGTCATTTTTCAATAAGAGAAAAATCAAAATAAAAATAGAGAAAATATGAGAAGAATATTTACAACTTAATCTATTTTTGGATTTTTAATAATGAAGAAAATAAAATCATAAAATACCGAGGTAAAACGATCAGTATGTACAATATACAAAAGGGGCCCAAAACCCAAGTTTCGCATACGAACTCCGATTTTAATGAAATTGGTCTTGTTTCGAAGGTCTCTGAATGTATATTATTTTAAAAGTGAGTAAACCTAATTCGGAGGATATATGAGAGAGATATACACATTTTAAGGTTCATGGTTTTAAACTTGGGTTGGGATTTTATTGGGTAATTTTACAAGTTAGTATTTTTTTTGATATTTTTCTTTAATTGGTGTTAGTAATATATACACTATGGAGTTGATTTTATTGGATTTGGAGTTAGTATAAAATATATACAAATAAGGTATTTTATCTCATTGGCTTCTTATTTTATGCAAATGTGAATGCTAAAATGCAGATGTTATCAATGCATGCATAATTGCTAATTATGCAATATAAATAAAAATATGCAGCTAATTATTCGGGAACAAAGCTCTATTTTCAACTTTTAGAGTGATGAATCACATATTCGTCGGGTACCTATTCCGTTGTTGATCTCGATGAAGTTTATTGCAGATCTGGTTTTTTCCAATGCTTCGTGCATGGTCTTCAAATGCCTTGGTGATTCCAACAAATACTACGGGAGATCTCTGTCGAAGGGGAATTCCTTATGCGCCAGACCTGCCAGTGATCAGATTCCAACTCCAGACTAAATGTCTCGATCCAAATCGGAAACGGAAGGGTGAATGGATGAAGGAGCTGACGAAGACGAGGTGAAGGAAATAGCTCCAAATTCTCTGATTACCGTCCGTGGCAGAGTTGATCAGACATAGGAGATAGAAGGAGAAATGAATAGAATTGGGGTTGGAGGTGGATTCGAGTAACAACGGCACGTGATAGAATGAGGATAGAATGGAGGGCGGAGAAGAGAACGGAAGAGAGGAAGATGAGAAGAGGAGATGGGAGAAGATAAATGGATTGTGTGAGATCTGGACAATGGAAGGATGCACGGAAGAGACGAAATCAAATCAGAGAGAGAGAGAAACATGAGTAAAGTGACCTGGAGGATGATCGAAGTTGCCTGCGGCGGAGATGGCAAACTTCGAAGATCGTAGACTCGATACACGGCCGAGCAGAGGCTTAGTGCGACGGAGCGGGAACTCGACTCCGGAAACAGATCGCGTCGACTTCCCTCTATCCCTCGCTGCGACGAGGATCCGGGACGCTGTCACCCACTCCTTTCACTCGGAGCTCACCGGGAAACTAGAATGTTAGGAAATGGCGGATGGAGCTCTGTGGGGGAGGGACGCCCCTATTTATAGGATTGGTGGAGTCCGATCACCGTCCATGGTGACGGGATGCGCAGGTGGTTGAAGGAACGGCCGGCCAACTGCCGGCCATTAGGTCGGTTGACGGTTGGCGGAGGGGAGGAAGAAGGTAGGTGGCGGCTTGGGGAAGAAGAAGGGAGGAAGAAGATGACGGGAGGGGAAATTGGGAAAGTAGGAGAGAGAGAATAAAGAGAGAAAAAAATAATGGGGAAAAAGAAAATGAAGAAGAAAAAAATAAATTAATATAATTAAATAATTTATAATAAAATTAATAATAATTTCGAAATTAAATAATAAATAAATAAATGTAATTAATAAATTATTTAAATAGCTAAATAAGTAATTAAGTATATATTAAGTAATTAAGTATTAATTAAATATTTAAGTATGTAATTAAGTAATTAATAAATAAATTAAATAAATAAATACATAAAAGAAATATTACTTATTTATAAATAAATAAATAATAAATGTATTAAATAATAGTATAAGTTACGGTTTATGGTACCATATACCAATACGGCCCTGAAAACCACATTATTCGCATTAACTTCGATTTTAGCCAAACTAGTATCATCTTGTAGATAATTGAAAAATATAATTTTAGGGATTGAGTTTGCTAATTTCGGAGCTCATACGGCCGAGTTATGAGGCTCGGACGAAAAAATAAAGCTTCGGGCCTTCGGATTTTATTGGTATTTTAAGTTACTTTTATTTTTATATTTTTATATACAATTTTAGATGATTTTAGGAAAAATAATTAAGTTAATACGCTTTGCGGTTATTTAATTAAAAATCCGAGAAGTATCTACATATAGTACATATATACAACGGGTCCAAAAAGTCGAAACTCACGGGTTTTATCCGAATATTTTTATGATATTTTTAATAAATAGTATTATGTACAAAATTGATTTTAAAAGTGAGTTTGGTCATTTTGAATTTTTTTATAAATAGATATGAACCTTGGAAGTCTGCTTTTGTGGCTTTTTCGGTTCATTACGGTTATTTTATTTTTATGCCGAAATATTTTTATGATATTTTTATAAAATATTATATATTTTTAGAACAATTTCTACAAAAGGAGTATTTTTATTTGGAGTGGTTGTGATGATAAATAAAATAGGTGACGTATTTATAAAGTGAAAATGGGTCATTTATATTTTTGATCTTTATTTTCTTGATATTTTTAATAAGTTATTATACTTTTCTCCCCCTACTTATTTCTTTTGTCGACCCGGCCAATATGGACCTGCTCTCGGGGTTAGGATCAGTTTGTATATTTTCTATATACATCCTTCTTTTATTTTTCTTTTCTTTTTTTCTTTATTCTTTTATTTTGGAAAATTTAAGTGTTAATTATATAATATTAATATTTATGGTTAGAATGTTAATTAATTGGAATTAGTGGATATTTACATGTCTTTTACCAAGGATTTTAGCCAAAATGAAAGAAAAGGCAATAAATCATGGACTCATCAGCATACCCTAGCGAGCACTTAGGTTACACATGTGCTCGCCTGGCTGGTCGCTCTTTTGTATCTGGAGGCGCGACATATTTTCGTATATGGGCGAGCACTTGAATAACACAAGTGCTCGTCAAATTGTGCTTGCCCATTTGAAATTCAGGGCGCGGCTGGACCGGCGCGTGTCAATATTCGGACGAGCACCTGGATAGCAGTGAGCGAGCACATAAGTCTGCTCGCGCGTGCCTGTAAACAGAACGTCGGGTATCCTCTTTTCCTCATTCCGCGCGATTTCCTTCTCAATTCTTTCCCTCCGGCGATTCGTGCTCGATCATCCCCGCCTCGATCGACCTCTGTTTGAGTATTCAATCACACACACGCCCTTGTTTATGTATATATTATCATCTTTTCTCTCATTTTTTTCCTATTTCATTACATTTTAATCTTGTTTTCATGGTTTACGGTTTTGATATTGTTGATTGTTTTCTTGTTATTTTTAATATTACTAGTTCTTAAACTTGTTGCTTATGCTTCATATAGTTGATTAATATGTAGTTGTGGTTAGATTTGAGTATATATTTGTCTAATATAGATAGAATATCATAGGCATGTCAAGTATTTGATTAAATATCACAACAACTAAAGTTCTTAAATAGAGAAATAGGTGAATGTTGATATAAAAATAGAGAATATTCAATTATGCCATAACACTAGTTTCGTCACAATGGTTCATGTCTTGGGATTTTAGGATTGCAGCTGGAAGTGGAAAAATATAAAGAAGTCGATGAATGCTGATATGAGAGAATGGAAGAACAAACACATGGGATGAGTTAGAGGATGTATTTGTCATATTGAACTTGAATTTGAAGTAGGGTTAGAAATTATTCATTGAAAGAGGGGATGAGAGATACAAAGTCTTTGGGAATAAGAACTAAATAATGGATGCCAAATTATTCATTGATTTAAGTCAAAATTGTTGGAGCGTGAAAATAACTATAAACACAAACATTTCTTTTGTGATATTTTATTATCACATTAAATTCTAGTTAATGTGATCAAGTATATCACATTAACTTATAGTTAGATTAATGATAATACTAAAACACTAATCATTAATTATTATAAAATCGCATAAAATCATTCACACACAGTGCGTCCCTCCACATCGGGTGATGTGTGGCCATGTACACCGGGAGACGTGTGCAACACATTGGAGGATTTGATCACCTTCAACTGTATTATATTTTTTTGTTTCATAACACTATTGGACTCACCTTGGGATGTTTATCCAAGATCAATGGTTGTGGATTTTGATGTTTGCAGGTGTAAAATTCGATTTTTTGCAGGTATCCATCTAATATTATTGAGTCAAACACTTTATTAGGCACTAATTTAGGATCACACTTATCCCTATCGCCATCGTTAACCAACCAAATTTATGTAAATCCCTGGCTAACATAAATGAATAAATATTTCAAGATTATTTTATAGTCTCATTTCTAGCACGTACAAATGTATGATGTAAAGTGATCTTAAAGTATTACATTTATATTATCTTTCCTTAGTTCGGAGATCCCGGACTAAGGGGGTCTGTAAGGATTCAAACTTACTAAAAGGTGATCGTTGTCACAAGCTGTTTATTGCTGATGGAAATTCGGTTCCATAACCCCTTCTTCTGTATACCAAATCAATCATAATTTACTATAGAAATAATCACTAATATGATTATTTTAAAAGTTGATTGCGATTGATTTTTGAGGTATACGGGAGAGGTGCAGGGTTATGCTGCCGAATTTTCGTCAGAAATAAGCAAGCTTGTGACAACAGGCATCTTTTAGTAAGTTTGAATCCTTATGGACAGGCTCAAGCGATAACATAATTAAGACACTTCTCTTCTCATCTTTTATGTCAACAATGGTTAGGTTTAGGTATTCTTCACATATTTTCCTATACTTGACAATATAAATTGTTTCATTCAGGTTGATCAATATGACTAATAGAGAGTGGATGTACAACAGTGTAGTAGATGGTCGTGTAACAGATACCTTTCAAAGAGGTGTTCAGGAATTTATACAATTTGCTTACGTACAAGGTTCCCTTGTCGTGGATTCAGATGGAACTATCTTGTGGCCGTGTCAAAATGTCATTTAATGAGGAAGAGATCCTAGGATGAAACTCAGTTACATCTTTATAAAATAGATTTCATGGAAGGATATCAGATTTGGTGGAGACATGGTGAGGATTACGAGGACAAGATGAATGAGGCAGAAGAAGTGGACAATATTAATCCATTTGTAGATATGGTTATGGACGTTGCGGGTACAGATTTTAATGCTGCTTTTTTAGATGATGAGGAACCATATGGAGAGTCTGCAGAATTCTACGAGTTGTTGAAAAAAGAAGAAGAGTCATTAGGGTTGGGTTGCAAGACATATTCAAAACTCTCTGCGGTTTCAGACCATCTATCGATGAAGATGGAGTATAATATGGCTGATCGTAATTTTGATGCAATGTTTAGGATTATCAAAAAATATTACTAGAAGATGCAGAATTACCTGATAATTATTACAAAATGAAAAAGATGATGCGGAACATGGGTTTAGCGGAAGTTAAAATAGACTCTTGTATAAATCACCATATTTTATATTACGGTGAACACCAACATTTACAACGGTATCTTGAATGTGACGAGCCAATATATCAGGAAGCCAGTAAGAGTGGGACAAAAATCTCAAGAAATATTTTACGTTATTTCCCGTTGACGTCGAGATTGAAACGGCTATATTATTGTTGGAAAGTATTGATATCAACTTTTTCTATATTTTCTGAAGAAAAAAGGAATTGTGTTATAGGTTTATGTATAGACGAGTTTAATCATCATGGAAAAAGTAAAGATTACTCTTGCTGGCAAGTAATGACAACACCATATAATCTACCACCATGGCTATGTAATAAGCGACAGTTTATGTTTCTTTCACTGTTGGTAGCAGGACCTACACATTCGGGAAAATAGATCGAGTTTATTTACGTCCTCTTATAGATGAGTTGAAAATGTTATGGGTCGATGGAGTTGATACATATGATGAAAATAAAAGTCAAACATTTAACATGAAAGTAGCTCTACTTTGGACGATAAATGACTTCCCGACATATGGAATGTTATCTGGATGGAGTACGCATGGACGTAAAAGTTGTCCATATTGTATGGAGGGTACTAAATCATTCCAATTTCAACACGGTCAGAAACCATGTTTTTTTATTGTCACAGACGTTTTCTTCCAAACAATCATCCATATCGAAGACAGAAGCAGACATTTAAAAAGATTACAATTGATCTTACAGATCCGCCACCATTTAAAACAGGCGATACAATATTATTAAGCTTGGAAGAATTGGAGAAATCAGCCTTAGAGAATGGAGATAAAACTAAAAATCTTTCTGATTTTGGTGACAATCATAATTTATTAAGAAGAGTATATTTTACGAATTACCATATTGGAGCAAGTTACTGATGCGACACAACTTATATGTTATGCATATAGAGAAAAATACCTTTGATAACATATTCTATACTGTTATGAATTTAACTGGTCACTCAAAAGATACAGTAAAGTCTCGCCGTGATTTATGCAATCAGCCGGAGTTGCATATAAAGGAACATGATAATGGAAGCGTTGAACTTCCTAAAGCGAAGTATACATTAGACAGAAATTAAGTTAAACTTGTCTGCAAATGGACAAGTAAGTTGAAGTATCCAGATAGATATGCATCAAAATTTTCCAATTTGGTTGATTTAAAGAAGTTTTCATTTAAAGGAATGAAAAGTCATGACTGTCATGTTTTCATAGAAAGATTGCTACCGTTAGTGTTCAGATGATTGTTACCAAAAAATGTTGTCGATGCTTTTTTAGATGTCAGCAGATTTTTTCAGATTCTATGCTCGTCACGCATACACCGCAAAGAGATCGAATATCTTCATAAAAATATTCTTGTGATTATGTGTAATTTGGAGAAGATATTTCCACCATCATTTTTTGATTCAATGGAGCATCTGATGATTCAGATTCCATATGAAGCAAAAGTTGGAGGGCCAATAAAATATCGTTGGATGTATCTATTTGAAAGGTATTTATAAATATTATAATCTTCTTGCATTCTTAAATATTTGAATAAAATGTTTACCTATTTCCATATAGATTTATGTTCTTTCTCAAAAGAAAGGTCCAAAATAAAAATAAAGTTAAAGGATCAATAAGTTTGCAATATATATATGAGGAAGTCGCAACATTCTGCGCTAGGTATCTTCCAGGAGATGTGGAGACAATCCACAACAAATTTAGGAGGAATAAGACAATTTACTCATAGAAAGAACCTTGTATCAGTATCTTTCGTCAATCCACTCAGCTCATAGGAAAGGCAACTGAACGTTTCTTATCGAAACAGGAGAAGGGTGCTGCAGAGTTATGTGTATTAGATAATTGCGAGGAAATAACACCATATGTTCAGTACGTATTGTATTACTTTATCTATATATGCAAATTCAATTTCAAGTAATTCTGATGTTTCTTTTACTAATTTTAGGAAATTTCGGAAGAAAATTGTCAAGGAAAATTTTATGTATCTAGATGATGAAGTTCTGAACATCTAAAGGAATCAATTTCTAGCTTGGTTTAAAGATTGCTCAAAACAGTTGGAAGGTAGTGATTATTATATCATATTTTAAAATATTTTGGAGAAGGACCTATTTATAAGGTCCGATCTTACAACTCTTGATGTAGCAATGGTTATCGTTTTCATACCTTCAATTCCAATAAATATTTAACAACTCAGAATCATGGAGTGATGGTTCATGGATCTTGTTATGAGGAAGATCATATGAATTATTATGGAATTTTAAAGGAGATACTAGAAGTAGAATATAGTATTTCAGGCTTTAATAAAGTAGTTCTCTATTTGTGTGATTGGTACGAACCCAATGGAGGTGTAGTACTCGATAGGAGAAATAACATTGTCGATGTGGTACCAAGAAAATTTATACGCAGATTTGACCCCTTCGTTTTAGCTTCTCAAGCATACTAAGTTTGTTATCTCCCGCAAGTGTTAAAGAAGAGAAAGAGCGTTGAAACTTTAACTGTTGTAAAGATAAATTCTCGAGGCTATATTTCTAATGATTACACTCATCATGAAGATGACATAGATGAAGCATTCACACTGACACATAAACGAATAAACGTAACAGAAGAAGTCCCAATCATCGAATCGATTTGATTGGCTGATAATGAGGTGTTATGTGTTGACTTACAGGATGATTCCGACTCCACAAACGATGATTCATAAAACTTAAAAAATGAAGAAATATCCTTTAATCCCACCGAAATAAATGATGAAGATTGGTTGTAAGTTTTATTACATTTATAATCGAATTAGCTAAAATCCTAAGTAATAACTATGTAATTAATTATTACATCATCATTACAGTCATGGAAGGTTTTGGACGTGGCGGGTCTCATGGATCACATCGATCCAATCATGCATCCTACTCAGACACACCTTCGTCCAGTAGGCAGCCAACTTCGGATGATGTTTTAGATTCACAGTCCGACAAGGTCCGACAGGTCATAGCCTACTACGAGTCCCTTGGTTATCCTCCTCCACCCTTTTATGTAGGCGGCTATGGAGAGTCATCTACCTCAGCCGCTCCTGCTGGATTCCCGGTCCTAGTCCCGATACCTGCACGGACATCGATGGGTTCTGATTCTCCTTCTTCTGGACATCCGAGCACCTTCGTGCCTTTACCTAGTAGAGCTGGACAAACTTCGACGTCGTACCCTTTGTTGGAGGTTACAATGGATGGGAGGTAAGATTTTAATAAATTTTATCATTTTAATTTTACCAAACAAATAAATTGTATAATGTTTATAAATTTTACCAAATGCAGGGATTTTTTGAATAGCAACAGAAGGGCGAAGGAGATAACCACCATATCAAGACATACTTGACAGTATGCAATTTAGATGGTACCGCATCCCTGCTACAGAACAGGAGAGACTATTTGAGATGTTTCTGGTAAGAGTAATTTCTAAGAAATGATATAGAATTTTTTTGTCACATTTTCTTCTGATATTTTGCAGTAATTTTCAAAGTAGGTATCACCTAGTTCTGGGTATGGGGAAGGAGGCTTATCATCGAGCCTTTATTCGTTTGGTGGAGAAGATAATGAGCGATACATTTTTCAAGGAAAGGAGAGACTCGCGGGATGCGAGGAGATGAATTTTGACGAGATGAAGAGGTTCCCGCCAGCATGGTGTACGGAGGATAGGTATTGTATTTCTTAAATAATTTATGATATACTTTTTAAAGTAATCAATATTCATAACATATTCCTTGCAGATGGGCGGGTTTCTGTGATGCATTCGTTGCGGATGGGGAGTTTGGAAGGAGATCCACGGCGGGAAGGACAAACCGCCAAAACAAATGATTAAATCGACAAGTGGCTCTAAAAGCCACAATCACATTAGAGCAGAGACGGTACTACAATATAAAAATTAATTTTTCAAATCTACTTGAATCTAATGCCATGTTGTTATTACATTTTAAAATTAATTTTCAGGCAGCTAGGTTGGAAAGAGAAGCCTCATTTTAAGAGTGGTGTTCTAGCTCTCACATGAGTGGGAAAGAAGGAGAGTCGCAATGGTCCACTCCTGAAGCAGGAGAATTGTTCGTAAGTCTTTTAATTTATTTATAATTGAAAGATATATTATAACTTATTCTTCTTTATTTCATTTTGTATTTCAGGATCGTTATTTGGCACTGTCTGCAGAAAAATGGGGTGGTAATCCAACTGGAGAGCAACCACCATTTGATAAAGCAGTCTGGAAGCAGTTATAGATAAATATGAGTTTACTATATTTATTTTTTATATATAATTTCGTATTAAACAACGAAAATTTTATAAGGTGTTGGAGGAAAGGGACGTTGTGGCGAACAGGAAGCAGACGCTTGGTGGTCTTCCTCCATACTATGTGGAGGAACATCGTCATTCCTATTTTGCGTACTACCAACCATCGTACACACAACCACATTCGTCCCAATCATCATTGTCAATTGAGTCGTAGATGGTGATGATGGTGGAGCAGGTGATGAAGCTCTGAGAAGATTTCACGGCGTACATGTAAGTATTCCACTTAGAATGAGTAATAATTTTATATTTCTATATCTTCAAAATGCAAATAACAGGTATATATTCTCCATATATAATATAGGTCACAACGGCGTGCATCTCAACCTGAGGAGATTGAATCGGATGACGAAGAGGAGGAGGAGAACGACCCTGAAGAAGAGGCAGTATGTATGCTAGGTTCAAAGAGAAGGAGAAGGAAAAAAAAGAAAGCAAAGCAGGGTTTAATATCTAAAATTTTTAGATCAAAGAAGACGTGATTTTTGTTGCTATTGGCTTGTTTTGTTGTTGAACTTTTAGCACGTAACTTTGATAGTATAATTCGTTGTAATTTTACTTGTGGATCCTTTCGAACATATATTTGTAGTATTTAGCTCTTAAATATGAATGTTTATTTTCTAAGTTCATGTATATTGTGTGAGTTTGATATGTCAATGTTAGTTCATTTAGTTGACGAACCGGTATACTATATATACTCTTATCGACTCTATTAAGCACCTACAGTGGTTTATTGGCAGGCTATACAGGTTTGACGGGGCGTCTAATCCGCCGAACCTGTATAATTTTTTTTCTGCACTTCAGTTTGGGTGAGCACATATGCTTGCCAGGGGCTCCGTAAATGATCGTCATTTTTTATAGGGGCGATCATTTCGACGAGCACATATGTGCAGGCCTACAAGCGGACGAGGACATAGCGTCCCCCATGTGCTCGCCCACCTGCCCGGACGACTCTTGTATCGACGACCATGCATTGAACGAGCACATGTGCTCGCCCAGTGTACGGGCATGCACATGGCGTGCAGTTGGCATGCATATTACGAGCCATCATGTGCATGTCAATCTCGTCTTTTTTTGTAGTGGCTATTTCTAGGAAAATTTTCGTATATTAGGGCTTTTCTATAATTTCGATTTAAATAATAAATAAAAAAACACAACAAAAATAACAATGTGATGAAAATTTATACAATACGGAAAATGCAATAAAAACATAATAGTTATTTTATGTATTTTTTAGAGATAACATGAAATTTTTATGACATTTTGTAAATGAAATAAGTAAGAAAACATAGTTTTTAGTCTTTATGAATGGCTTGTGAAAAATCTATATAAATTGTCGGATGTGTAGAATTATGTCAATTAGCTTCACCATTTTTTTGTAAAAAGAACTTCATATCAACATTGGTCGATTAACTAAAAGTTCCCGTAATAAGCACGTGAATATTCTTCATAATGAACAAAAGTAACATTAAAAATTCTAGTTAGTTTAACTTGAAATCATAATAGCAAAAGGAACACTACAAAACAAGACACGATTGGCATGCACATGGTGGCTCGTTCTGTGCACGCCAAGTGCACGCCCATACGTTGGGCGAGCACATGTACTCGCCGACGTGTGTTCGCCCATTGGTGCATCGCTATGGCATGCATGCGAGCACTTGTATACGCCAGGTGCTTGTCCCACCTAAGCGCGGGCACAATTGTGTTTGCCAAAGGCTCACGTATGTCCCTGTTGGTGAGCCAACAGAGAGGACTGGGCGAGCATATGTGCTCGCCCAAACTAAAGAGCAGAAAAAATATACAAGTTCGATGGGGTTTAGATGCCTCGTCGAACCTGTATAGCCTGCTAAGAAACCACTGCAGGTGCTTATTAAAGTCCAGAATAGTACCTTTAATGTGCCATCCATCTAATTAATTCAAGTATCTTGTACCACCAAACTCACATAATATATATGAACATACAAACTAAACATATAAGATAATATATAATTTTAGTATATGCATCACATTTAGCATCTAAATATAATATCAATAGATTTTCGAGATGTTCATCAAGTACAAGTACATGTAATTCTATTTTCAAAGTTCATACATAATAAAAGAGTTGCTAAAAAACCATAAAAAACATGAAAAAAACCACCAATCATTTTTTTTATCTAAAAACTTTTGAGATTAAACCCTACTTTCTTTCTTTTTCTTCTTCTCCTTCTCCTTCTCCTTAAATCTAGCATACATGCGTGTCTCTTCTTCTGGATCATTCTCCTCCTCATCCTCTTCGTCTGATTCAATCTCCTCATATTGAGATGCCTGCCCTTGTGACCTATTTTATGAAAGATATATATATATATATATATATATATATATATATATATATATGATATGCAATTGAAGATATTAAGATATAAAATTATTAAAGTTTAGAAGGACAATACTTACATGTACGCCAAGAAATCTTGCTGGAGTTTCATCACAGTCTCCACCATCCTCGCCATCTGGGACTCCATATGCGATGATGACTGGGGTTGTGAATACGACGGTTGTCCATAAGAAAAATAGGAATGACGATGTTCCTCCACATAGTATGGAGGAAGATCACCAAGCGCCTGCTTCCTATTTGCCACAACATCCCTCTCCTCCAACACCTATAAAAAATTTGAATGGTTTAATATGAATATATAGTTAAAAATTGAATATACTAAATTAATATTTATCTATACATGTTTCCAAATTGCTTTATCAAATGGTAGTTATTTCCTATAAGGTTCTCCACCCATTTCTCTGCAGCTAGTGCTAAATAGCGTTCCTGAAATACTAGTTAAAAAAAGAAATAAGGATACCATATCTTCCAAATTACTTATATATAAAAAGACTAACCAATAATTCTCATACTTCAAGAGTTGACCATTTACTCTACATCTTTCCACTCATGTGGGACCTAGATCACAACTACTGAAAAGATGATTCTCTTTCCAACCTTTTCGCCTGAAAAATAAATATAAAAATAATTACAGAATGAAACTATAAAAAGATAGTATTCAAACTCTAATTTCTAATAAGAAATTAACAGCTTCACTCTAATCTGATTGTAGCTTTTAGAGCCACTGGTCGATTTAATCCTCAATTTTTGGCGGTTTGTCCTTCCCGCCATCGTTCTCCTCCCAAACTCAGTATATGCAATTAATGCATCACAAAAACCCACTAACTTGCAATATCTTATAAATATTATTTTCTAAAAAAATTACACCATAAACTATGGAGGTAATACAATACCTATCGTCCGTGCACCATGTCGGTGGAAACCTCTTCGTCTTCTCAAAATTCATCTCCTCATATCGCGTCTTCGCATGTGAGTCTCTCCTTGTCTTGAAAAAGGTATCGCTCATCATCTTCTCCACCAAACAAGTGCTCGATGATAAGCCTCTTTCTCCAGACCGGGAACTAAATGATACCTACTCTGAAAAAGTATTGTAAAATATTAGATTAAAGAGTAGCAACAAATTTAAATGAATGCGCTAAAACATTACATACTAGAAACATTCCAAACAATCTCTCCTGCTCAGCAGCAGGAATGCGACACCAACTAAATTGCATGCTAGTCAAATGTGTTTTAATTATGTTGGTAATGTCCTCTTCCACCTTATTGCTATTCGAAAAACACCTGCATATTTTGTAAATTTTCCGAATAATATGAAAGTTTAAATGAGAAGATTTATTTATATAAAAGTTTAGAAAATTATAAAAATCATACCTCCTATCCGTAGTAACCTCCAACAAAGGGTAAGACTCCGAAGTCTTCCCACCTCTAGTGGGTAAAGGTATGTGGATGCTCGGACGTGCAGAAGAAGATGAACCAGAATCCATCGAGGTTCGTGCCGGTACAGGTACCGGGCATGCAGCAGGCTATGTAAGATGGCTCTCCAAATACGTCTTCATAAAAGGGAGGAGGAGGATAACCAAGAGACTCACAATAGGCTATAACCCGTCGAGTCTCCTCAGGAAGTGACTCTAAAGTAACAGGTGGGGTCGGCTGCCTACTAGAAGAAGGTGGTTCTGACGACGATGGACGAGTGGATCGATGAGATCCATGAGAGCTGTCGCGTCCAAAACTTGCCATGACTGTAATGATGATGTAATAGTTAATTACAAAGTTATTACTGGACATTTCTGGTTTATCTTCTATAACTTACTGAACTTACGATTAATCTTCGTCATGTGATTCGGAGTAATTAATTCATATTTCATTGATTTCTAAGTTATCTGAATCATCATTTATAGAGTCTATATCAACTTGTATGTCAACACATAACACCTCATTATCTGCCAATTGAGTTGATTCGATGATTGAGACTTCTTCTGCAACATTTATTCGCTCATGAGCATGTGTGAAAGCTTCATCTATAACATCTTCTAGATGAGTGTATTCATTAGAAATATAACCTCGAGAATTTATCTTCACGACATTGAAAGATTCGATGCTCTTTCTCTTCTTTGACACTTGTAGGAGATAACAAACTTGGTTCACTTGAGAAGCTAAAACAAAGGTTCAAATCTCCATGTAAATTTTCGTAGTATCACATCGACAATGTTATTTCTCTTATCAATCACTACACCTCCATTGGGGTCGTACCAGTCACACAAAAAGAGAACTACTTTATTATAACATGGAATACTATATTCTACTTCTAGTATCTCTTTTAATATTATATAATAATCCAAATGATATTCCTCGTAGCAAGAACCACGAACCATCACTCCGTAATTCTGAGTTGTTAAATATCTAACATAATTAATGTATGAAACCGATAACCATTACTGCAATAGGAGTTGTAGGATCGGACCTTATAACCGGACCTTCTCCAAAGTATTTTGATATCTGTGTATGATAATCACCATCATCCAATTGTCTTGTTCAATTCTTAAATCATTCCTAAAATTGAGTCCTATATATGCTCACAACTTCATCATCTGAATCCATATGATTTTGTTCGATAATTTTCCTTTTGAATTCACTGAAATAAGCTTAAGAAACATTAGAAATAAGTGGAAGAAAATTTACATATCATTTATAAAGTAACACAGAGACGTGCTGAACAAATGGTGTTATTTCCTCGCAGTTGTCTAATACGCATAGTTCTGCAGCATCTTTCTCTTGTTTCGATAATAGACGTTCTGTAGACTTTCCAATGAGCTAAATGGATTAATGAAATACACTGATATTAGGTTTATCCTCATAGTAAATTGACTCATTCCTTCTTAATCTGTTGTGGATAGTTTTCACATCTTCCATAAGATACCTACCACAGAATGTTGCGACTTCCTTGTAAATATATTGTGAATTGATTGATCCTTGCGCTTTACTTTTATTTCGGACCTTTCTTTTCAGAAAGAACATGAACCTACATAAAACATGCAGATGTTTCATATATCAAAAGACTAAAAAATATATTAGAAATACCTCTCAAATAGATACATTCATCGATATTTTACGAACCCTCCAACCTTTACTTCGTAAGGAAGACGAATCATTAGATGCTCCACTGAATCAAAAAATGATGGTGGCAATATTTTCTCCAAATTACACATAATTACAGGAATATTTTTCTTAAGATATTCCATCTCCATCCGGTGAACACGTGGCGAGCAGAGAATATGGAAATCTGCTAATATCTGATATAACATCTACAATATTTTTTGTTAACAATCCTCAAAACATCAGCGGTAGAAGTCTTTTCATGAAAATATGACAGACATGACTTTTCATTGACTTAAATGAGAACTCCTTTAAGTCAACCAAATTTGAGAAATATGATGCATATCCGTCTGGAAACTTCAATTTACTTGTCCATTCGCAGACAAACTAAACTTGATTTCTATCTAATGTATACTTTGCTTTAGGAATTTCCACCCTTCCATTATCTTTTTCTGTTATATACAACTCCGGCTGATTGCATGTTATTTTTAAATTACGATGAGACTTTATTGTATCTTTTGTGCAACTAGTTACATTCATAACTGTATAGAAGATGTTATCGAAGATATTTTTCACTACTTGCATAATATCCAGGTTGTGTCGTATCAATAACTTAATCCAATATGGTAATGTCCAAAATATACTCTTCTTAATCCAATTGTGACTGTCACCAAATCCAGGAAGAGGTTTTGTTTTATCTCCGCTGTTTAAGGCTGTATTTTCCAATTCTTCTGAACTTGATAATATCATTTCGCCGTCTTAATTGTCGTGGGATCTATAAGATCGACGACATTCTTTTTAAATGCTCGCTTCTATCTTCGATAGGGATGATTTTTTGAAAGAAGACATCTGTGACAATAAAAAAACACGGTTTCTGACCATATTGAAGATAGAATGATTTTGTACCTTCCATACAATACAGACAACTTTTACGTCCATGTGTACTCCATCCAGATAACATTCCATATGCCAGTTTGTCATTTATAGTCCAGAGTAGAGCTACTTTCATTTAAATGTTTGACTTTTACTTGCATCATATGTATCTACCCCAACGGCCCATAACATTTTCAGCTCATCTATAAGAGGACGTAAATATACGTCAGTGTATTTTCCCGAATGTGTAGGTCCTGACACCAACAACGATAGACATATAAACTGTCTCTTATTATATAACCATGGGGGAAGATTGTATGGTGTTGTCATTACTGCCCAACAAGAGTAATCTTTACTTCTTCCATGAGGATTAAATCCGTCTATACATAAACCATATAACGCAACTCCTTTTTCTTCTGAAAACAAAGAAAATGTTGACATCAAAAATTTCCAACAACCAGACTCGGATGGATGCTCCATGTACTCATCAACTAAATGTTTTACATGTCAAATCATATTTTTCGTCATTTCCTTATATTAATATAATCGTTTTAATCTCAGTGTCAACGGGAAATAACGTAAAACCTTTATTGAGCTTTTTGTGCCATTCTTACTTGATTCCCGAAATCTTTGCTCATCACATTCCTGGCAATGTGTCAAATGTTGATGTTCACCATAGTATAAAATATAATGATTTATACAAGAGTCTATTTTAACTTTCGCTAAACCCATCTTCTACATTTCTTGGTTTTGTAATAATTACCAGGTAATTCAGCATCTTCTGATAACATTTTCTTGATAATTTTAAGCATGGCATCAAAATTACGATCAATCATATTATACACCACCTTCATCGATAAAAGATTTGAAACCACAGAGAGTTTTGAATAGGTCTTACAACCCAACTACAATGTCTCTTCTGCTATTTTCAACAGCTCGTAGAAGTCCACAGACTCTCCATATGGTTCCTCATCATCTGGACAAGCAGTGTTAAAATTAAGACACGTAACATCCGTAACCATATCTACGAATGGGTTAATATTGTCCGCTTCTTTTGACTCATTCATCGTGTCTTCAAAGTCCTCACCATGCCACCACCAAATCTTATATCCTTCCATGAAACCATTTTTGTAAACATGGAACTGAGTTTCATCCTTAAAACTCTTCTTCATTAAACGACACTTTGTATACAAA
Organism: Ottelia alismoides; assembly: GCA_037367405.1. Taxonomy (NCBI): domain Eukaryota; kingdom Viridiplantae; phylum Streptophyta; class Magnoliopsida; order Alismatales; family Hydrocharitaceae; genus Ottelia; species Ottelia alismoides. The sequence goes on from JAZKJV010007223.1 coordinate 365,782, forward strand.
CACAAGATAGTACCATCTGAATCCACGACACGGGAACCATATGCGTAAGTAAATTCTAAAATTTTTTTAACACCTCTTTGAAAGATATCTATAACACGTCCATATATTATACACTTGTACGTCCATTCTCAATTAGTCATCTTTATCACCTGAATATAACAGTTCATACGGTCAAATGAGAGGAGAAGATTTAACTTTAGCTTATTATCGTACATCAAAAGAAGAAAACCTAAACCCTAACCCATCAATGGCATAAACCTATCATACTTATTATAGAAGATGAGAAGAGAAGTGTGTTAATTATGTTATTACTTTAGCCCGTCCATAAGGATTCAAACTTACTATAAGACGATCGTTGTTACATGCTTGCTTATTTCCGAGGAAAATTTGGCAGCATAACCCTGCACCTCCCCAGTATACGTCAAAAGCTAATCGCAATCAACTTTCAAAACAGTCATCGTAGTGAATATTTCGATAGTAAATTACAATTGGTTTGGTATATCGAAGAGGAAGGGGTTCTGTAGCCGAATTTCCATAAGAAACAAACAACATGTGACAACGATCACCTTTTAGTAAGTTTGAACAGACCCTCTTAGTCCGGGATCTCTGAACTAAGGAAAGCCAACATAAATATAATATTTTAACATCACTTTACATCGTACATTTGTATGCGCTACAAATAAGACTATAAAACAATCTTAAAATATTATTCATTTATGTTAACTGGCCATTTATGTATATATGGTTGGTTAACGATGGGGATATGGATAAGTGTGATACTAAATTAGTGCCTAATAAAGTATTTAAATGAACATTATTGAAAGTATACCTGCAAAAAAAGATTTCTACACCTACAAACATCAAAAGACTGAGATATCTCATCCCAAAGTTAGTCCAATAATAATGTGCAAAATATAAAAAAAATATAACACAATTGGAGGTGATAAAATCCTCCAATGTGTTGCACATGCCTCCGGTATGCAGGGCCACACACCACCAAGTGTGGAGGGATGCACTGTGTGTGAATAATTTTGTGCGATTTAATAATAAGTTGTTAGTGTTTTAGCCTTATTATCAACCTAACTATAAGCTAATGTGATACACTTGGCCAAATTAAGTAGATTTTAATGTGATAATAAATTATCACAGAAGAAATGTTGGTGTTTGTCATATCTCATATCCACACCCTATGAAATGGTCTATCTCATATCTACACTCTATGAAGAGGATGTTTCGATGCATGGAGACATAAATAAACACATAATGAAGAATATTCAAGTAAATTAATCCTAATTGCTAATTACGAATAATTATACCTATTATTATTCACAAGTTATACCTAATGTCAGTTAAGCATAATTATACACTATCATTGCATGATATTCCTATTTCATAATTTTATTCATTGTAAATAACCAACAAGGTATACTAACAAGTACAAAAGTGACAGGGGTTTCCTATACTTTATATACTACCAAGTTTAATCATATTATTGGTTGTGGCATTTCATCGAACACCTACCACGCATATGAATTTTGATATAAATGAGGCAACCATCATCAAATATAATAAGAAGATATTAAACAAGTCTTATCCTAAACATAAAAAATTTATTCAATCACTCAAATATATACAAAATAACAAATAATATAACAACAATTTGAAAATCTAAAACTATCCAAACAAGAGGTATATGCAATGAGATGTTAAAAAACGAAAGAAAGGATGAAGTAATATACTGAAGGGAAGATGCATATGTAGTTGAAATACACAAAGGAAGGTCGCTAGTGGTGAGGAGGGCCGTATAGGGATTGTCAGAGGGGTTGTTTTGGGGGAGAAAAGCGGGTAGAATGAGGAAGGAGGCACTGGGTGACGTTCTGTTTAAAGGCTTGGGCGAGCACATAAGTGTGCTCGCCCATGGCTCTGCAAGTGTTCCCCCAAATATTGACACGCGCTCGCATGAGACGTGCATAAATTTTCAAGTGGACGAGCACAACGGGATGAGCACATGTGCAATACAAGTGCTCGCCCATATTTTCATAGGTGCGCCACGCGGGCGCGCCTCATAATTCAAATCGGCGAGAAGCATAGGTGGCCACATTTAGTCCTCTTGTGCTCACCCAGTAGCAAGAGAGCACATGTGCTCGATGTTTAACCTGAAAATCGAGTGATCTTGTGTTCCACACAAGGAGGGAACACAGTCGTCAAATCGATCACACGAAATCCGGATTAAAAAATAACAATTAACCTGCAACAATGCTCAACCAATGAAAAGCGATGCGGAGTTAAAATTTATTATAACTCTACAACAAAAGTGTGTATAGGTCCAAGTATGTGTAGAGCGTCGAACACAGGGAATAAGCAGGTAGATGGGGCAAATCAATGCTCAAAAATTAATGTGATGTATTTGTCTATATGTGCGCTATTTTTTATGGGTTTTTAATTTTATATGTTTTTATTTGATTTTTGATTTTCTATTTTTATATTTTGATTTTTATTTTCTGATTTTATATTTTCTTTTTATATATTATATTTTTATATTTTCTTTTTCTTTTAAAATAGATTAAGCTATATACACAATATAGGTAAGAGAGAGATAATGTATATACAAAAATAGGTAAAATAAGTAAAATATAAGAAATAAAATATTTTTGGGTTTTCTATAATTTTTTATGGCTTTTGTGATTTTTTAAGAAATTTTACTAATTTTTATAGATTTTTAAAGTTAAAAATATCCAAAACAGGGTTTAAAATAAATACTCGAAATTAAATTGGGGATATAAGATATCAAACAGTAACAAAAATTCTCCAAAATTAATTTTAAAATAAAGTTAATAAAATAAAGAAACTTAAGAGATAGAAAATAGAATTTTTGAATTTTTTCTGATTATATATATATTTTTTATAGATATTTTTAGTTTTTTTCTATTTTTGATTTTTATTTTATATTTTTTAGTGGTTTCTGGTCTGAAGGTTAAAAACACAAAAATACACCAAATATATTTTTTAAGGATTTTTCAAGAAGTTTATAATTTTTATATATTTTCTAATGCAAATAGCAACGAAAATGACTCTTTTGTTTTTTATAAATAATAAAATACTTCAAAAATAAAAATAAAAATATGGCATTGAAGTTACAATGTAACAGGGACTTAAATCTATTTTTTGAGATTTTCAAGATTTTTATTGATGCACGAAATAAATGCAAGAAACAAAGAGAAAATATACTCTTAGCAGGGGTATTTTTGTAGATATCGAAAAAAGCGAGGGACAAAGTGTAAATTTCCTAGAAATTTATAATGCTACAAAAGGTTCAGGGTTAAACAGAAATAACCAAAGGCACAAGCCCTTCCTCGCAAAATCGCCAAAGCTCATGTATTAAGCACGTGAGCCTGACAGGGATCAGATTGCAAATAGCAAAAATATGGGGCCTGATTCGTAAATTTTAAAGAAGTTATAACACTTATTACAAAACGTTTAGTACCTTATGCAAATAATCAGACCTGCAGGGATCCCCTTGCAAAATGGCCACTCCCCTCATGCGCACAGACACGTGAGGTGATGTGGCCAGGGATCTAGGTGCAATAACCCAAAGTTCAGGGGCTTTAACGTAAAGTTTACATAAACAATTAAACGATAGATGAAAGATTCAGTTTTAAATCTTCAATAAAAAATTTACAGGGGTGAAACGGCAAAATACCCACGCACAGGCATCCAACGGCCGAGGTACTTTCACTTAAACATGTGTCTCTATAGGAACGACCAATGACGCTTCAAGATCAACGACTGCGATCAAATCATCTGGAGACTATTGACGAATGATGGCGTGTTGGATCTTATGACAGTTGTAGTCCACGACGAACAGGAAGGATCGGACGACAGAAAGAAGGCCTGGAGGAACAGGGATGAAGGCCGGTAGGTGCGAACTTCCACTAGCCGATCCACTCCCCTCCGGCGTGCTACTAAGCTCCAAAACTACCGTGAAGTTCCCTGACATGGTCCATGATACGCTGGCAACGTCAAAATGCTCCAGTGGTGGCCGGAGTTTCCCCAAGAGGACGGAGAAGCTTGAGGCTCCAGGTGTCTCCGACGGATCTTCAAAAGCCCTCTAGCAGCGCGTGAAGTGCTCCTGCTGCAAGAAACAGTGATAGGGTTGAGGGAAAATTGCCCCGACCTCATAGCGAGGCGGAATGGGCTGGGAAGGCGAAAAAGGAGCTCGTCGGAGCAATCTCTGGCGAGGTGGTGGCGAAGATGTTTGGTTGGGCGACGGGCAAAAGGGAAAGTGAAGATCTATTCCTAAGACTAAGGTGAATATAAAAATGCAAGAAAAAGACAGGAAAAACGTACCTCGATGGTTGATGAATCCACATTTCATCATCTTTATTCTATCATTTTGGCATCAAAAACCCTAGCAAATGTGTATAAATAGCATTAAATCCATCATCTTAGCATTCATGCATGTGCATCCAAATAGTGTATAAAATACTGTAATTAAAGCCAAAATATAGAATAAATAAAATAAAAGAAAAAGAATAAAATATTGTAAATAATTTATGACCCAAACCCCCGAGACCTAGGCATCTAGATGAATAGGTCGACAAGGAATAAAGTAGGGGGAGATAAGGGTCAAAATACACTCAAATTCCTTTTATTTCAATTCATTCTTTATTCATTTTGGGACCTATTTTTGGTTCCACTTTCTATACCTCAAATAAAGAAACTTTGTACATGAAAGTTGTAGATAATTTAAATAGAAAAATACAAAATTTATATCACAAAAAAATAATGTATAAATAAAAAGTTATGGTCTGAATAAGATTTCAGAACTCCAACTTCCTAGACCTGTATCTTGCAAATAAAAACTCGAAATGTACCAAACTCACCTTTAATTGTATATAGCTAAAATAATCTATTTAATGGAGGTGGTTTCGTATTTTTCAGAGTTACGGTTTGAAAGTTGAGTCATCCTAGCCACGGCGGACATTCTTCCCTGTTCGTCCACCACTCACCTCTGCCGTCGGATCATCAAGGACCCCCAGGCGTAGCAGGAGCCGTCCGATCTGCGCACCCACAGCCGTCCATCGTCGACAAGATCATCTAATCTCGGCCGTGGGATGACGAAGGGACATCGTGCTCCCTGAAGCCGACATGTGGATAAGTGGGAGTGATCCCACCATCCATCAGCGCCCAAGGGAGGGTATTTTGCACAACTTCCCCTTCTGATTTTCGTATTTTATATTAAGTACTTAAACTTTCGTCGGCCGCTGTACATTTTTGTGACATTTGCATATTTACCATCGGCCCTTTGTAATATTGCATTCCAGTCCACGCCACGTCACCTCATGTGACTAATACACGTGAGGTGCGGGCTTTTTGCGAGGAACCCCTCCAGGGTTTATGTATTTATCTTTAGTCCAGGGATTTTTGAATTAAGTGTAAAAGTTTTGGAAATACTGCAACTTAGCCCCCGCATTTTTGCTATTACAAGTAGGTCCCTCCCAGGCGCGTGCCAGTCACGCGCCCTGGTGGGTATTTTACAGTCATACCCTTGCGGCTTTGGAAATTTGTAATTGGTCCAAGAACTCTGTTGACTAGTGTTATATTTTGTTGGAAAATTGCAACTGTGCCCCTGGATGTTTTGATATTTGCATATATACCCCTGCTAGGCCTTGTATTCTTTCTCGCTTGCTCTATTTATTTCACGCATCATTTTAATTCCAAAAATTACCAAAAAAATGTCATAGGCTCATGTGTGCTTGTTTGTTCATGCCATAATTTTGCATTGCATTTTTGTTGCATTTTCATATATATTAAAAATCAAAACCATGCATTTTCCCTACTGTTGGCAATAGAAAATCCATAAAAATTATAAAAACGTTTTGAAAAATTACAAAAAATATATATTTTGTTTGTTTCATCATATTTTAGTGTCAGTCCAAAGACCACTAAAAATTTCAAAGTAAAAACCTTGAAAATTAGAAAACACCTAAAAACTTCAAAAAATTCTAAAAAATCAAAGAAAAATCCTAAAAATATAAACTCAGATTCTGTAGCTTCCTTATTTTATTGTCTAAATTTTAAAATTAATTTATGAAATTTTGGGTACTGTTTAGTATTTTTCATCCTCACTTTGATTTCGGCCATCAACCTAGTCCACTGTTTTCTTGTATTTTAACTTTTAAAAATACCAAAAAGATTTAGAAAAACCTCCAAAAATTACAAAACAGTAAAAAATCATAAAAAGACCAAAAACATTTATTTCCCTGATTTTTGAGCATTTTTACACCTATTTTTATAAATATCTTATCACCTCTCTCCCTTACATTATATATATATCCTATTATTGAAAAAGAAAATATAAAAATATAAAATATAAAAAGAAAATAAAAAATCAGTAAAAAGAAAACCAAAATACAAAATTAAAAATTAAAAGTAAAAAATATATATATATAAAAACTAAAACCCACAAAAATTTGCACATTGTAGACACTTAATCACATCGCATTTTGTGTGCATCATTGCTTGATCTATCCTGCCTTGCTCCCTGTGTTCGAACTCTCTACGTACTTGCATCTATACGTCTTTTATGTAGAGTTAAAAATAAATTTGACTCCACTTTTCTCTTCATTGCTTGATATTTATATTGTGGGTTCATTGTTGATCAAATACGGGATTCATTGAGGGTCACCACAGCGACACGGTTGTCTCTGCCTTGTGAGAGACATTAGACCCCTCGAATTCCGTGTTTATCAATGGTCAAAGGACCATAGATTCAAACCTCGATGTCGAAGATCGGCGAAGGTGGTGGAACCGCTCCTCGACCACGTGCGACCCTCCTAGATGGCTGGAGGAGATCTTGTCACAACCTCCAGTCCAGAGCAAACGAGAAGAAGGGCCTAGCTAGGTCAAGAATGGTTCAAAATCGAGAGGGAAGGTCGGGTGGATTTTGAGCGAAGGATGCGGCGATAAGAACGAGGCGATACAGGCAGCTCAGTGATCCAAAGACCAATGCAAGCTTCTGTCGTGAATCCTCGATCTATGGAGAATAAAAGTCACAAAGACAGCATCACGAAAGAGTGTAAGAGTCTTCCTTGAAAAATCCATAAAGATGGGCCAAAATGATGTTCTGACACAAAGCAGAGGGGGTCAGACAGTTGACCGGAGGTCAACTGTCCAAGCCACCTGGTTGGTCCACGTGGACCAACCAGGAAAAACCTCCTGGAAAAGAATTAAAAAATCGATTAAAAATAATAGTTGATTTTAATAATTTTAGGTTATAAAATAAAAATGTTTCTTATTTCCTGAGTTATTTTATTATGATTTTTATTTATTTTTTAGATGTTATTATTTACAAGTTACCTTTTAAGGCTATATATAGGTATCTTTATCTTTATATTTTAATGTTTTATTTTTATTTTGTATTTTTGATTTTATTAATTTGGTTTATTATTTTTTTATTTATAACTTATTTTTATTCACTTAAATATATTTTTATTTGATTTTTCTGATGTATTATATATAATTAAATAAATAGATGTATAGTCTATATAGGTATATTTATAGGTATTATACAATGTATTGTATACAAGTATTTTATTTTTATGTTCTATTTAGTATTTTAATCCTATTTTAATATGTAAATATATTATAAAATAATATTTACAAAATTATAAAAATATAAAATTACAAAAATAATCAATAATAAATAAAATGAATATTTTAATCGGGTAAAGTATACAATAGGGGTCCAAAACCTAACTTTCAAGCTGTAGCTTCAAAAAAATGAAACCACCTTCATTAAATAGCATATTAAAATTTATATACAATTAAAGGTGATTTTGATATATTTTGAGCTTTATTTGAGAGATATGGGTCTGGGAAGTTGAGGTTTTGGAAAATTATTCAGATCATAACTGTTCATCTGTATATTATTTTTGTGTGAAATAAATTTTGTATTTTTCTATATTTAATTATCTACAACTTTTATGTACAAAGTTTCTTTATTTAATGTATAAAAAGTGGAACTAAAAATAGGTCCCAAAAATGAAAAAAAAAATAAATAAATAAAATAAATAGGGATTTTTATTATATTTTGGCTCTTATCTCCCCCTACTTTATTCCTTGTCGACCTAGTCATCGAGATGCCTAGGTCTCAAGGTTTCGGGTCATAAAATATTTTCAATATTTTATTCTTTTTATTTTTTTCTTTATTCCATAATTTTGGCATAAAAACAGTGTTTTATACAATATTTACACACAAATGCATGAATAATAAGATGCAAGAATTTAGGGTATTTACACGCATTTACTAAGGTTTTTAAGGCCAAAATGATAGAATAAAGATGATGAAAGGGAGATTCATCACTCGCCCAGGGCAAGCAAGGATGTGCACGCCAATCACATCTTTTTTATAGTGGAAGGATTTCATTTCATAGCGTATTAATCTATAGGCGTACTCAAAGACAATATGAATCATATTTTGTTTTTTGACCGATAGCTCCTAAATCGATTGAAACATGAATTTAATAACATGAAGAACACAAAAGAAATCAAGAATGTGAAGAACTAAAATTATCTTGAAATTTTAGCAAGGGTTCCCTACGTAAAATTGATATCTAAATAAAGTTTGACAAAGTTTCGTCGTATAGAAGTTATACTTGATAGAGTAGGTTGTACCAAGTATCAACAAATAAAAGTAAGGGAGACTCGAAAAGAAGTATATCTAGAAAATACTTTGCTTCATAATATTATGGTGGATAATGTAATTAAATCTTTTATCGCAGGTCTATGAAACAATGCATGGGACTCCTTGGGGAAGTGTTATCAGCAGTACATAGTGTTATACATGCCCCCAACATGAGATCTCTACTGCCTAGTCCCCAAACTTACGAAAGACTCTAGCTAATTTCTTACAATAAGAATATTTTATTAGCATGCAATGAAGAACATGTATGCTCACATCATGGGATGGTGAATCACGTGAAATAACATATGATCATTGATGGCCTAGCCATGTATGCCTTTTTTATTTCCACATCGCTTATGATACCATTACACCAATATTATCATATAATGAAATTTGGTTTGCATCACATCATGAATTAATAAAATATGTGATGGAACACATGTACACTGATGACCTAGCCACTCTAACCAAGTACGACTTTACACATATTTCTTCATCCCATACTAAATATTATTATAATTAAACAATTAAACTTTTATTGAAGAATGAATCAAGTTAGATCTATTGACATTTTTGAAAGATATGGGAAGAACCTTAAGCGCATCACGGAAGCGTGAGGATCGCATCGTATGCGATTGGGAGCGACTAGTTGTACTAGTGACTCGGGTAACAGAATTTCAAAAAATTGAAACGATGAAATCACATGATCCGAGAACACTTCTCGGATCGTTTCATCTAATAAAAAACAATTATTAGGTTTACCTCTTGAAACGTGGTTGCGATCAAGTCTCTAGAAGAGACCTCTTGTCTTAAGTCCGATCCGACAGAGGAGATGCTTGCGAGCGAGTTGATGATACACGCGCTCCTCGCAATCCATGTTGATAATCCAAGCGGCGAATCTCTTGATCTTCACAAGATCCGATGTCTTCTTAATGAGCGAGGTGCACCGAAGGAGACGGAGATCCATGAGAAAATAATCCGATAGCATAACGAAGATATTGTGGCGATGGTGACTCTCTCTAGGGCTCCATGGTGGACAGCCACAATGAGAGAGAGAGAGAGAGAGAGTTGGCATGTCGAGAGAGAGGGAGAGAGTTTTTAATTCCTCTTGGAATTATGTATACCATCAAAGACATGGCATGCCCTTCCTTTTATACTAGTTGGATGCACACGGATCTCAATCCATGTGCTCCCTTAATCTACGATGTAGATTAAAAATCTATTAATCAATGGTCATGATTTGTTGCTCCAACAATGCAACAACAATTAGTTTAAAATAAATTAACTATATACTTTTCAAGATAATAATTAATTCATTTTGAAATAAATCAATATACATAGATAATGTAAAGACCAAGTCTTTTTACTATAAATAGGGTGTTCGTCCCCATCTTGAACAAGTCAAGGTGGACAGACACCATAAAGGGATTAAGTCTTCCTTTGTCTACATATATAAATTAATTAATATGCAATAACAATTATTGCATTTATCTTCACAAAAATAATTCCAAATTAAATTTGTGTAAACTTCAATCATACCATTAACAAATATGAATCATATTCATATATCAAACATAATATGAAAATTAGATTTACAATTAATTGTTTATTGTGAATCACATTCACAACAACATATAATTTATAAATTATATTTACAATTAAAGCTCTCCATCATATTATAAATCATATTTATAATATCCATGATTATTGTGGATAGTGATATCCACAGTAATAATATCCATGATAATTAAATCATATTTAATTATCTAAGATCTCAAATCTCATTTGCCCAAATAACATGAATCACGTTCACATTATTCATATCTTTGATAATTAATTCATATTTAATCATCTTAGATAACTCTCCTTATATGGACAAATATATGAATCAAATTCATATTATTCATGATAATTAAATCACATTTAATTATCCATTTCTCAATGCACGGACACATTAATGAAATTATTCTTGAACTCTTTCAAGAACAATGTGCTTTCTCCGTAAATACTTGGAGATAAGGAAAGGGTGATTGTATTATTCCACGTATAATGACTTGGATTTTGAGATCACCTCTCAAATCCAGATCTTGTGGACCTCTCATATATGCTTGATTAAATCAAGACCACAAATCTAATCTTCTCATTGTATGTGAATCACATTCAAATCAAGGACCAACATTTGGACTAAGATCAGATTACTTCTCTATGAGAGGAGTCATTAAAATCCAGACATGTTTCATCACTCCTTTAGAATGGAGCGGCGTGGTTATATAATCGTTTATGATCACATCACCCTCAGGTATTACTAATACATGTACATCCTGCATACTGGAAGACCTAGAATAAATCCGAAGTTTTAGATCTCTATTATACTGACTCCTTCAGGGTTTTATCATTAAGTTTCTCATTTGACTATTGGGAGTTGGTATAGATCATATACTTTCCAAAAGCATATATCATACCCAGGTGTTGATCATATACTTTCCAAAAGCATATATTAAACCTACAAATTTAGTCAACCTTCTAAAGTGAGATGGTTATGCACGGAATTTGATCTTTCCCAATATCTCTTGAGTGAGCTCATGTCTTCCCGTTCAGTAAATGAACTTGTATGATCCCTTTGAGATATCACATTACTCTTATGCCCTTGTATGCATACCAGCACGCTGGTGTATAGACCTTAATTAGGTCATCAAATTATTGGTCTGCCAAATGTACATACTAATATATATAGTGACACATATGTCTCCTGTTAGAGGATGCGTACCTATATCATGACAACATACGATATAGGTCCTTGGTTATCTCGATCTCGTTAAGTCAACTCTTTGACCCATCTTATCTAACACCTCTGAATCTCTATTTCTATACAGAGGACCTGCATCAAGAGGTCGGTTAGATATCATCCTTTAATTAAAGGATTACCATCTCCTTCTCATGCTGGAGATTATCTCTTAATAATCATTTGATAGTACTTGATGAGTACTCAATCTAACTCTTTATATATTCATCCAAGCATCAGCCTCTACGATTAAATAATTGAACTAACAGTTGTATGATCATTAAGATAGCCATGGTACATAACATAACCCTAATTGTACTAAGGGACCTATTATGCAAATTAATTATTCTTCATTTCAGATCATGGATTGATATTTGCAATATCATTTATTGCATAATGGATCGGCGCGGACTCGCATGTCCAACGATCTCCCACTATCCCAAAAATCCATTAATGGGCTAATATTAAAACCCACACTCATGTGACAATCATAGGCTATCTAGAAAAATAGCTAGGTAAGCTAATCGACCATTCTGTTCCCAAGAGACTACTCGAAGTCCTTTTATGGCACTTGCATATCTCCTAGTAACAGTGCCCGCGTCCAATGCGAATGTTGCATCTTATACAACCAATACTCAATATTGTCAGTTATAGTGTCCTTAACACTACAGCTCAATAATTATTATAATCAGTATTTCCCTTATCCTTATCATAATAACCTTATTCATGGAATCTCTATCTCCTAAGGTATCCGCAGTTAAGACCTTTTAGATCTCTATCTACAAAGTCTTAATTTCTTAAATATAAAACTTTGAGATCACTAACTCTAAGTCTTGTCATTTTTGAAGATATTGTTATTACTCAATTGATGACCAAGGGTTCACGATCGGCTAAAGTGGAATAGATAAACAAAGTGTCGTTGTCCTCAATCTTGACGTCCAAGGGACTAAGCAAGGAGTAAGCAGCGCAGACAGGAAAGTAGGTCCAAGCTGGCCGCTGCTTACCGCGGAACATGGTAACTAACTGAAGAGAGGTACAAAAGCCTGAGGGGACAAAGTCAGAATGGGGGGACAAAGTATCAATCAAACCGGTCACAAGAACCACAGATAAATCAATCGAATGTAAGCGGTCTCGCTATTTTATTTAACTAGTACAGGGACCAGGGTCGAACACAAGGAGCGTGATTTAAACACTAAGTAGTAGGATATAAGAAAACAAAATATTTTATGTGGTTATCAATTTTTTGAATTTTAATTTTCAAATAGAGCCGATAAGCACAACAAATGAAAGGCACAAATAACACTATTTTTGTATTTTTTCAAATTGTCAAAAATGCTCAGAAAATTATAATAAAATAATTTTGGATTTTATAGGTTTTATATTTTTTGGTAATTTTAGCATACTTTTAGACGTTTTTGTGAATTTCTAAAAATCAAACAGCGATAAAAATACTAAACAGTGCATAGCCAGGAGCAGTTTGCTAGTTAAAAATAATTAAAATGCCTAAAACCCCTTGATAGTATTTTTATGAGAAACTATAAGTAAAACTCTAAAAACAGAAACTGAAAACACTATTTTTGGATTTTTCATTTTATATATTTTTTATAAGTTTTAAGGTGTTTCGAAATATTTAGGGTTTTTATAAGGAATTTTCAAACAAAAATGGTACTGGAGATCAAACACAACAAAATACAACTACAGAATTTTTTGTGGAATTTTTCAAGACTTCTCACATTTTTATATTTTTTATAACACAAACAGGACACTATTTATGAGTTTTTGAATTTCTATAATTATAAAATAAAATCAATTAGGAAACCAAAATTACCACGTAAATAACCAGCAAGCATGAGCTAACAAGTATTTTTGTAGTATTTTTAGGATCAATTTGTTAATTATTCCATCCAATAAAAGACAAGAAGTTAAAAATAGTTTACAGGATCCACATGTAAATAGGTTAATTTTCAGGGTCAAAGCATAACATGCTCTAAAAGTTCAAGGGTTGAGGATGCAATTTATCCAGAGAAAACGTGTGACGCACGTGGAGCTGTGCTTCAGAGACTTAAATGCAATTCATTAGAACATTCAATAATTTCATTAACTCGTTCAAAACTCAGAGAGATGTTTACAAGATACACGAAATAGCAAGTGAAACGGCACATGAGTTCAGCTTTACTGGACTAAAATGCAAATAAAGTAAACAAGAGGGTCTGACTGCAAAATATCCAAAACGATTTACACGGGCACATAGACTTATTGGACTAAACCATAAAGATCAAAAAGTCAGGGCTAAAGTTGCAAGTTACCTCTTCATCGCGCGCTAACCGACGGTGCGTAAAGAATCACTTAACGTGGTCGACAGCTAAGATCTCCCGATGATGCTTCATGCTTGGATGGTCTCGATTTCATCCTCATATGGATCTGGCGCTCAGTACTGATCCTCATCCAACAATGGTTGTGGCTCCCTCATGTTTGTTCTTCATTGGATGACGGAGAGGATGTCTTCAAGAAGAGTCGATGAACTCGCTACAGGCGAGCTCGGATCACGTGCAGCTCCCTCCTCTGGCATCGTATCGACCCTCAGATGGGCTCAACAAGTCCGCAAGATGCCTCCGCGTGTCAGGGAATCTTTAGTCAAGCCTGTGAACCAGCCAGGTGGGGCTTGGAGGTGATTGTTGCTCCGCGGAACCTGGGAGTGCTCTTTGATTGATTTAGCCTCTAGGTAAGGCTCTTTGATTCTCAGTCCTGCAAAAGGAGGTGAAATATCAAAGTGGAAAAGACCTTCAGCCAAGGGTTATGTTATTGAACTAGCGGAACAGAGGAAGGGGTAGGTGGATGGTTCAGGTCCAGTGGCTGATGGCTGAGTCGACCTGAATTTCATTCCAACCAAGTGGTTAGACCAATGAACAGATTGTAGAGCCTGATGGAGAAGCGGAGTGCAAGTTAGTGCAGCGTGTGTTAATCGAAGCAAAGTGGCACGATATGGAATAGAGTGGGGATGTGGTGAATATGATCAAGGTTGATACGGAACTTAAGATGGGAAGATTGAACTGAATGCGGGAAATCGAAGCTCAAGATGTTACCTATGGATTTATGATGTCGCCTAGGTTGGATAATGAGGTTCTCTGAGGTGATTGCCTCAATGGATGGTGCCGCCAGAGGATGGGGCTCCTTGCTGTAGAGCTTAACAAGGTTGTCGTCAGACCTAGGGCACTCAACTCCAAACGCGATCTGCAGCCTTCCTCTCGCGCCTGTCACTCTGGAAAAGGAGGGTCGGGTGCAATGGAAGTGGTGGGGTAGCCGGAGATGGCAGAAAAGGATGGGGTGTGTGGATTTCTATAGGTATCCTAGGTTCGAGAAAGATCGAGTGGGAGCATATGAACCAAGATGCGGATCCCTGAAATTCATGTCGGACGTGGATCAGGGATCCACCTCCTTCAAACGAAGCGAAGGAACGAGGGCCTAATCGATGGAGTCGAGTTGGTATAATAGTAAAAAAAATGAAGTGAAACCCATCTTGGCGAAAAAGGAAGGAGGGGGGACCTGTTGACCCCGATCAACGAAACCAAGGTGGACCAATCAGAAGCGGTCGAGGGAACAGACAGAATAGGCTAGAAGATAAAATAGGGAGATAAAAAAATAATTACAAATAAATAATAAATGGTTCAAAATAAAAAATGAATAAAATAAAATTTGTTTATTATTTTGTAAACTATTTTTCTGTGATTTCTAATAATTTTATAAATTAATTTA
The DNA here is from genome assembly GCA_037367405.1 of Ottelia alismoides. NCBI lineage: Eukaryota > Viridiplantae > Streptophyta > Magnoliopsida > Alismatales > Hydrocharitaceae > Ottelia > Ottelia alismoides. Next base: position 381,003 of record JAZKJV010007223.1, read on the forward strand.
TTATGTTATATATAGTATATAGTATTATGTACGACTATAATATACCTATATGTTATATACATGTAATTTTATTTCATTATTTTTACAAAAATACTTTTATTTTGTATTTTATTTATTTTCACAATAATTTTAGGAGTATAAAATGGTTTTTTATTTTATTTTTATAATTTATATAAGGGTAGTAAATAAATAGGTAGTGTATACACATGTGTCTTTGGTACAATGAATTGTTGGATTTTAATTTAATTTAATTTTGTATATTCTTGATTTTTATTTTGTTTTTATATGATTACTAGGACTTTATAAAAGTGTTATAAAATAATAAGATATTTATATTTTGTTAAAATAAATGTAAATAATTATTTGTACAAGTGTAGGTTGTATGTACAATGCACAATGTACCCTATTTTTCTCTACTTGTTTTCTTGTCGATCAACTCAAGTCTTGACCTTCTCTTGGTATTTGGGTCACTTTGTATTTATTCTAAATACATCCTTCATTTTCTTTTCTCTTTATTCTTTTATTTTTTGGAAAATAGGTGTTAATTATGGGCTATTAACAATGACATGAACAATGTTGATTTATTGTATTTACAGGTATTTATAGATGGTTTTGCTAAAATATAAAGCAAAAATAAAAGAATAAAGAATGAGAATCAAAGATTCATCATCCCTCTATACTTTACCTTTGCTAGTCCCTTAGCAAACACATATTTGAAAAATAAGTGAAAAAAGAAGAAAAGAAAAGAAAAAGAACCAAAGTTGATTATTAAACTTATCTTCATTAAATTGGAGTATGGAGCTCAATCAGACCTCTAGATTATTAGTTTGGCAGAACCTTATTGGGAAATAGGTTTAACATCCAATCACCTACAAGTTCCACAGTTCTATGATCAAGACTCCTTAATAACCATGTCAGAACAAGTCTACATACACGAACTCTAATGACTATGAATCTTTCCTTGTATTGTGTAAGTGATATGTAGCTCCTCACCTCAGAAATGGCAAAGAAACAGCCTCCCTCGATAAGGTAACTCTAATCCCCCAGTCTAACAACTCTTTCCTCGAGGAGCGGGGTATTCCCTTCTATGTTCAAGTACAACCAGCTCAAGAAGGGGAGGAAAAAAGAGAATGGACCATGACCAGTGTAGCCATGTATCCCTTGGAGCTCAACCAGTGTAGCTAAGTCTCCAGCTGTAAGCTTCCATGAGATGAGACAGTGGAATATATAAGCTTTGCTCATTCTCTATATACAATCCTACAAGCATTTTATTTTCAATCAGGCATGTCCTCTTTTTTGGAATTTTCAAATTTTGCACCATTTTTTTTGCATATGTACAATATATTTACATGGTGCAGCATATACATAAGGAGTTTTTCTTCTTGAGCCAGTAGACTATCTCTCTTTTGAAGCATTATTGTAACCCACAGACTCTTGTTTTTAGACCTCAATACTACTAGACCGGGTTGAGGCGCAAATCCCTCCCTAGAGGAAGATGAAAGGTTCCGGCTAGCAGTACTACCCTCGTATGCTACCCCAAGTCAAAGGATTATGCCTCCTCACCTCCTCATTTGTGTTGAGCTACACGTAAGGTGTGTGTTCAAGTCAAACCATTGTCTTTGAGAGTCATATGTGCATTGTTAAGTTCTCTACTTAGGCTCATCAAGATGACATGTGAACGTAGCCTAGTGGACTCAAAGAATTCAGTCGTTAAGGACCTGAAAAGTCTTAAACCCAAATCCTATAAGGTTCCTATGAAGTTAAGTGGATTAAGGTCTTATCCAGGCTCCATTTTTCAATTTAATTCCAGACTAGTTTAAATGTCAACCAAGATTCAAATATAAACTAAACACTTTTATAGAAAAAAATTCAAAATATGCAAATTTTTATGGAAATGTTTGAATGCAAGAAAGAAGGGAAAGGTTTTGCAAAATATTTTTACAAGTATTTACAAACAAACTTTTGCAAGCATTTATTTTCAAATATTTTTCCAAAAGTTTTGTAATATATACATAATTTTGATACATAAATATCTACACCAAATTTTACAATCAAAATCATTTTTGCAAATGTTTGTACAAAAATAATTTTTACAAAAGGTTTTTTACAAACATTTATGTAAGAGATAACTTTAAAAATTTTAAAATTTTTGTGATTTTTAGCCATATTATTAACACACATAAAGTACAAGTTATGGCTAAAGTATATATACAATATACGACACCATCCTATACTTAGCTCGAACGATGTCCTCAGAGAGATCAAAGAGCGATGGAAGAAGACACAACTCGTGCTGAGTATGGGGAAGTACAAAGAATGTTATACTATAATGAAGAATGAAGGAATATAATGAATGAAAATTGATGATCCCCTTATACTTAGGATCAAGTAGTCCTACATCTTGAAGACTGCACAAAAGATGAAAACCGAAGAATATGATGTACAAGTATTACCTCCTCTATACTTAGGGTAAAATATCCCTAAGTATCGGCAACAAAACAGTGGTAATTAAATCAAATGATTAATCACAGATCTGGTACCCCCTATACTTAGGGCAAAGTTCTCCCTAAGTATAGCATAATCATAAGATAAAGACGGGGTATCACATAAAAATAATGAATGATATGGACAGTCTAGATCTATACAACTGCAAAGAAGAAGTGATAATCATGTATGAGATTCAAATGATGTGAGTCAAAGATCACATCTCATACAAAATGAATAGGGGTAATGTCAATGATAAGCGGATCATGATCAAGATATGGCTTCAGGCGTTGACCGTTAACTCGAAAGGTGGAATCAGATGACAACTCAGATATATTAGTGCTTCTGTTGTCGTGCACCTTTCTGACCAAGTACGGTCCCTTCCATTTGCTTTGTAATTTCCCTGGAAATAATATCAACCTAGCATCATATAGGCATACTCTCTGGTTCAGCTCAAACTGTTTATGGCTAATGTGAGAATCATGCCATATCTTTACTCTATCCTTATAATGTAGGCTACTTGAGAAGGTTGTGTCTCTCAACTCCTCCAGAGCTAACAATTCTACTTTCCTTTGATTTCCTACACTCTTGGGATCCAATACTATCTTTGTAACTGCTTAAAGTGACTTGTGCTTGATCTCCACTAACATGTGGCATGGCTTGCCATAAACGAGCCGGAAGGGAGATGTCCCCAAAGGTGTCTTGAAGGAAGTCCTATAGGCCCACAAGATCGAGTTCAAAAGTTGTGACCAATCCTTTCAGTCTGGGCGGACAACCTACTACAAAATAGTCTCGATCTCCCTATTTTAAACTTCAGCAAGACCATTAGTCTGAGGATTATATGGAGTGATAACTCGATGGTCAATGCTGAACTCGTTAGCAAGGGCCCTTACCTTGTCGTTGACAAAATGAGTCCCCCAGTCAAAAATCAATTTTCTAGGTACCTCGAACCGTGAAATGGTATTTTTCCTCAAAAATTAACAAACAATCTTAGCATCTGCGGCTCGTGTGGGGATGGCATCAACCAAATGACTAACATAGTCCACATCAAGAAGAATGTACTCAAACACTTGACTCTTAGGGAATGGACCCAAGAAATCGATGCCCCATGCGTCAAAAACCTAACAGAAGTGAATGGGATGCATCGGCATCATATCACAATGTCCACAAGTGCCCATCCTCTGACAGTCAGTACACATCTTCACGAATTCATCTGAATCCTTGCAGAGGGTAGGCCACCAAAGGTCGGATTGGAGAACTTTCGGTGTCGTGCGTCTCCCATAGTGATATCCTCCTGCCTCAAGCTTGTGGTAGTAGGTGAGGAAGATGTGGTACTTCTCCTGAGGAATACCTCGACACCAGACAATATCCCCCCTTCATGATAAAGGGTGGGATCCTCCCAATGGTACAACTTGGCCTTCATAAGGAAGGTCTCAAGTCGTTGTTTGGGCCAACCTTGTGGAACTTTCTTGGCAACAAGATAGTTCACAATGTTAGCGTACCATGGAAGTGAGGTGATAGCAAGAATCACCTCATCTAGGAAAGTCTCTGTGATAGGTGTGGTTAGCTCTGAATCCTCAAGATGCTCTAATCGAGAGAGGAGATCCGCCACCACATTCTTGTCTCCAGGTTTATCCTTAATCTCTATATCAAACTACTGGAATAGAAGGATCCTTCTAGTCAATATGGCTTTGGCACCCTTCTTTTCCATGAGGTATCGGATGGCGGTGTGATCTGTGTAGATAATCACTCTTGATCCCATAATTTAAGATCGAAACTTATCCAAAGCAAAAACTAAGGCTAGTATCTTCTTCTCAATCACAGTGTAGTTCCGTTGAGCGGCAACCAAAGTTCGGATAGAGTAGTGAATGGCAAAAATGCAATCCATCCCTCCTCTGTCCAAGCACAGCCCCTATGGCAAAATCAAAAGTGTCCGTCATGATCTCGAATGGGAGAGACCAATTGGGTGGCTGAAGGATAGGAGCCTGCACAAATAGTCCCATGAGAGTCTCAAATGATCTAAGACACTTATCATCTACAATGAACTCGGTGTCTTTTGTCAGCAAATCAGTAAGCGGTCGGGCGATCCGACTGAAGTTCTGCATGAACCATCAGTAGAAATTGACATGCCTCAGAAAAGACCGCAACTGTCATGAATTGGACGGTGGATTGAGTTTCTTGATGATATCCACCTTGGTAGGATCGACCTCCATGCCCTATTGGAGATGATGGGGCCAAGGACCGTCCCTTGAGTCATCATGAAATGACTCTTCTCCCAATATAGAAGAAGGTTGACCTCAATGCAGCGTTGAAGTAGTCGGTCTAGGTAGTCAAGACAAGCATCAAACCCATTGCCTTAGGCTGAAAAGTCATCCATGAAGACCTCTAAACATTTGCCCACCATGTTTGAGAAGGTGAAAAGCATGCACCTTTGGAATGTGGCCAGGGCATTACATAAACCAAAGGGTATCTGTCTAAAAGCATACATTCCGAACGGACATGTGAACGTCATTTTCTCCTGGTCTTTGGGGCGTTATGGCCACTTGATTGTATCCCGAGTACCCGTCAAGAAAGCAGTAGTGACTCTTCTCAACTAACCTCTCGATAATTTGATCAATAAATGGTAGCAAGAAATGATCCTTCTTGGTGGCATGATTCAATCGTCTGTACTTCACACAGACCCTCCAAGAAGTGGGTACTTGGGTAGCTATCTCCTCTCCAGACTCTCTCACAACGATATCTCCCGTCTTCTTGGATACCACATGCAATAGACTAACCCATTTGGAGTTGGAGATGGGGTAGATAAAATCGACGCTCCACCACTTAGATATTTCCTTCATGACTACTTCTCAAAGACATTGGTTCAGCCATCGTTGGAACTCACGTGATGGCTTAGAATCCTCTTCAAGATAGATGTGGTGGGAGCACCGAGCCGGACTTATCCCCTGGAGATCAACTACACTCCATCCTATTGCCTTGCGGTTTCTTTCAAGAACCTCCATCAAACGAGATTCTTGGACTTCAGTCAAATATGCTGAGATAATGAATGGGAACATCTCTGGCTCACCCACAATGAACCTATACTTCATGCTCTGCAGCAAGGTCTTTAATTTAAGACAAGTGGGAGTTGGAAATCTGGCTTCTGAAACGTCTGCGTGAAGGCTACTAGATCTATGTATGAGAACTCTCGCTAAATCTGTGAATCAGACAAAGACGACCCCGATGGTGTATATGTCAAGTGTACTGGCATGCACTCCACCCTAGTTGTAGGCTCTATATTAATAAGACATGGTAAATAGTCATCAAAGTCCTGCCAATCAAAATCAGTTTCTGAATCTGAGGGATCTGAATCTGAATCACATGAAATAAATCTGCTTCGCTACTATAATGGCAATCGTCATCCTCTAAAGTGTCAAGTGCCATGAGTGTGCTCTCCGAACTCTCATCAACTATCAAATGTAATCCAGCAATGTCTGAAGGTGTGGCAAGAGATCGTGATGCTGAATCTGCCCAAACTACTTCATCATCTGTAATCACAAAATCACACTCCTGGTTGATGTCTAGCTCTGCATCTGTCATCTTCTCTGAGTCGATAGTCTGCTCTGAGCAAGCTGAATCTCTGGCTCTAGTCTCCTCAATCATTTCTATTTGTACACTTTTGCCCTTGACGTGAAAGTATACCTTCCCGCTATCATGATCTGACACTACCTTGGTTGTGGCCAAGAAAGGTCATCCTAAGATGATGGGGGTATCAGTCACTAATTCAGGGATCTCCTTGTGCAGTACAACAAAGTTCACGGAAATTTCGTACCTTGAATTGTGACAACAACATCATTTAATAACCCCTTTGACCTCTTAATAGATCTATCAGCAAACTGAAGGATTGTCCTGCTCTGTCTAAGAGGGACAAACTCGAATCGATCGAGTAAGGCAGTCGGGAGAAGGTTAATCAAAGAACCATTATCTAATAGAGTACGATAGAATCGTTGCTCATGAATATGGCATCTGGCATAAGGAGCTCTGGTCTTTTGGCTGGCAATCGATTTTGGATAGCAAAGCAGGTGGCAGGGGTGAGCACATGGAACTCTGCATTATGGTTTCTCTTCTTCCTGCAGATGGTAGTCTTATCTCTCAAGTTCTTCTGAAAAAGAGGGATATGCTCAAATGCCTCCTGAAAAGTCAAATGTATCTGGAATCTATTATTATATGCTCGTTGAACTCTATCTGGTGCTTCTTTTTTATGATTTTCTATTATGGTCTCCTTTCCTAAGCAGAGTGCTTGAGGGAAGGGGATGTAAGGACCCTCTCCAGAAAGATGAGGGTCATGAGTAGGTTTCTATGCAGTCAATATGCTAGAATCCATGCAAAGATCATCATGTGCAATAGATGGACTCATCAGAGATATAGAAACCTTTCCTTTATTCATATTTTTTATTTTTGTTTTTTTTCATTTTTTGTATTTTTCTATAAGAATCCTCAGGTACAAAGTGAGCCAACACAACAGAAAGAAACTTGATGGCATCAGTACCACCGACAACATTTGAACTTGTGGCATCAGTACCGTACTCTGGCCTGGCATAAGGAATCTCGGCGGCATCGTCACCACCATCTGTAACTGAAAATACGACGGCCTCAGTACCGTCATCTGGATCAACATCCTTGGTGGCTTCAACACCACTGTCATCATCATGGTAAGCGACATCATCACTGCTCCTGACCTCATCTGGAACTCTGGAATCTGAAGTTGGATGTCTCCTAGACGAGTCACCGTCGATTGGCTTCATACCGCTCCTAAGTGTCACAAAATTAGCATCAAATATAGAAGAAGAAGTATCATCCAAAATATCACTAGGAGTGGTGGTATTTGTAAATTGTATATGCTCATACTTTCTCTTTAGATTATTCGGATTAGGTTCAATCTGAGCGGATAAGGCAGCCTTGCCCTTTATTATCTCCCTCATCTCCTGTCGGAACTCATGCATTTCTCGTCGGAAGGAGGCTTGCTGATCAAAGAGCAAGCAGGCAAGGTCATCAAGGGTTGGGTTCTCATAAATTACTGCATGAGAACCGAACGAGTTGCCTTGCTAAAAATGAGGCTGGATCTGTTGCTGGTAGTGAGGAGGGGGCTGGGAGTACTACTGAGACTGTTGTGGCCGCCTCCACAGCTGTCCTCGATACTGGGGACAAGGACCAAGCTAGTGGTGGTGGTGGGAGTAATAGGGATGCTGAGGTTGGATGTCCTGCCCAGCCTGAGCTGGAGGCTGCTGCTAGGAAGAGGTACCTCTAGTGGACCATCGAAAGCGAGGATGGTCGCGACGAATCTCGGGTCACGGTTGGTGCTAAGAGTACCAGATCCTGTTGACTTCCATCAACGGCTCATGCTGTTCGTGAAGTGGAAGGGGGAGGGCTGTCAAGGGCTAATCCGACTGGTATACCACCATCTGAGTATCTGAAGATGGCGGTGGCTGTCGATACTGCTGGAGCTGCTGGATCGGCTCTGCGTGGATATGGTGAACCTGGCAGTATAAGGCAGAAGACTGGGAAGAACTGCTCCTTGGATCAGTCCGTGACCTGAGACGGGGTTGAGAAGCCGTCTGTGCCACTTGGAGACACATGATCTGGGTTTTCAGGTCACTCAAAGTTTAGGCTAGCTCATCGATCTTGTTGATCTTATCCAGACCCTAGCTCTACTTCTTCTCTATGATCTCTATCCGATCCAACTTCTAGTTAATGATACCCATGTCAGCAGCCAACAACTCTTTTTGTGCTATTGTCAAAGAAGATGTGGAAGGACCAGCATCGATGTGTGCAATCCTTTGATAAGAAATCACCTGTGGGAGAGGCTTCCCCTGAGTGTAGACGTGGGTCTGGGACATCACTGTGTAGTTTTCTGCCATCTCCTCATAGATGGTCCAGACATGGTCTTCATCCTTTGCGAAGTAGGAACCTCCGCACAAGGCATTCAAAATCCCCTGTAGCTCAGGTATCAGCCCAAAAAAGAAATTCTAAATGAGGCTGGGCTTGTTGATCTCGTGGTGTCGGCACCTATCGATGAGCTCTCTAAAGCGATCTCAGGATTCATGGAACTATTCATTTTGGATCATCATGAAGTTGCTGATCATAACTCTTGTTACGTTGGTCTGACCGAGTGGATAGTACTTGTTCAAGTACTCGGGACAGAGCTGCTCCCAAGTAGTGACTACCCTCTCCAGGTGCTTCATCCAGTAGGCTGCTCTGTCAACCAAAGAGAACGGGAAGGCAATCAACTTGATTGTGTCCTCTTCCACAAATCTATCGTGGAAGGTGCTACGTATCATCTCAAGCTCCTGCAAATGGAGATGGGGCTCCTCGGTGGCTATCCCATGGAACTTGGGTAGTAACTGAATGGTCTGGGGGAGAAGCTCGAAGTCGCCAAGGATCTCGAGCAGTTGGATCCATCTGTGGGTGAGGGTTACACCAAGATTGTGCAACTGCCACATCATGTGTGCTGGTCTGGCTATCTCCTGCAGCTCATCCTAACGTTTGTCACCTCCCTCAGCTTTGGGTATCTCTCCACCGGCAGCTGGTCTCTACGGATCCGCTCGTCTAGCTCTCATCGGCGTGAGCTCTCTCCTTACCTCTGCCATGAATGTTCCTTGGTCCTTGATCTGTCTCTACATGGTCTCCAAGGAGGCTAGTAGCATGTTGTTGATGTCAGCTTGGTCCAATACGAACGCAGATCCTTGTGGCTACTCATCAGTCTTACGCTCGTTGCTGGAGATATCACTAGTCTCTACAAAGGCAAAAGACCTTAGCTTAGGTGTTGTCAAGTGAACATATAACTGTGATGGCCTCTAATTTGGTACCTCAGGTGTGGAAAAAGGGTGATCGAGGGGGGGCAGAGGAGGCGAATTCAGGTTCAGAGAGCGGGTATAAGCTCTCTGAAGCCGTCCTAGATGAACGGGGAGGAGTGCTAAAAAGCGTTGCTACCAGAGGCAGCCAAAGAAACCTCCTTCCCATCATCGTGATGTAGGATTTATGAAGAGTAGATCTGAGATGCAAACGAGATAAGAAATCAAACCCCCAATTCACCTACGCAACGTAATGTGATGATCGTGAAAGCTCGGTCTTTTATCTTGTCAAAATTTATTTAGGTGATATTCAATCTATCCGAGCGGTTAAGCGAGCTGTTAGGAGCCTGATGCTCCCAGGAGAATGGCCCAAGTTCTATGACTAGATATTTCCAGCCAGTATGGGATGCAGACCGTTTACCAGCTACCTGATCTTACCCAATCTACTAAGGAAGTCTGGACCGATTACCAGCTACCCGATTAAATTCTCTCTGGAAACATCTAATCAATAAAACTGGTAGTATGAAGAGAGTTTATACATGGCTCTATCCCAGTGTATGGGTTGCTCTCTGGCTATAGATAAATCAAACACTTGCTGGTACACCACCATTTGAGTGTCCTAAGATGGTGGTGGCTGAAGGTACTAGTGTTGCGGCTGCTAGAACGACTCCGCCTGAATCTAGTGAACCTATCTGTACTGGGCGGGGTGCTGGGTCAAGCTGCTATTAGGTTCAACCAGTGACCTGAGATGGGGCTGAAAAGCCATATGTGCCTCCTGGAGACCCATGATCTGGGTCTTCAGGTCACTCAATGTCTGTGCCAACTGATTGATCTGAGTCATGCCCTGGCACTGCTTCTTCTCGATAATCTCGATGCGGTCCAGCTTCTCACTGATGATGCCCATATCAGCATCCGACGATTTTCCTGTGCTGCGGTTGCGGAAGAGGTGGATGGACCTGCATCGACTCATGCTATCCTCTGATAGGACACGACATGGGGTGAGGGCTTCCCCTAAGTGTAGAGACAGGTCTGGGACATAACAGTATAGTTATCGGCCATCTCCTCATATATGGTCTAGACCTGGTCTTCGTCCTTGACGATGTAGGAATCCCCACAAGAAGTGTTCACAAGCCCCTGCTGCTCCGGTGTCATCCTACAAAAGAAACTCTGTACTAGATTGGGCTTGGAATATCATGATGTGGACACCGATCAATGAGCTCACAGAAATAATCCCAAGCCTCATGGAATTGCTCATTGGGGATCATGGAGAAGTTGTTGATCAATGCTCGAGCTGCATTCGTCCGACCGAGGGGATAGTACTTGTTCAAGTACTCGGTCCGGAGATGTTCCCACGAATTGACATATCTCCCTAAATATTTCAGCCAGTGGGCTGCTCTGTCGATCGGGGAGAATGGAAAAGCCATCATCTTGATGGTGTCCTCGTCCACGTATCTGTCGTGGACCATGCTGTAGATCATCTCAAATTCCTGAAGGTGAAGATGCGGCTCCTCGGTGCAAGCTCATGGAATTTGGGCAACAACTGAATCATCTGAGGGGGGAGCTTGAAATCTCCCAGAATCATCGGAAGTTGAATCCAACGATGTGTAAGAGTCATACCAGGGTTGTTCAAATCTCTCATCGGCCTGGCTGGTCGGACTGGCTCCTGTGGCTCCTCTGGATGTCCTCCATCTCCTCCTCCTAGCTCTGGTATCTCTCCACCGTCTGATCGGTTCTGCTCTCTGCGGTCAACTCGCATCTGGGCCATCTCTCTACGCATGTCTGCCATGATGGCCCCCTAGTCTCTGATCTGTCACTGCATCGTCTCTAGGTAGGCTAACAGGGTGTTGTTGATGGCACCCTGATCTAAAACATAAGTGGTGGTTTGGGGTTGCTATCGGTGCACTCCTCGCCGTTGGCCATCTCTTGGGTCTCTACAAAGGCAAAAGACCCGAACTCAGGTGCCGTTAAATGAATGAATATCTGATCCGGTCTCTACTCGGGCACCTCGGGACTGGAAGAAGGTGATCAAGGGGGAACATGGCGGAATCAAACTCGGGTTCGGAGAGCGGGTCTAGACTCTTACGAAGCAACTTAGATGAATGGGGCAGAGTGCTCGAAAGCGGTGTAACCATGGGCTGCCTAAGGGACCTCCGACCCATCATCGTGATGTATAGAAAGGCGGATGAGATCTGGAAACAAACAAGATCAGCAATCAAACCCCCAATTCACCTACGCAACGCAGAGCTGATGACCGTGAAGGTTCGGTCTTTTATCTTGTCAGTTTTATTTAGGTGAAAATTCAGTCTAGCAGGGTGATTAAGCGAGCTGGTAAAAACTCGATGCTCTCAGGAGACTGGCGCAATCCCAACGCTAGATCATTCCCAGCCAGTACAAGTTGTGGACCGTTTACCAGCTACCCGATCAACTCTCTCTGTTAAGGATATGGCGGCCCATTTTACCGGAGACCAGAGCGATCCTCACTGGAGAACGACTAACCCCAAGACCAGTAGTCTGATGAGAGTTCATGTATGACTCTAGCCTAGTGTGCGGGTCACTCTCTCCCGCAAGCAAACCAAACAATGAGGGGATTGCTCTCCCAAGACAGATTTTTTAAGTCGAGTGTCATTTATAGTCAAGTTTGTTTAGCAGTCCCAATTTTACGATTATCACTTTTTTAGGTATTTTTCAATAAGCAAACAAACGCCTAATGAATTTTTCGATCTCCTTTTAAGGTCCAAAAATGGGGGGAGAAGTCGAAAAAGCTGATGCGCGATCAAACACGATGATGCATGCAATGTAAGAGATGCGTACTTGACTCCAGCACTCTACATGTAGGGTGATCCGTGCATAAATTAAAAGACAGAAATAAAACTATTCTAAATGGTGTAAGAAGAAAACGACATTCGATGAGCAATTTCTAATCGCGAAGAACTATAGTTAACTGGTTAGAGAGAGAGGTCGGAGTCTGGTCTCTGATGCCGATCGGTGTCTTCCGCAACATATCCTATGCACGATGTATACGGCCTCTACCGGCACGTGACCTCTCAAGCAATCAAGTTAACTTTTTATTAATTTTATTAATTAGGTCCAATTATGAACTATAGGTGCAGGCAAATAGTTAGGGATTGGGCCTTAATCAGTTACGTCACAATCAAAGAAATTCCTAAATCTAAGGGCCAAATTCTTCGAAAATTAAAGAAAAGAAAATATCGAAAAAATCAAAATCGACGAAAACCGCGGTGAGGTCCCCAGAGCACACCGGTGCTCGGCGAAACAGACCCCGATATATGCCAAGTGTCCAAAGTTTCTAAAGTCCTTGTATTATTACAATAATAATGAAATGTGTTGAAAAGAAACTAACTACTCTATCCTATATAACTAAGCTCCTCCTGTCCTCCCGCTCCCCTTCGAGTGCGGGTGCTCCAACCGAAAGCCGCAGAGTCCTCGGGCGGTCCCCTCGCACAGAAAATGAAACAGAAATAAGTCAGAAAAATAGTTATAATAGATAGAGGATAAAAATGAAGAAAAAGAAAGCAAATAGAAAAAGAAAAGAAAACTGAAAACCGACTACTAAGTCGTGCTCCTCGGCAACGGCGCCATTCTGATGAGCGCTCAGACGATCAAGGCTTAGTGATATCAAGGGTCATTGCGACCTCAACAACCCGAGCTAGGCTCAACAAGAAAAATAAAGGCCACGAAATAAAAAATCAAGCTCAAAAATCGAATGTAGCGGTCTCCTCTATTTATTTAATATGGTATAGCGACCAAGGTCGAACACAAGGTGCACGAGTGAAGCCTACGAAGTAGTCGAGAATTAGAAAACAAAATTCATCTTTTTCTGGTTTTTAATTTACAATTTTTTTATAAATTTTCTAATAAGAAAATGAATAAAAAGATAAAGGAAATCAATATTCAACAATTTTTATTAAAGCTAAAAATACCCAAAACTCCAAATAAAAATATTTTTATTTTTTTATTTAAATATGCAAGTATTTTTGGTGAGTTTATGGTATTTTTCAGATTTTTATATGATTTTATAAAAATACAAGAAGCAAAAAACAGAAGCACATTGTTCAGTCATGACCTAAAGGCAAAGTTAAAATGCTAAAATTGCCAAAAAAAATGCTTAGTGGTTATTTTTATGAAAAAGTAAATAAAAAGACCTAATTACGGAAACTGGAATTTCAATTTTTTGAATTTTCTAGAATTTTTATAAGATTTTTGGTCTTTTGTGATTTTTAGGGGTTTTATACAAGATAATGGAACAAAAATGGTATTGGAGTGAAAAGAAACTAAAACGAACAAACATGAATTTTTATAGAATTTTTGGGGATATTTTGATATTTTTTGATATTTTATAAAATAGACAAACACATTTTTAGGGGTTTTTATTTTTAGAAAATATCAAATAAAATCAAATTGTGTCATAAAAATTATCAAAAATATTGCACATTAGCAGGAGCTAATGGTAATTTTTGTGGAATTTTTGGAGTAGATTTGATAATTATTTGATTGAAAACAAAACACAGTAGTAAGGACCTATCAGCAAATAACTTAAAATTTCCAGAATAAATAATAACACACATATAAAGTCCAGGGATATCAATGCAAAAAGCCCACGTAATTCACGCACATGTCAGTTAACCACGCACAAGGGCATAAATGCAAATATAAAAAAACTTTTCATTCAAACAGTAACCATCAGAAAGTACATGATGAAACATGCAAACACACCACAAGGCACGTGATCGTGCACGTGTTTTCAGACTGGGAGAACTAAAATGCAAATTCTAGAAACATCAGGGTCTAACATGCAAATAGTTCAAACTACAACTTTATTTAACAAACTAGAAAATAAAGCATCAAAAGTGAAGGGAAAGAAATGCAATATACCCTTACGGGCGTGTGCGGTGCGCGTGGGGGGGACACGTGGCTAGTGCTGGAAGCGCGTGGATGTACGGTTCAGATGCTCAGGTGTCAGATCTGACGCCTCAGGTGCTGTCGAGGACGTGGGGCGCATATACGTCAGATGTCAGATCTAACGGCCATGAAGGTTGCAACGGTCGGCGGACCATATCTGATCTGGTGAATCACGGCTGATCCGACGGTGCTGAAGAGGTCTGGAAGAATAGGGCCGAGGCGAGCTTCACCAGAGCCTAGGATGGAATCCTTGGCTCCGATGATCGAACGGGAAGCGCATGATCAATCGTGGAGGTCCTCCGCGTCGACTGGAGGGGTCCAATGGGAGAGCTGACGGTCGGATGGTCGTGGCGGTGAAGGTGGACCTGGGGCTCTCCGGCGAACTCTCTGGTGGATGGAACGGGGGCTCCCAATGTGTGCAAACACCTGCAGAGGATGACTTGACTCGGGGCGAAGCTCTGGTCGGGGGATTATTCGAGCAAAAACAGAAGGAAACGAGGTGGGGCGAGGTTCGATCTCCGGCGGAGGTGATAGAAGAGATCAGGTCCTTAATCTCGACCTAAGGGACGAGCCTAAGGGAGATCAGGCTGCGGTACAAGGTGGAGCGAGCGTCGGGGTTCGATCAGAGCGGGTGGATGTGGATATTGGGTCCTCGACCAACTGGTCAGAGCAGATAAACACACGACGGCGGAGAATGAAATGATTGATGTGAATCGGAAAATGCAAAGTAAATGACAAAGGGGGGTATCTGAGGTCCTAGGCGAGCTCTAGATCTTCAGGCGAAGGCGGTCGACGAGGTAATGGCCTCGACCAAGCTGTGAAAGGCCGGGAGGCTGATCGTGGTGGCGCACGCTGGCCATGAGGCTGAGCAGCGTGGCTGCTCCTCCAAGCTTCGATCTGAAAGGACCCTCAGGAAGTTGTCACTCAACCGGAGGTGGCTAGGGATGAAAGGAGGTGCGAGGCATGAGTTATTGCTCTTGGTAAACGGAGATGAGGATTTAAAGGGTTTCCAGGAGGCTGGAGGATTTTGGCAAGGGCACACACCCATAGGAAGATCCGCGCCTTCCTAAGGATTTGCGAGGTTCTTGGATCCTAGGAGAGGCCAAGGGCGAAGAATCGGGGCAAGGGGATGCGTGACCCGACTAGAGAAATTAGGAGAAATCGGTCCGACGAAGCTAATCGGGTCTGGTCAAGCTTGGAAGAGGGCATTGACCCGGGTCAATGAAATGATGTGGGCCAATCAGATAATTCGAATGTGCAAAATACTTGCAAATTCAATAAAAATAATAATAAATTTTAAATAAAAAAGTATATGCAATGAAAAATATTTGCTATTTTTCAAACTATTTTTCTATTATTTTTTATTTATTTTTATGAAAAACAAATTAATATCTATACAGTATAATGTATTACATACATGTATAATATACCTATGTATTGTGTACAATTTTTTTATATTTTTAATTTTACATAAATAATCTCATTTTGTATTTTATTTATTTACAACATATTTTTAGGAGTCTAAAACAATTTTTATTTTATTTTTATTGTTTATTTACACGTATATCATAAATAGAGAGTGAGGGATATATACATGTACTTTGTACAAAGGAGAGAGACTTTTATTTCTATTTTATTTTATTTCTATTTTATTTTATTTTATTGATTTTTATATTTAGGATTATATGCAAGGAGGTAAAAAGGATCATTTTATTTTGGTTTTGTCAAAAAAAAATTTATTTAATTACACAAATAATATGTATAATATAGAGTAGGCCCTATCTCTCTCTACTTGTTTTATTTGACGATCATACCAATGCTTGACCTTCTCTTGAGTTCGGGTCACTCTGTATTTATTCTAAATACCTCATTCCTTTTTCTTTTTCTTTATTCTTTTATTTTTGCACAAATACGTGCTAATTATGCAATATTAACAAATGCATGTATAATGTTAACTTATTGTATTTACATCTATTTACATGATGCTTTGCCAAGATAAATAGCTAAAATAAAAGAATAAAGAGTGATGATCGGGGATTCATCAGCATCCTCATAGGTATTATTGGCATGCTAAGAAGGTACGCCAAACTTCTGCCAGCATCGTTCAGTCGGGTGGTTCCAACGACAATAGTAAGTGCATGGGGAAGTAGAGTCTCGTCCACGACCATGGCCAAAGTCGCGGCCTCGTCCAGATTCCCGTCGACAACCACGACTTGGATCACGTCTGCGCCCTCCTCGAAAATCGTATCTACCTCCTCGCCCATATGAGGCGATGTGTGTAAAGTTATCTGTTGAAGTTAAAACGGGAGGCTCGACAACAGATATCTCGAGTTCCTCAAGTCGACCAAAGATGGCCATCGTTGGCGGTGTGTCTAATATAAGAAATTGATCCTTTGTTGCATGGTATCTAGAATGCAGACCATCAAGAAAGCGGTATACCTGCCAGTCAGAACACTCTTGTATCTGTTACATGCTGGAGAGATTTCTGTAGTACTCGATGAGGGTGGAATCACCTTGAGATGCCAACCAAATTCGCATGTAAATGTCTATAAGCGTGACTTCATCTACTTCTGGAGTATGTTTGTTCGAGATCCTCCCACATTTCCTTGGCCGTATTTTTGTAAAGGAGATTTGAGATAATGTGAGACTCAACACTGTTGGTAATACAGTTGATAACCAAGTAGTTATCTGTCTTCCAGTTGTCGTACTCTTTGTCCTTTTCACCTAAAGGATTTTTAGTCAGAATGTAGAGTTTTCTTTGACCACCATAAAAGATCGATACTAGAGCACGTAATTTTCTGTGCCCTTGAGTTTGATAGTAGTGCCTTGTGCCATAACATTCGAGGCCAAGAGCTTTGTCTTGGTAGAAAAAGATGCCATGGTGGTCTTAGAAAAGAAAGGAGATCTTGTGCTTGACTTAAGGATGCATACAAGGGCTGAGAAGTGCTCTAGACTCACTTTTGGATGGGATAGTGGTCTGAAAAATTGCTTTTATAGCAGATCAGGGGGTTTTCAGGATCTTCCGACATCAATGATGGTATCTAGAGGGCGGTGCGCAGCAGGTCAAAAGTCCAGAAGGACTGGTGGGCGGTATTGGCAGCGCAGGGCGACTAGAGCCTCGGGTAATGCTTTAGATGCCGCTGGAGGTGGCGGCTGGTGCCGCTGGGGCTCGGACTGCCTTGCGCGGTACCCTTTAATGAAAGAAGGGTCCACACAAGGAGAGAGGGCTGGTGGTGATGACAGGTTTTGGGTATTAGGATCTGGTCTAGGACCATCACTATGATACCATGTGGAGAAGAGAAACAAATGAGATGCTTATTCAATAGAACTAGGGTCTCTTATATAGAGAGAAAACCCTAGAGAGTATAAGAGAAAAAATACATAAATACCCCTGGAACGTTACGGAACCTGAAGGATTAAGGTACGGAACCCGAAGTGTTACGAACATAAATGTAAATATAATAACTCTAACACTTATGATTCTAACATATCTGATTGTCCTGCTAGGTCTGCTTGCAGTGAAATATGATAGATGATAAATACTTGGCTCATACCATGATTGATATGATCAACCCATGTGGGTTTGGTATTGAAATCATTAGATTAGCATGTCATTGAGGTCTGTGGGGGCTTGGAGAATCAAATAGAAAGTGGTTGATGGTGGTGAGATATTTGTTGTGGAGAAACATCTGGGGGTGGATACGTCAATGGCAATACAAAGGAAATAAAGTGCGATTAGAGGGGAGGACATGTGGGCACCACGATGGAAGGGGTTGGTTGGGGGTTCGATGGAGGTGGGGCTGGTTGGGGGCGATGATGGACGGTTGGTTGGGGCGGTGATGGAGGGCTTCAAGGTGGGGGGTGCTGAGGTGGTTATGGAGGGTTGGGGGCTCGGTTGATATATGTGAAATCCCAGGTTTTAGCACCGCAACTTGGTCAAGTTGGTGATGATCATACAGTCCATTTAAAAATTTATGAAAAATTTATTTTTGATCTGATTGTATAATAAGATAGCTTATTAGATGCGTATCGTCGTTAGAAATCCAACGCATCTGAAATTTTGTAAATCAGATATTGGATGGTTGAGATATGATCATTTTAGTGAATAGGGGTCAACTCTGAAATGGTCATACGGGAATCCATTTAAGAGATCCGCCCAACCCCTATTTTGGGATATAAAAAACTCCATGGGTTGCTCTCCCCTCTCACTTACAAACCCTAGCCACCATACACCATCTCCCACCTTTCAATATCATCGGAGCTCCGTCGAAGCGTCGTCGGAGGGGGCGGATCACTACCATTTTGGAGATGAACATTCGCTCGTCATCCTCTACACAGATCTACCACTAGAAATGTAAGATCATCTCTCTCGCTCCTTGTATTTCAAGATTTTGTTGTGGGTTATATCTAAGCAAGGGATTATTTTGATTTAGAGGATGTTCATGATCATGATGAAACGTGGAATTTCTTAGAACGGAGGTATGACGTTGAAGGCACGAACAACTTATAGGTACGGTCCCCTTCCCTTTTTCTTGTAAATTTCTCGTGTTTCATATGTCCCATGGACCTTCGTGTCCCTCTTGCTGGATTGGGTTTCCCCCTTGGTGTGGAGATCGATGGTTGTTCATGTTCCCAATAAAATAAAAGAATGCTAAATGGTATTTTTGCTAAATAAAAGTGTGTGAAGGAACGATGAATGGATAACTAAGAATATATATGTGTAGATGTTCCCTTCCTTCATTTTCGTTGATTTCATATGATCCGATCTACCCCGTTCGTTTGAATGTCTATAGAGTTATGGGTTTCTCGTGGTGTATCCTAAGTATGATCAAGAGTTTTCAAAATTTAGATCCATCAACAAGGGACTCTTTACACTTCTTTATCACAATACACGTCAGATATAACTTTTAATTAGTTAACATTATGTATTTATTCATGTGGATCTTGCATGATTGATGAACTTGTACACGAGTATTGGAGTTCATTTCCTTGTACATTCATGATTGGAAAAATCTAAGTTAGTTGTATTACATGCCAAATTGATTTCCATATTTTTTTTAATGATGGATTCCGGAGATGATACCTAAGGGACCAGCAACCTTGACCCATGTTAAGAGTAAAAAAAAAAGGGGGAGAGTCCCTTTGAATATAGTCAAGACATATATTTAATAATTACGTTATACTAACAAACAATTACATATAAAAATGTGAGTTTGCTCTGTCATGAAGGGGTTGGTACAAGTTCTATTCCATTTCTGCCATCACCGTTATCTGTGGATGATAAATATAATTGGACGGATGGTTAATTTTTAAAAATCTTGATTTCAGTGACATTTTCTTGTTCCAAAAGTGATGAACGGATGGTATTGTCGACAATGAATTCCTTTTGAGTGAATTTTCCCACGACCCTAAATGAAACAAAACGTATGCTTTCAATACCATAGTTAATTATTCAATCAAAGATGTGTAACGTGTGATATCTAAGTTGGTTTGGGACCACTTAAGGATATGTATTGATTGATTACTACGTTACATGACCTTAAATTAAATTTAGAATTTTTTGCCTTAGATGTTAACCATGATTTATAATACAATAACTCCTTGTCCGTGATACACTTAAATCTTGAGATGGGTGGTTGCTTTATCTTAATCGTGTTACCATTTTAAACAAGCTCTTTGATATCCATTAGATGATTTCCCATATCAGAGGTTAATGAACACTTCAAAAGTCTCATCCACTGACTTTTTCACTAGTGTAATTGCTTGTTATTATAATAATATGCATCTCCTGCTATTGGAAACAAATGTATTGAGAAGCAGTGATGGAATACATTCTTAGAGTAGAAATCATAATCTTCTATGCATGAATCCATGATTGAAACTTTGTTTAATGTTTGTTTGCTGGAAAATATCATCCATAAATTAAAAACATCCTACTTACAATTTTAGATACCTCACGAGTTATGATATAATGACAATGGTATTAGCAAATAACATTAGTTCATTTACTCGTGTGGAAAAGTTAAGATAAATCACGAGTATCACTTAGATTCTATGGCACCATATGCGTGTATTAGATTCGTTAGGATCCACATACATGAACTAATTCAAAGGTATAATAATAAAGAACCATTGGGATCCGTTCATGTGTCAAACCTATTCTACCGTTGGACTGGAATATATCTTGTATCTTTGACCGACTTGATGGGTTCCTTCCATATAATTAGGTGTGCCTTAGATCAAAGATTCAAAAACATATCACAATTTGAGTGTTTTAAATATTGAAGTCTACTCACAAGTCACCCTCAATGCTCAAGCATGTATCCTAAAGGTCGCAACTGGTAGCATTCGATACTTCGACGGAGTAGGCTGGAGGCATAGTTGACATATGTATATATGTTTGTGAGAAATAATGTATGATCAAATATATGTAATCACTTTTTATAGCGTTGTTAACTCTAACCAACGGTAGAAATTGCAGGATCAATGTGATATTATTATTTAGTAAATGTTCTATTAATAAATAAAAGTAAGATTGAATTATCACTTTATCAAGGTTGGATGTATGTGTCATGTTTAGAGAAGTAAGCATACCCGAGAGTGGGGCGCAGCTCTCGCAATCCCGGTGAGTTCTAGATGGAGTGTTAGCTCTAGTTCCGCGAGTCTGTCGGTGTGTTCCGCGACTCTGTCGGTTGAGCGTAGTGCTACGGGTACGGTCGGTGTGTCAGCGTCCCTAGTACGACACTCATCGAAGACTCGTACTTCGTCACAAGGGTGTATCCGGTGCGGTCCCGTTTGGCCGCGGTGTACTCGTTCCCGGGTATTCCCCTTGTGATGGGTAAGCTGGGAAAATAGGTTGAAGTTGGAGTTGGGGTTGTTCGTTTGAGTTGGTTGCTCCAGTACACATGATGTGACTGTTGAGATGATGTTATCAATGTTTGAACTCATCATTTTTTTTATATGATGGAAATATATCTTGAACTAATAATATACCTTTTTACAGATTCTTGTATGATTAACCCCAACGGTTCAGGTAAGGAAATGTAAAATTGATGAGCTTACAACAAGTATTAGTTTGTGTGCAATTTAGAATAATCGCTTTATACAAGTTTGGGATAGTGAATAATAATGACAAGATTAATAAAGGAACATGAACATCCATCTCTTTACTCTTTTACACTTTCTGCTTAGTGTAGTGTTAGCCTGATTTAGCTGTACTGAACATTTTTGCTCATATGTACTTCTTTGGAAACCCATCCAGGTTTACAGGTTGTTGAGCAGCAGTAGTGACTTGAGCTTCCGCAATTTGTACCAGACTCAGGGTACAGTTTCACTTGTAGAGTTGTAATAGTTATTATTATACTTTTGTAGCTTATGTTGTTTAAGTTGTTAGCCATGTAAAAATATATTGTGGACTCTATTGCAAATTTGTGATATTTTGGGAACTAAGAATATATAAATGTCATTTAAGCATTTTATTATATACTTTCCTGCTTTACATTCCGAATGTTAATCATGATGTATGAAGTGGCTATTGCTGAGTATCTAGATCCTAGGGAGTTAGGTCTGACGTCCTCCCCGCGGGGCGGGGCGTCACAATATAGGTGGTTGGCTGGGAGCTGATGTGCATGTTATGACAAGAGGAGCGGTGGCACAAGGTCTATCCGTCGGCATAGGGGTAGGGGGGAGAGGAACGGTGTCGATGAAAGGTTGTGTTGGTTGGACGATGATGGGATGGAATGGGGGTTGATGGAAGAGGATGGGCTGGGGTTGACGCACAAGTGATTGGGGCGGGGTGTATGAAGGGCTAGCTAGGTGGCTATGTTGGTTGGGCAGTGTAGGTAAGGGTGGGGGTGGGGGTTGGGGGAGGATATGGAGGGGCTCGGTTGATATAGGTGGATGTTCAGGGGCTGACACATGGTTATGGCACGAAAGATAGCGAGTGGGAGCTCTGGGGTAGGAGTTGCTTGTCGACGAAGAAGGGGGGAAGGGTGAGAGGAGCGATGGTTGGGGTGTGTGTTGGTTGGACAACAATGGTGGTGAGGGATGGAGGGGATTGATGGAGGTGGATGGGCAGGGGTTGAAACACATATATGGTGAGAGAAGCGATGGCACAAGTGTTGTTCGTCGCGAAAAAGAGGCACGCGATGGATGGGGGAGGCAGGTAGCGAAAAGGGGTGGGGAGGGGGGAACAACCACTCTAATACTAAGTTTAATATCGTCAGGCGACTCTATATTGAGTCATCCAGAATACCCCTAGGGTTAGGGTTCACAAAATAGCACTCAAGAAATTGTTTTTGTAAAATTGTAAGTATTAGAAGATACCATATTTTCCTCTTGAGCATTATATTGTAATTTAAAGAATGCATCATTTGGGGAGTTGACCCCCCTTAACCCACCCTCCCTCTCTCTCATGTGGGCCCCACTTTATTCTTTTTTTAAAAAATAAAATAAATCAATTTTACATCATCAATCCTATCAAAAAATAATATATTATACCATCATATCATATAAAAGTTATAAACTACTCCACTTCTACTTACTTTTCTAAACTTCAATACAATCGTATCACAACAAACCCACTTCTAACCCATTCACAGTTTAACCCTCTATCCAAACACCAAAACCCAAAAACGGGTTACCCCCTACCGATTTAACCCGCCTTAACCCGCTAACCAAACGCACCCTAAAGGTGTACGTGATTAGGGTCCTTAGTTTTTGCCCAATAGACCAAACTCCAGATAGATTCAGGAGATTCGAGCTGCTTCCTCATTTTTTTTTGGGAATAGGATGACCCAACTTTTGCATCCACATCGTCGGGTTTATGGCTTGTTCGTGATTAGGGTCCTTAGTTTTTGCCTTGGGAGGGTTCTTCTATGCTCTATGGTGGTTTATGAATGGCTCAACATCCAAGAACACCCAATCCCAGGCATTTCAATGGTAGAACTCGAACTTCCCCGGAACAAACTCCACAATGCTCGAGCGAGCCTTGTCATTTCCATTACATGTAAAAAAAAGCTGATTTCTGGTTTGAGTCATCCATACATTAGGGATTTCGCAGTAGGCTTGTACTACTTTTCACCGGAGGGGTGCCATTGTGGGTGAAAGCAACCTCCATACTTTGCATAGTAGAACAAATCATGTGTAAAGACCTTGTACTGCGATCAAGTGGATCAATTTTGGTAAAGAATGCGGGGAAGTTGAGCATGTATAATTTTTATGTCAGACTTAAGGAAGAGTTATGAGCCGTTATATAAATATGCACTCATGTATCATGGTGAAGATCCATTTATCCTTGTTAAGACTACATATTCAATGCATCCTAACTTTTTCCATTCGTTGTGAAAAAAGTGACTACAACCCTAGCTACCTAAGAGTGCTACAATTTCCCCTCTTATGGTGTTTCCCTTCTATTGAGAAGGGTTTTCCATGTAAATCGTCTTGTTTTATGGTTTGCTCGTTTTCCGCATTCTATGCACTATTTAACTCAAGATGTAAATACTAATTCATGTCTCAACTTCATTTAGATTGTTTCCTTAAATGCCAATAATTGCTAATTGTCTGCAGTATTATTGTAATCATTCACTTGGGTATCTTGCTTACTATCTCGCAATGTATTCTTAGTGGGATGCGATCTCTTTAAGGTCATCTCTTCTGAATAAATTTAACTACCAAAATATATACCTGTGTAATAGAACCTTGGATAGCTAATATAAGCATAGATTTGTCCTGTTTACAGAGACAAAATGAAATGTGTTTATCTTTTTTGTTTGTCAAAGACATTTAATCTATCAGAGAAGAATCCATCGTCACTATGCAAGTAATTTTGCAAAATAAACGTAGTACAAAAAGGATATTAATAATAAATACTCCTTTTGTGATTCGTTTATGTTTTTCAAAAGTTTGGAAATAAGTTTATTCGATGGATTCGAGTTTAACATCAAAACTACAAGAACAACATCGAAACTTTTTTCCATATTAAGTAGGGTCGGTTACATGGATTCTTTACCTCCATTTAGATCTATCTTGGGTCATTTTCGGGCGTAGATCAAAAAAACTAAGATCCATTTGGATAGTCTCATTCCAACACTTCTTGAGCCTTCCTCTACTTCTCTTAGTCTGCTCCACATCCCGAAACTCGCATCTTCTAACCGGTGCATCAACCGACCTCCTTTGCAAATAAGTAAACCATCTTAAGCGGTTTTCTCTCTTCTTATCCTCTATCAAAGTTACACTAAATTTCCTTCTAATCGCATCATTTTGAATCCGATCTTTTGTGTATGATCACACATCCACCATAGCATTTTCATTTCTTCTATTGTCATTCTCTGCACATATCTATGGTTTATAACCCAACATTTTGATCTATAGAGCATAACATGTCTAATGGTTGCTTTGTAAATCTTTCCTTTGATTTTCAAAAGAGTTTTCTTATCACATAGAACGTTAGAGGCTCCTCTTCACTTTAGTCAATCTACATTTATTCTACGAGTAACATCTCTATCGATTTCCCCATCATGTTGCAAAATAAATCCCAAGTATCGAGAAAAAACTTTCTTCCAAATGTTATCGCCGCCAATCTTCACCTCGATTCCTTCACCACTACTTCCATCAAATGTGCACATCATATATTTAATCTTACCTCTACTATACAATATCCTTTAGTCTCTAATGCATGTTTTCAAACCTCAAGCTTCACATTTACTCCATTTCTAGTCTCATCAATCAACACAAAGTCATCGACGAATAACATACATCAATGTATTTCACATCATGAATATGACTAGTCAACTTGTCTATTAAGAGTTTAACATCAAAAAACATAAAAAATTTTCTATTAATAATTAACTAGCTTATCTTGAACACACTTCCCGTTTAGAACATAATTATAAAAGTTAACATATATTTATTGTTAACAAGAGATTCAATACAATAAATTTGAATGACTAAACATGCAATCTTCTTATCCTACATTAAGGCTATATATTAAGAGTTGTGAATATTGGCATCGTAACATGTAAGATAGCTACAATGCATGACTTATATTAACATTAATAAATACAGCCCGTGCTTCGCTGCGAGCATATATTTCTTTTTCGCTCCTTATTTTATTTACTTAGAATCTCATGTAATGTTATAGACTTATAGTTGAGCAAAAAAACATGATGGATTGAATGTGTACTTTGAAGAACATATTGAGATTTAAGTAAGTGGGCAATAATATGTTATTTCATATCGAAATTGGAAAATGTGTATAAAATTGACAAAAAAGAAAGAGAGCTATATATGCCCCTCCATATGACCCTCAAATGTATTATTCATCTCGTATATAAATCATGATATTAGTATTTTTTATCATTTTGATGAAAATAGTATGGAATTTAGAACACACGGACACACACCTATGCACTAGGGATGAAAACGAATGTGAATATATTCGTATCCAATCCGCTATCGTATTCGTTTTATACATATTTTGACATTCATATTCGTTTTCGTTTTAAAATGGATGCGGATATGGATGTCACTTTAACATTCGTTAATATTCGCATTCGTATTCGTATATTCGTTTTCGAACATAAGTGTAGTGATATATTTATTTATAAATGTGTGTAACAACATATTATGATTGCATTCACCATCGTTGATATAATTTTTATGAAATTGCACTATATGGTATATCTATTTTATGCTTAAACCATCCTAAACATGTGTATTAGTAAATTATTTTTGTTATTATTCGTATCCGATTCGTATTCGTTTTACATTCGTATTCGTATCCGACCGTTTTCATCCCTGCAATGCACACACCCACACACACCCACGCACGCGCACACATGCAATGTGCACACTTTTCAAATAATGAGAAATAACTAAATATCTTATATATAAACATTTGATAGGCAAAAACAATTGAGATATTTCATATAATTTCCTCTTATTATTTATTTAGATTCATATATATATATATTAGAAATCTAATGGATTGAATTTGTTGATGGTGGTCTGTGATGGATAAAAGACCTAATTCTAATTGCATCTACATTTCTTCTAGTAATTATAATTATATATGCATTCCATCTTTGTTTAATATTTTTATTGAATTTAATTTATCTTATAGTTATCACTCCATTAATATCAAATATGTAATATTAGTTGTCAAAGATGTGTTTAAAAATAAAATATTCATTAGTTTCTATTCTCTCCACTTGCTCATACATTATAATTGAGTTTTTAAATTTCTATATATATTTTATGTAATCTATTTTATTAATTTTATATAGTTCTTATGAAAATATAATGCCGGTTAATCATATATCCATATTTTTTCTTAATATTTGTCAGTTTGGCCAGATTTTATGAAATATATTATTTGTATCATAATTTTCAATATATGAGAATAGATTAAGAAAATAGAATTCAAAAATAATGAGAGAGGGAGGGAGAGAGATCACGCTGGCGGATGGATGGTGTCATTGGGGTGGAGGGGAGTGGAGAGATGGAGGTGGGAGGGCTGAGAGGTGGCGCGGTGGCGGTTTCTGAGAGAGGAAGATGCGCCAAAGGGAAGGGCAGAAGCGGAACTTGGTTGGGCACATAGGGCCTGTTTTTTGATTGCTGGGTTGGGTTGGGATACACCGCTGTACCCCTCCTTCCAATCCTCCTCACAGTTTACTATTCACAGCCGGTACCCCAACCCAATCCAATCCAAAGGAGGGGGTTGTGTTTGAATTAATCGGCAGTCAGTGCGCACACCCTCTCCCTAAGGGCCCGTTCGGTAGGAGAATAAGCAGGAATAAGGATGGAGAATATGGGGAATAAGGGTCTATTCTCCGTTCGGCTGGAGGATAAGAATAAAGAGAATAAGGTGAAATAAAGGTAGGTAAGGTGAGATAAAGATAGGAATAAGAGTGAAATAAGATGGAATAACGAGGAATAGTCGTACCACTGTGAACCGTGTCGGGAGGAGAATTGATCCCTTATTCCAGGGCCTATTCTCCAACTAAACATGGCCTAAGGTAATAGATGTTATGGATTCTATGATTGAAGACCTAAGCGTCCATTTCCTTTTTTAAGTTGCCCAACTCACCTTTTCCAGAAAAATCAACATATTTTTCTTCACGGAAATGTCTTTTTAGTAATTCATGACCTTGATCTAAATGTTTTAATATATGTAGTCAAAATTGTCGACAATTCATTTGCATGATGGAAGGGAAAGATGTGAATTCAAATACAATAATCTCTTCTAAGGATTTTTACACACATATACATGTATACTTTTATAATTACACTATGACCCGTCTATGATTTTCATTACACTCAAGTTCTTATGGAGTAATTAATCAACTATTACAAGTTATTTCCATGCAAGAAGGGGGCTATGATCGTCCAGTTTGACAAAATTGCACATGCCCGATGTGACTGCTGCCATAATAATAGAGATAAGGGTTTGTCCAAACAGCTTCCAATGACTACCAAAGATCGTTGAATCACGATATTTAAAGTGGTCATGGCTAATATAGAGTTTTCTATAACTAAGATATCGTGTTGATGAAATTTAAATATAATTAAATAAAAATATACAACAACAATGGGCTAATATAATAATGTTTATTACAGAATTATTAAAAAAATATATGAAAACAACCATACATATCACATATGTTCTACAAAAATAATTAAGAAAATTAATTTGGAACCAATCCCCACATTCTCATGAATTTTCTTATGTTGGTACAAATTTTGAGAATTTTTCCGGTTCGGGAATAAGCAGGAATAAGGATGATGAGTAAGAAGAATAATGATTTATTCTCTGTTCGGCTGGAAAGATGAGAATAAGGTGGAAGAAGGGCAGGTAAAGTGGAATAAAGATAGGAATAAGAATGGAATACGATAAATAATGGGATGTGGATGGGAATATCTTTAGTTTTCGAAACCACATCGAGCGGGGAGTTGACCCCTTATTCGAGTACTTATTCTCCAAACGAGCATGGCCTAAAAGTATGTGTTTTATTACACTCCGAAGTGCTTGAAACCTAGCTCATCATATTAACAATCACCATGTACATGATTATCAAAATCACATTGAGTTCAAGCTCCGTCATCTAGATCTGCAGTTACGAAAACCTCGATTGAAATAGAGTAAAACAATGACGAAAAAGAATAGAAAACAATCAGAAATCAACTTGTGAATTGGTAGGAAGCTTCTAATCAAGAAATGCATTGAAGTTCGAAAAAAACGAAGCTGAAAACAACAAGATTATCAAAGCTTCGAATGGAACTTCGAAAACCTCAAAAATGAAGCAAAGAGGCTGATCGATAGCAATATGACTAATGGCTGTAATTTTATTCCTAGTCAAGTTTCCTTATTATCCTATTTGCATAATGAAGGCAATCAAAATTAGAATATCAATTAATTGATATTTAATACTCGATTGATTCTATCATTAACAACAATAAAAAGAACAATAGCGCCTTCAAATCACATGTCACCCCTTCCATTTTCCTTTGAGAGATAGAGATAGAGAGAGAGAGAGAATAGTGTATATATCCTTTCGATACTGGTAACTAGTATTTGAACATTTACCATCAAATCTCAGGATTGCTAGGACTTGGACGATTAGATAATGTTATTTTGATAGTATGTTTATGGTAGGACAATTTTACAGTATTGGAATTATTGTCATATTAATATATGTTGATTTCTTTTGTTCTTGCATTCGAGTAAGATAAATCAGGGTTTAAAAAATCGGACCGGACCGGCCGGTCGGACCGGTTGGACCGGGAACCGACCTCGACCCGGTCGGTTCGACCGGTTTTAGGTAATTAATTTAAAAAAAAAGAAAATAAAAAACTGGGTCAGACCGATGGTCAGACCGGGTTGACCCGGGTGGTTGGACCGGGTTGACTCGATTTTGATGGTTTAGTATATTTTTAAAAAATAAAGATTTAAATAATGAAATAATAGTGGTTTTATCACTTGTACCCTTCTTAACTTCTACAATTTCAGTTATGCGCCTCTTTTTTGGAATATAACTCGAGCCACTACTTTCTTGGAGTAATTTTCTAGAAGTAACTATAAATAAATTATTACAATAATATATTCATATATAATGCTAGAAATGTGATCACTTTTGGTAGATTTTTATTCAAAAAAGACAACCATATTTTTTTGTTGAAAGATTTCAAAATGTTCTCATGAACCACTATGACATGGAAAAGGAAATGATGTTAAATGGATCAGAATTTCCTTAACATGAGTAATGATAATATAACGATAAGCGGAGCTAATGCTATACATAATAGTAGGAACCACCTCGAGAGTCCAATTATTGTAGGCTTAAAGCGGGTCAGCGTCTTCCAGAGGCATACAATTTAAGAAACCAATTGAGGCAAAAGATAAGTAATAGTTGTAACCACAATGTCATGTTCATGTATCGCTAGTGTCAGTGGTAAAGTCACCGAAGCCATCAAAACCACTAAAGCCATTAAACAATTTAATAACTAAGACAACTTTAAACACTAAACAATTTAAGGGTATATGTGTAATTATGTTAATGCAATGAGCTTATGTGCAATTATGTTAATATCATGAGCATGTGTGCAATTATGTTAATGCAATAGGTATATGTGTAATTATGTTAATGTTATGGGCGTACGTGTAATTATATTAGTGGTAAGATATATGTGTGTAAATGTATTGAAAAGTCATGCAAGAAAATGATTTAAAGAACGGATAAGCCCTTACAAGTTATTGCAAGAAATAATTAAGAAAGTAAACCATTATAAATCATGCAAAGACATCTTAAATGGGCTAAAATGCAAATAGATTTATATGATAAAAGAATCATGTATGTTCCATAAGTATTATGAAATATGCCCCACAAGATGGGATAAATGTATGTCACACACACACACATATTCTTATGCATATTATATATATATATATATCCATATTTATGCAATAGGTCAAATCCATATGTTAGGAAATGAACTTAGACATGCATGGGAACAATTAAGCACATAATGATATTTTTCTATGGATACTTAAGTACATGAAATATAACATGTTAAAAGATTGTTAGAATTCCCATGCATAGACCTCGATGTTTAATCAATTAACCGCACTTTAAGAGCTTTCTATAGTTTGCTGAATCAACACACTCGGTCGTCAAAACTCAAGCTGGATTTTATATAATACGTACGTCATTTCCTACGTCGATGAAATATATATGGAATGATTTGAGGCCTCAAGCAAGCTGGACGAAGCAAATAGTATAGTGAAGTGAAGCAAGGACCTGAGCGTGTAGAAGGAGTCGAAAACAATGGCGAAGCCGAGGTCAACGTCGGCAATAGAGGTCAGGTTGAAAGGTCAAGCAGGTCGTCCGTCAGGGACAGCAATTCCAAGAACTCTTCTCAAATCCTATCTGCGCCTGTTAGATAGATGTGAAGATCAAGCGAGAGCGACATGATAAAATAGCTTGATCAAAGTCAGATAATGGCGACGATCGAGCAGTCAAGAGTAGCAGGGGAAGAAGCTTTCTTCATCCTGCTACTTCACCCGCACCATACATGACGAGAGCATTTCAGGTGAAGATCAAGTTTGACCAAACACTCAAGTTCGTGTGTCAAATTCAACGAGGCTTTCAATATGGTATGGTAGATTACATGATTTATGGTGGATATCTATATGCCCATTGGAACTGATGGCCATGTTGTGCAATTATTTAGTTTTCCTTTTGCAAGTATATCCTTGTTGATGTTGTAATAATGGAACTCTCATTTTAAAAGTGATCCATGTATCCTTTTGGAGTGATATTTTCTTATGGTCATTGATTTACCATGCATGAATCGGTAACGGTTCGATCGTGCTACCAAATGTTGCAGACTTTCGCTACACGACCCGTTCTGTTACAAGATTTGTCATGGGTACCAAAAGAATGGGATTAAATGATGGTAAAAAAATTAAAAAGAATTGGATCGCAGAGAAGGTGTAATGTCTTGATCAACTTATTTGGATTCTATTTTAGCCATTGTATAGGGCTTAAAGAGTCAAATTTAACACAATCAATTTCATGTCATTTAGAGGTCGCTATGAATTGTTAGAAAAATTAGCATTTCTTAAACATATATTAACTCGTAACCTCCATCATTATGACTAATTAAACACGATTAAGGAGTTTAATTATGATTAAGCTACTAAATATCATTACAAAAATAAGCATGATTAGTGTAGGTTGTTCATAATCATGGTTATTAACCTTGATTAGCATTAATTACTTATGACTAACACTAATTAAGCTCCATTAAATATTGGCATTATGATGTACATGGGCATTATAGTCGATGGTTTTCATGATGACATGAAGGGATATTAAATTACCATGTCATCGTATTTCACAACAAGTTGTGCATGCACTCTTGTCAATGACTAGCACCCCCTCATTCTCACCCATTCATTCCGTACTCAACCCCATACAAAAGGTTGAGAGGCTAAGAGATGGGGAGGAAGGTGAGGAAGAAGTGCAAGCAATACATTGCCATAAAGAAGAGTCAGGAGCAAGGTAAAAGCTATTCTTAAAATACTATGGGTAGAAGTGTTGGACATGCGAGCCCACTGCGAGCTATTAAGCAATGGATATTATTGCAAATATCATTCCTTAATCTGAAATGAAGAATAATTTATTTGCATAATAGATCCCTTAGTATAATTAGGGTTATGTACCATGGCCATCTTAGTGATCATACATCTGTTGATTTAATTATTGAATCATAGAGGTTGATGCTTGGATGAATATTTAAAGAGTTAGATTGAGGACTCATCAAG
Organism: Ottelia alismoides; assembly: GCA_037367405.1. Lineage (NCBI taxonomy): Eukaryota > Viridiplantae > Streptophyta > Magnoliopsida > Alismatales > Hydrocharitaceae > Ottelia > Ottelia alismoides. Next base: position 413,061 of record JAZKJV010007223.1, read on the forward strand.
CACCGTCAAATGATTATTAATAGATGATCTCCAGCATGAGAAGGAGCTGACAATCCTTTCTCTAAAGGATGATATCTTACCGACTTCTTGATGCAAGTCCTCTACATAGGAATAGAGATTTAGAGGTGTTAGATAAGTTAGGTCAAAGAATTGGCTTAACAAGATCGAGACAATCAAAGACCTATGTTGTATGCTGTCACGATATAGGCACACGTCCTCTGACCGACGACAGATGTGTTATCATATATATGAGTATGTACATTTGGCAGACCAATATATTGAAAACTTAATCAAGGTCTATATACCGATGCGTTGGTGTGCATACAAGGGCATATGAGTAATACGATCTCTCAAAAGGATCATACAGGTTCATTTACTGAATCGGAAGACATGAGCTCACTCATGAGATATTGGGAAAGATCAAATTCTATGCAGGGTCGTCTCGTAGCTTGACAAAATTTGTAGGTTTGATATATGCTTTTGGAAAGTATATGAACAACATCTGGGTATATATATGCTTTTGGAAAGTATATGATCGATACCAACTTCCAATAGTCAAATGAGAAACTTAATGATAAAATCCTGATGGAGAAAGTCTAAAAGAGATTTAAAACTTCGGGTTTATTCTAGGTCTTGCAGTATGCATGATGTACAGGTATTAGGAATACCTAAGGGTGGTATGATCATAAACGATTGTATAACCATGATGTTTCCATTCCGAGGGAGTGATGAAACAGGTCTGGATTTTAGTAACTCCTCTCATAGAGAAGTAATATGATCTAAGTCCAAATGTTGGACCTTGATATGAATGTGATTCAGATACAATGAAAAAATTAGATTTGCGGTCTTGATTTAATCAAGCATCTATGAGAGTTCCGCAAGATCATGATTTGAGATATGATCTCAATATCAAAGTCACTATAAGTGGAACAATACAATCGCATTATTCTTGAAAGAGTTTACGAATAATTCATTGTTGGTAATGTATCCGAGCATTGGGAAATGGATAATTAAATGTGATTTAATTATCGCCATAGTTGCATCATTGTCGTTATGCTGTCGGATTGTTTACTCGTGGATATTTATCTCCTTCAGTGTGCCTCCCTCGTGAAGAAGACGTCAGATCTTGTGAGATGAGATCAGGAGATTTGTTGCTTGGATTTTCAACATGGATTGCGAGGAGTACGCGTCTCATCAACGCGCTCGCAAGCGTCTCCTCCGTCGGATCCGACTTGAGACAAGAGGTCTCTTCCTTTAGAGACTTGGTCGCAACCAAGCTTCAAGAGATAAACCTATTACTTGTATGTGGTTTAGATGAAATGATCCAAGAAGTGTTCTTGTATCATGTGATTTCATTGTTTCAAAATTTTTAAATCCTGCTGCCTCGAGCGACTAGTACGACTAGTCACTCCCAAACGCATACGATGCAATCCTCATGATTCCGTGATGCACTTAAGGATCTTCCAATATCCTTCAAGTGGTATCAGAGTCATAGGTCGGAGGTTTTGGATACGATCCATAAACCTAAGACGACATGCGCACTTTAGGGTTTGTGAACTTTCATTGCATTTTGTTCACACAACCCTATTTTGTGTGATTTTTCCACCCTGTTTAAATTATTTAAATTTGAAATTATCATTTGGATAATGTCTCCCATTAAGTAAGGAAATCATGGGACTTGAGTTTGCATGATTTGGAATCTGATTGCTCAAGTTATAATCTTTGTAATGAACATGTATCTACTGTTTCGGGGATGGCGAATCTTGATATAATTAAAGAGTTAATTACGATTTTGAAATACCTAAAAATGCATGCAGATCACTTGGGTTCTGTTGTAAATCAAACTAGCAAACTATAGAAACTTATTTGCTTGATTTGGATTTAAGTTGATTGAGATATGCTATGTAGGGGTCACTGCTGAAAATTACTTTTCCAATCACGAAACTTGTGATTGTCATTCAATTAAATTAATGAAAATTATTGTTAATTTCTTGAAATAATTATTGATGAATATTTATGAAATACTTAAAGATGATGATTGTTTCCTTGAATGACATTGACCACAACCAACTTGATTAGATACGATCTAGATAACAATCGATTACAACAATTTTAACCATCAAATTGCTTGAATATGATTGGGGATTTGTTTAGCAAATCTTCTTATAGTATTAATCAAAAGTATTTTGATAAATACTATATGGTATAACTTCGATTGAAAGACTAATTATCATCTCAAGAACAAAGTGATCAATTGGCATTATCCTGATCTGAGACAGATATAATGTTTAATTGGGGAGCATTTAGGTAGCAAGTTGCTCCTTGAAGTCTGTCCCACTCCCGTCGGAACTGACCATGATAATGGGTAAGGAAGGGATAATGTTTGAAGGGATCATGATGTTTTTTTCTAATTATTAAAATTCGAATAATACATATTTGAGATAATACTATATTTCAAGTAACAATAGAGTATGTTTATTGGATATTAATTAGATCATTGATTTAATATGATTAGATTAATTAGAATCCAATTAAATCTAAAACACTCTATTATGAATATAATTGTTATTTTCCTTGGAAGAATTAATTATGTGAATATTATTCATAATAATTAATCAGACTTTAAACGTGATATGTGGGATCACATAAGTGACAGCCATGGTCTCTCGTCAAGGTAAAGGATTCCGTCGTCGTGGATTGTATGTAGGAGATGCATGTACGAAGTGATAGCTTCTACATACAAGCACATCTGGATCGAGCTCTTTTCTTAGTGATCCTAATATCGACTCCTCATACTATTGGAGAGATATTGGATTGCGCATAGCAAGTTCTAAACTTGTTGATGATTGGTTCAATTAACGACGGCTCAACATCACCTTAGAAGTAGTGGGCTTGGGTGTTAAAGATCGAATTGGGAATGCAAGTTGGACTTACTAGGAAAAATGCGTTCCCGCTTCTTTTTATCTGGGTTGCAAGTTCTCATATTATTGGGACATAACAAAGGTAAGAAGGAGACCCTAGATCTTGCTTGAGATATAATGATAAGTATATCTCATACATTGAAAGTGATTAAGGGAACGAACTTTCAATGTTAACAAGGCAAGACAAATTTGATATAAAAATTCCTAAATCAAAGTAAAATATATATATATATTTATGCAAATTTCTTATTTGAGATAATCCTTCATTAAACCTACTCAATAATAACCGGTAAAATATCATGGATTGGATCCATGATCAAGATGTTGTACTTGCAGTTGGGCACACAATGTATGTGGTTGCAATGTGCAAGATTCCTCATAATAATGAGGAATGACAATTTAATAGACAATAGGACAACAACATAGGGTTTGTATGTCTCTATAGTCTTGATCTCTCATTGAATGTACCTTGGAAGTGACATGTCGATGATGATCGTAATTGTCAAATAATCCTTATAAAAACCGAAGAAGATGTTCTAGAATACATATGTGATCTCTACATTTATTCATGAATGGCATGGATTACTGTTGAAAAGCGAGAAAATGGGAGTCGCTAAATAATGGCCAGATAAATCAGGCTCACTGTCGTTGAGGCAGCTACTCGAATCCTCTTGTTGTTTCAACAATTAATCCACACAGATAATTAAGAAATTAAGAGAAAAGGTTAAAATTTATTATACCTACTAAGAATGTAAAGTTTCAAGCAAGTAGGGGTCGAACACAAGAAGCAATGGAGTAGAGTAGGCAAGATAAGGAATCAAAGCACGATTATCACTCAACTGCTTAGCCAAAATGATTTTTTGTGGGTTTTAATTTTTAATGTTTTTTGTTGTATTTTATTTTTGTTTTATATTTTTTGTATTTTATTTTTAATTTTTAATTTTATATTTATTTTTATATTTTTAGATTTTTATATTTCCTTTCCTTTTAAATATATATAATATAGCTATATATAGGATATATGTACAATGTAAGCTAAGATAGATATAAATAATAATAAAATAGATAAAATAAATAAAATAAAATATTTTTGGATTTTAAACATTTTTTATTATTTTTATGATTTATTAGATAATTTTTCTAATTTCTATATATTTTAAAGTAAAAAATACCCTAAATCAGGGTTTAATTAAATAGGCTGAATTATAATTGAGATAAAATATACAAAACAGTATCAAAATTTCTCAAAATTAATTTAATATAAAGATAATGATATAAAAAATACAAAATAGAAAACACAATTTCTCGAATTTATAGGAATTTTATATATATTTATAGGTGTTTTCAGTTTTTTTTAATTTTTAAGAGTATTCTTTTCATAATTTTTTTGAGATTTTTGTCTGGAGTTGTAAAATAATTAAATAAATAAGAAAATTATTTTTTAAAAACTTTCTATATTTTTTGGGATTTTATAAGCTAGTTAGGGAATAAAAAGTCTATTTTTAATTTTTATAAAATAGGAAAAAGGTCCAATACTACAAAATAAAAATGTGGCGTGCAATTAGAATGCAACGGGGACTTAGTCCTATTTTTGTGGATTTTTCGAGAAAATGGATATTTTAAATAAATAGAAACAACAAAGAGAAGCTACATTAATAGCAGGGATATTTTTGTAAATAAAAAATATATGGGAGCCAATCTGCAAATTTCACAAAAATGTATAATTACAATAAAAAGTTCCTAGGCCAAAGTAAAATACATAAAGTTCCAGGGGTACGCCTGCAAAATTACTACCTCACGTGGGGGTCACGTGAGGTGACATGGCTTGGACCTGGATGCAATTAGCAAAAGTCAAGGGGCTAAGATGCAATTATTACAAGAATTATAAGCTGCAGATAAAAGCTTGAGTGCTAAATCTTAAAATACAAAAAGGGACAGATTTAGAGTGCAAAATACGTCGCCAAGCAATGGTTACGATGTGGTCACTTATCCACATGTCAGTCTCTCAACAGTGGATAACGCTTCGTCCTTGAACGCTTTGGATTATATCGTGGATCAAATCTGACGGTCGATGGAGGCGTAAATCTAGTGGTGGCTATGCATTCTAGAGTTGTCCCTCAATCGGACGGTGTAGAGGAGGTGTGGAAGAACACCGCCTTGGTGATGTTCGATCTGACCTCCTTCCCTCATTCGCCGTACCCAGAAGCCTGGGAATGGATCAAAACATTCCTCGGGTTCTTCCGCTCCTGTTGATGGTCTCAAAAGGGGTAACAGATCTCTGGTCAAGTCACACGAAGTAGCGGCACCTGGGGTGTTCTCCCGAGGTTCGATGAGGCCCAAAAGGTCTCCTTTATTGTATTTGCCAGCAGGAGATAGTTGGGGGAACCAGAAATGAAGCTGTTGGGAGCTTCAATGGGCCAAGGGAGCGAAGGTGGTGCGGATGGGGCTCCTCCGATGAGTGGCGGAGGAAGAGGAGCAGGCAACTTGTTCTGTGCAAGAACAAGGGGAATGGAGGTGTGGTGGATGATCATAAGGCGGAGGGGAAGCGAGTTGGGGTGATAATCACAACGTATCAGTTCTTGGGTAGTCAGAATGCAGTGGCGGAGCGAGAGCTCCGGTGAGGGTGAAGTGCACAAAACAGGGTGAAATACAAAGATTGAATCTCAAAGTATGCTAATCCTAGACTAATGTAACCCTAAGGATTACAGAAAGGGAGAGAGATAGGAGCTTACCGGTGCGAAGTGCTCCAGATGGAGCTACGACGGAGCACGGTGGAGAGCAACAGATCAGACCATAGTTCGATGTAGATCTCCACGCCAAGAGCTTGGACCAACTCCTGTTGTCACCAGGACTGTGATTCAAGGCTCAGATCTAGGGTTAGGAGGCGGAAGAGGGACCAAAAAGGTGAGGTTTGATGGAGGCGATACTTTATACATGTGGTGGAATGGGGTTGAAGATTTAGGGAGATCAGGCGACACAACTATCCGTTCCTCGAGGAATCGAGTAGGCGTGATAGTGCAAGGATCGGGGTCAAAAACCCAAGAAGAAATCATCCCACAATATCGAACAAACCAGGCTCCAAAAATCAAAAAAAACGAGGTCAAATGAGGTTCTGACAGGGTACAGATCTGGGGAGGAAAGTTGACCGAGGTCAACTCTTGACTCCCCCTAGTTGGTCCACGTGGACCAATAAGAAAAGGGGCACATAATAAATTATTCAAAATTTGATAATAAATAATAAATTATTTTATTAATTTAAAGTTATAAAATAAAAAATGTTTCTTATTTTCTTTATTATTTTATTATGATTTTTATCTATTTTTTAGAGGTATATAATTACGAGTCCCTTTTTAGGGTTAATATATATGTATATTTATCTATATTTGGTTTCTTTTATTTTTATTTGTAAATTTGATTTTATTATTTTATTTCATTATTTTATAAATATATAAGTTATTATTATATACTTAAATATATTTTTATTATATTTTTGTTATATATTATATATGCTTAATTAAATAGGTATATTATTTATATGGGTATAGTTATAGGTATTTCATCTATGTATTCTATATACATATTTTCTTTTAGTGTTTTATTTATGGTTTCATTTTAGTTTTAATATGTACATATATTATAAATAATATTTATAAAATCATAAAAAATATAAAATTATAAAAATAATAAGTAATAAATAAAATGGTTACTTTAATCAGGTATAATATACAATAGGGGTCCAAAACCTAACTTTCACATCTTAACTCCAAAAAATATGAAACCACCTTTATTAAATAACTTATTAAAAGTTATATAAAGTGATTTTGATATATTTTGAGCTTTTATTTGGGAGATATGTGTCTGGGAAGTTGGGATTTTGAAATTTTATTCAGAATGTAACTTATACTCCGTATATTATTTTTGTATGAAATTATTTTTGGATTTTTCTATATTTTATTATCTACAACTTTCATGTACAAAGTTTCTTTATTTGATATATAAAAAGTGGAAAATAAAATAGGTCCCAAAAAATGAATAATTAATGCATAAACAAAAAGGATTTTTATTGTATTGATGGTTCTTATCTCCCCCTACTTTATTCCTTATCGACCTAGTCATCAAGATGCCTATGTCTTGAGATTTAGGGTCATAAAATATCTTTGATATTTTATTCTTTTTCTTTTCTTTTCTTTATTCTATAATTTTGGCATTAAATTAGTATTTTCTATAACATTTACACAACAGTGCATGGATGTTAATTTATGCAAATTAGAGGTATTTACATACATTTACTATGATTTTTAAGGCCAAAATGATAGAATAAAGGTGATGAAATAGAGATTCATCAACTACATAATACAGAATAGCGGCTTGATAAGAGATGACGTACTCAAAATGTTTGAGTACCTGCATGAATCTATGTCTTTAAGAGTTGAGATGGATGTATATATGATGAGTGTCATCATTTTACTATCTATACTCAAGTCTTTCATGATGCTTCATAATATTCATACTGTATGAATTGGATGAAGCATTTATAAATGTTGAAGTACTCTTATATTGAAGTCCCTTGTGGACATATTCAATGTAAGAGTTTCTTTGTCTTAGGCAATGGTCATTCATAGATGAAGGGAGTAAAATGAAATCATGGGTCTGACCCAAATAACAAGGAAAGCCAAAGAGTTGATTGTACTTCTATGACTTCCATATGACATTTAATGAGTTGGATGAATGCCAATACTGCATTAAGCCGATGTACTGATAGTATGACTATCTAGATTATCTTGGATCCTTGGAGAAAGTACCAAGATAGTGCATCAAAATAATATATATCTACATATCATTATTGAAATTGTCTTACTTATTTTGGATAAGATTAAAAGTCTAATAATTGTATCTCATTCTTCTAATGACATTTGCAATTGGTTGATATGTTTTAGAATACTAGAATATTTTATCATAAGGTTTGATTGTCATCCACATTGATGTTGATGCAATTGTTGCAACAATCTATATTGGATAGATAGACTTCATATTTTCAGTGGGAGAGCCCTTGGTCTTAGAGAATATCTCTATGATCTAGATATTAGAATATACTCATTGTTTATTTCTAAATGTTGGAAATGAACATATATTATAGAATATACCTATCGTAAAGAGTTGTAATGGATAATATTTCAGATAGTAATCTAACATCTAATGGACTCTACTAAACTAGAATATTAATGAATAGTATTATTTCTAAATACTGAAAATTAAACCTTAAAAGATCAATAGGAGGGTGAAGATCATTTGACAATGATCTGGCATCAAACCTTGGACATAAGTCTATTGATGAGATCAATAAACTAGTAAGACTTGAAACTTTGTAATGTCTGAAATTTCAATTCTTACATACTTGTGGATATTGTATTCAAGTAGAAATTATCCAATACACCCTTCTTTGGGAATGGTGTAAGATGTCAAGGTATTCAAGATCTCATACATATTGATGTATGTGGATCATCTATACCATAATAAACATTGATGATATGTGATATCATTTGATGATTATTTGTGATATGAGATTGCTTCCCTTCACCTTAGAAAGCTTTGAAATGTCCAATGATTTATAATTTTTGTTTGGAACCAAAGTTTGAAGGAAGATGAAAGAATTTGATCCAATCAAGGTAGCAAGTACCTATAGATTAATCCAATGAATACCTTATGGAGATAGGAATATCATTCCTATCTCACTCCTGCTAATACTCCTTAACTCAATAGAGTTGTAGGGAGATACAACGGGAACATGTGTGACATGATTTGATCAGTGATGAATCTTAGCATAATTACCTCTTAGTTTCTAAGTATATATGTTGTAAAGATTACAATATATATCTTTAATAAGATTCCATGCAAATCTAAACATGAACATCCTCATAAGCTATGGTTTGGAACCTAGCCTAGTGTTTGACACTTTAGGATTTAGCGTTGCTTAGTCCATAACTTTATCATGGATGCAAGCAAGCTGGAACCTTGCACCAGAGAGTGCTACTTCATTAGGAATATAAACGATGGTATTGGATACCTTTATGACCTTGAGATTCTTAAAAGATTTCATCTCTAAGGATATGATTCTTAGAGGATGACTTTCTTGAGATTCAATATGAAAATGAAGTGAAAGAACTCATTTAGTATTGAGAAGATAATGAGGCTCCTGAATTTGGAAGCTAAAAGGACAATTAAAGACGAAACACTAATACATCTTCAAATGAGTTTGAGGATGGATTCCATATGTCAGTTAAGTCTGACAATGATCTGACTTCATGTGATGAAGCTTCTGAAGATCATGACATGGAAAGACGGATGTTAGCAATAAAGTCTAAAGTAGACTTCATATACAAATGTTGTATATGGACCCTCGAGGATCCACCTATATGGGTAAGACCCGTTAAGATGCAAATGGATCTTCAAGAGAAAGAGGGAACCTGATGAGAAGGTATGGACCTTTAAAGTACTGCTCGTATCCTCAAGATACACACAGAAAGAAGACATCGCTTGCTATGATACTTGCTTTCTAGTGACGATGCTTAAACTCATCAAATTATTGCTAACTATAGCTACACAACTTGACTATGATATCTTCAAGATGGAAGTCAATATTGCATTCCTCTATGGATACCTCTCCAAGGATATTCATATAAAGTAGCCACAGGGCTTCATAGTTGAGGAAGGCAAGATGTGCAAGATAAAGGAACTCCATCTATGGACTCGAATAAGCTTCTTGTATTCGGAACAACAGATTTGATGAAATTATAAAGGTTGTGATTTCCTATAAAATCTTGATGAACTGTGTGAAGCTTAGAGGGAGTACCATTGTGTTCATCATGCTAAATGTAGATGATATCCAAATCACGTGGAATGATATAAGGATAATAATAAGTGTTTTATAGATTGGCTACTCCATACCTTGAGATATGATCTCAAGGATACCTCTTAGATTTTAGTTCTGAAGTTGTTCAGAAACAAAGAAAAGAGGGTATTGGGACCGTCACATTAGTGATACACTTTGGACATGTTCCATTTTCTGGAAAATTCCAAGAAAGGCTTCTTTTCCTTAAGATATGGTGCTGACCTATCTAAAGGGATAACACCTCAAAGAGTTGAGGATGTGAATACCAAAGCTATATGCTCTAGTGCATCAGCTTTGGGAAGCTCAGTGTATGCTAGATATGTACGAAAGCCAGATGTCTGCCATGCAGTGGGAGTAGTAAAATGTTACTAATCTTACTGTAGAGATCAAACACTAGATTGATGATGAATCTACGATTCTTATTCTTTATTATTTTATTTTAACTTTATCTTTTAGCAAAATCATCTATAAATACCTGTAAATACAATAAATTAACATTGTGCATGTCATTGTTAATAGCCCGTAATTAACACCTATTTTCCAAAAAAATAATAAAATAATAAAGAGAAGAGAAAAAGAAGGATGTATATGGAATAAATACAGAGTGACCCAAACAACAAGAGAAGGTCTAGACTTGACCTGATCGACAAGAAAACAAGTAGAGAAAAATAGGGTACACTGTGTATTAAACACACCACCTACACTTGTAAAAATAATTATTTATATTTATTTTGACAAAATATAAATATATTATTATTTTTTAACACTTGTGTAAAGTCCTAATAATAATATAGAAAGCAAATAAAAATCAAGAAAATACAAAATAAAATTAAAATCTAACAATTCATTGTACAAAAGACACTTGTGTGGATACCCTACCTATTTATTTAATACCATAATATAAATTATAAAATAAAATAAAAATCATTTTATACTCCTAAAATTATTTTAAAAATAAATAAAATACAAAGTAAAAAGTATTTTTGTAAAAATAATAAAATAAAATACATGTATATAATATATAGGTATCGTATACCTGTACATAATACTATATATACCTTAATAAATTGATTTATAAAAATAATTAAAAATCACATAAAAGTAGTTTACAAAGTAATAAACATTTTCTATTTTATTCATTTTTTTATTTTGAAATCATTTATTATTTTATTTGTAATTATTTTTATCTCCTTGTTTTGTCTTCTAGCCTATTCTGTCTGTTTCCTCGACTGCTTCTGATTGGTCCACCTTGGTTTCGTTGACCAGGGTCAAGAGGTCCCCCCTCCTTCCTTTTTCTCCAGGTGGGTATCGCACCATTTTATCCCTATTGAAAAGTGAGAAAATAGGAGTAGCTAAATAATGGCCAGACAAATCAGGCTCACTGTCGTTGACTCGACTCCTCGAATCCTCTCGTTGTTTCAACAATTAACCCACAAAGATAATTAAGTAATTAAGAGTAAGAGTTAAAATTTATTATACCTTACTAAGAATTTATAATGGCAAGCAAGTAGGGGTCGAACACAGGAAGCAATGGAGTAAAGCAGGCAAGACAAAGAATCAAAGCACAAATTATCACTCAAATACTTAGCCAAAATGAACTTTTCGGTGGGTTTTTATTTTTTTAATTTTTTTTTTATTTTTCATTTTTATATTTTGATTTTTTGTTTTTATATTTTCCTTTTATATTTTTAAATTTTTATATTTCTTTTTCTTTTAAAACATATAATATAGCTATATATATTGTACATATAAAGTAGGCTAGGGTAGATATAAATATTAATAAATTAGTAAAAATGAAGAAAATAAAATATTTTTCGGATTTTTAAATATTTTCAACTATTCTCGTGATTTTTTAATATTTTTTAGTAATTTTTATATATTTTTAAAGTAAAAAATCCCCTAAAATATGGTTTAATTAAATAGGCTGAATTAAAATGGAGATATAAAATATAAAATAGTATAAAAAAATCTCAAAATTAATTTTAAGATAGTAATAATAATATAGAGAAAAATATAAAATAGAAAACACAATTTTTTGAGTTTTCTTTTTAAATTTTAATTAATATTTATATTTTTTTAATTATTTTAGTATTTTTAATTTTTAGAAGTTTTCTTTTGTAATTTTTACTGATTTTTGGTCCGAAGGTTAAAAATACATAAATAAATAAAAATAAATTTTTTTGAAAATTTTTCCAAATGTTTTTATATATTTTATGGGTCTTGTAGGCTAGACAGAGACGAAATAGGGCTCTTTTGTTTTTTAAAAAATATTTAAATGTCTAAAAATGGAATACAAAATTATAACATGAATCAACACATTAACCAGTATCTATCATAATTTTTAGGGTTTTGTAGAGCACAAATGATATTTTAAGTAAACAGAGGCAACAAAAAGAAACTATAATACTGTCAGGGGTATTTTTGTAGATAAAATAAAGTTTGAGGTCTTCTCTACAATTTTTCCAAAAATTTCTAATGCAAATAAGAAGTTAATGGACCAGCTACAAATATCCAAATCCGCGAAGGGCAACCTGCAAAAATTACCATGCTCACGTGTACAGACACGTGAGCTACACTAGCGGGGACCCGAATGCAAATAAAGTTATTCTAGGGGATTTATTCTAGAAGCTTTCTCACAAAATGTCCAAAAATATATATATCTTATTATATAAAATTTCTTGACCAAATAATAATATCCTAAACCCAAGAGGGTTTCATTGCAAATTTCCTTATTTTGTCAGATGACTCAACGTAGGACTAAATGTAAATCAACTAAAGAGGAGGGACTAGATAATAATTATTACAAAGCTAAATACGTGGTAGATGAAATTTTGAGTACTTATAATAAAATACAAAAAATGCCTAGGTGTATATGCAAAATACCCACGCTAAGGCATGGATCCAACAACAATGCGAGCTCCATTTGGACACGTGTCGTGTCCTCCTTGCACGATGGCAATTCAGGGCAAATGATTTGGATTAGATCCCCTAAAGAGAATCGACATCCTGGCTTTCTAAATCTTACGGCATCTGGACGATCTGGCAAGCCTCTTCGATCCGACGGCTGGGACCTCCCTTGGAAGAACATGGAAGATCCCGAACGAATTCAAACTTCAATCGCCGGTATCTTCCTCCTCCAACCATCTCAGAGATCCTTCAATGCACAAAAGTCTCCTAGGGGTCGTGGAAACTAGCAGCTAGGCACGGACGAACCCTAGAACATCTCTGTCGAGCCCTCAAGATCGGGGAAGGCGAGGTGCTCCAGGAACCTGGCTTCCTCCAAAAATCGACCCACCAAGGGGGTCCTTGGGCCTCCAACACCTGAAACGAGTCTCAATGAAGAAAAACAAGAGGACTGGGGGTCTTATAGTTGAAATGGATGGGGGGTTGTCGGGTGGAAATCACTGGAGAGGTGGCAGAGTGGGTGACCCAAATCGTTAGATCTGTGCAAGATCTAAGTGACTAGAGGTGTGTGGGGCGGAGAGAATGCGAAGGGGGAGATGATGGAGGTGCAAGTGGAAGCGGAGCGTGGCTAGGATGATCGGAATGAAGTGGCAAAGCTGGGGCTTCAGCGAGGGAGCAACATGGAGGATATGTGGATCAATCGAGACTTAGCCCAAAATAAGATGCTTTATACACTACATCTATTCTAAAGAGTAGAAAATTAAAGACAGAATATAAGCTCATCGGCCGCGGGCACCAGGAAGCGAACTGCGGCGGAGCACGGAGACGGAGCAGTGGAACTGCCTCAATTCAACGCCAATCTTCATGTGTAAGAGCGGAGGAGACTCCTGTTGTCACTAGGATCCCTTCAAAGGACTCAAAGATGGGTGTAGAAGGTGGAAGAGGGATCAAGAGTTGAAGTTTCGACCGAGGTGGGATTTTATGTGGAAGGTGGCGAGGGGTCCAAGGGCGAGAAGACGCAGGTGAGGCAGCGATCCAAAGCCCAAGGATCAGAGATTTAAATTTCACAAAATTTCGGCAAAATTTCGTCGAAATTTTGATTTCGATAGGGAGGGTCTTTCGAAACACACACATATGTGTATATATATATCGATTTCCCTGATTTCGACCGAAATGGGTCGAAATATCGGTGATTTTTTGACATTTCGACCTATATCTGTCGAAGTTCATGTTTTCAGTTCAAATTTTCTCAGATTTCGATCGATATGGCAAAATTTTGCTGATATGATCATTTTACTAACTATTTACCAATTCTCTATATCAAAACACATCATGATTTATGTATTTTGTTTTGAGTTGGGGGTGATGCCCCCGTACCCTCGCAGGGGGGCCAACATGGGCCCCCTAGCCCCCCAGGCTCGCTGACCGGGAAACGAGTCCCCCGTTCTGGTAGGGTATGGTGCAATAGGGGGGATGCATACAATGTTTCTTCAACATAGGGAGCTTCACCTCCCCTTGTTTTGGCAATGGAGATGAAACAACTCTATAGATTCTAGAGATCCGCTATAGCTTCTTTGCTTCATTCCTTTTGTCATTTATCTTTGTAAAATATATCATCTTTTCTATAAGTATGTAATTAATTATGTAATTCACTAGAACTGTATGATATCTATCAGTCAGCTCAATGATATGCCCTGATATGTGCGATATAAGGCATATGGATGAGAGATATGCGTGATATAAGTGTGCATATGTTAGCTATTATTGTTTTAAGAACTTGGATTTATTAATATCCATTTCCAATATGTATCAATCAATAATCAGTCTTAACAGTGAAATGATCGATAAGACCGATATGACCGATATGTGCAGTATAAGGCATATGGATGAGAGATATGTGTGATATAAGTACGCATTTGTTAGCTATTGTTGTTGTAAGAACTTGGATTTAATGATATCTATTTCCATAACGTATCAATCCATAATCAGCCTTAACAATGAAATGATCGATATGACCGATATGTGCGATATAAGGGGCATATATGAGCAATATGTATGATAAACTGTATATTTGTGGGCTATTTATTGTTGTAAATAACTTAAAAGATCTTAATTTGCAAAAAAATGGTTGAAAATGACTTTTTGAGTCATTTTTTACATTTTACACCAAAACAGTCAAAATTTCCCGAAATTTCACCGAAATTTCGGTATTAGGGGTGACCGAAACGAAATCGAAATCTCGAACCTTGTCAAGGATTAACTATGGCGTGAATCACCAATGAATGAGGCACCAAAGTGCAGAAGAAATCTACCCAAGTCGATGCTCGGATCAACTAGGAAAAAAGTGAGAAAAAGGGTCACACCGTAGGTCTGACAAGCCTAGGACAATGGGCAGAGAGTTGACTAGAGTCAACTGACACCGCGTCCTGGTTGGTCCACGTGGACCAACCACGAAAAATCATCTTGGAAAATATTTAAAATTTTGGTATTAAATAATAAACGATTTTATTAATTTTAAGTTAGAAAATAAAAAAATATTTCTTATTTTCTGTATTATTTTATTATGATTTTTATTTGTTTTTTAGAGGTAAATAATTATAAGTTACTTTTTAGGGTTTGAATATAGGTTTATTCATCTGTGTTTTCATGTCTTTTATTTTTATTTTGTATTTTTGATTTTCTTATTTGAGTTTATTATTTTATATAATTATAAATTATTTTTATATACTTAAATATATTTTTATTATATTTTTTAATATAATATATACACTTAAATAAATAGGTATATTAAATACATAGGTAAGTATATGTATTTCATCTATATGTTTTATATGCACATTTTATTTTAATGTTTTATTTATTATTTTACTAAAATTTATATGTATATATATTATAAATAATATTTACAAAATTATAAAAATATAAAATTATCATAATAGTGAAGAATAAATAAAATGAATAATTTAATCGGGTACATTATACAATAGGGGTCCAAAACCAGACTTTCACACCTTAACTCCAAAAATATATGAAACTACCTTCATTAAATAGCTAATTAAAAGTTATATACAACTAAAGGTGATTTTGATGTATTTTGAGTTTTTATTTGAGAGATATGGCTATGGGAAATTGGGAATTTGGAAATTTATTCATACTATAACTTTTACGCAGTATATTATTTATGTATGAAATCAATTTTGTATTTTTATATACTTTATTATCTACAACTTCCATGGACAAAGTTTCTTTATTTGAGGCATAAAAAGTAGAAAATAAAATAAGTCCCAAAAATGAATAAATAATGAATTAATAAATTGGAATTTTATTGTATTTTGGACCCTTATCTCCCTACTTTATTCCTTGTCGACCTAGTCATCGAGATGCCTAGGTCTCTGGGTTTAGGGTCATAAAATATCTTTGATATTTTATTCTTATTCTTTTCTTTATTCTATGATTTTAGCATTAAAAATAATATTTTATACACAATTTACACAACAATGCATGAATGTTAATTTATGCAAATTAGAGGTATTTACATTTAAGGCAAAATGATAGAATAAAGGTGATGAAATGACGATTCATCATCTATTATACCAACCCGACTCCATCGATTAGGCCCTCGTTCCTTCGCTCCGTTTGAAGGATGCGGATCCCTGATCCACATCCGACGCCAAAATTGGGGATCCACATCTTAGTTCACGCACTCCCACTCAATCTTTCTCAAACCCAGGCTACCTATAAAAACCCACGCATCCCCTCATTTTCTGCCATCTCCGGCTACTCCACCACTTCCGTTGCGCCCAACCCTCCTTTTTTATAGTGACGGGAGAGAGAGAAAGGTTGCAGGCCGCATTTGGAGTCGAGTGCCCTAGGTCCGGCGACAACCTTGTCAAGCTCCTCCGCAAGGAGCGCCAGCCTCTGGCGACGCCATCCATTGAGGAAATCACCTCGGAGATCCTCGTTCTCCAACCCAGGCGACAACATAAATCCATAGGTAACATATTGAGCTTCGATTTCTCGCATTTAGTTCAATCTTCCCATCTTAAGTTTCGCATTAACCTTGATCATATTCACAGCATCACTACTCCATTACATATCCTGTCACTTCGCTCCGACTAACACACACCGCACTCGACTCGCCCTCCACTTCTCCATCAGGCTCCACAATCTTTTCATCGGTCCACTTACGGGTTGGAACGGAATTCAGGTCGACTCCGCCATCAGCCACTGGACCTGAACCATCCACCTACCCCTTCCTCTGTTTTCGTTGGTTCCATACCAGAACCCTTGGCCGAAGGTATTTTTGTCTCTGAGCTCTCGCCTCCTTTTGTAGGATTGAGTGTCAAAGAGCCTCACCTGGAGGATAAATCAATCAAAGAGCACTCCCAGGTTCCGCCGAGTAACAATCACCTCCAGGCGCCACCCTGTTGGGTCTCGAGCTTGATTGAAGATTCCCTGACACGCGGAGGTATCTTGTGGACCTGCTGATCCCATCTGAGGCCGATACGATGCCAGAGGAGGGAGATGCACGCAATCCGAGATCTCCTGTAGGGAGTTCATCGACTGTTCTTGAAGACATACTCTCTGTCATCCGATGAAGAACAAACATGAGGGAGCCATAGCCACCGTTAGATGAGGAGCAGCACTGAGTGTCAGATCCATCTCAGGATCAAATCGAGACCATCCAAGCGCGAAGCATCATCGGGAGATTTTAGTCGTCGATCATGTTAAGTGATTCTTTCCCCACCTTCTGTTGGCGCGCGATGGAGGGGTAACTTGTAACTTAGCCCCGACTTTTTGATATTTTTGGTTTAGTCCAATTAGTCTATATGGCCGCATAAATCATTTTGGATATTTTGAATCAGACCTTCTCGTTTACTTTATTTGCATTTTAGTTCAGTAAAGTTGAACTCGCGTGCTATTTCATGTGCTATTTTGGGTATCTTGCAACCATCTCCTTGAGTTTTGAACGAGTTAATGAAATTAGCAAATGTTCTAATGAATTGCATTTAAGTCCCTGAAGCACAGCTCCACGTGCGACACACGTTTTCTCTGGATAAATTGCATCCAACCCTGAAACTTAACCTATTTACATGTGGGTCCCTGTAAACTGTTTTTAACTTCTTGTTTTTATTTGATTAAATAATTAGCAAATAGCCCTAAAAATTCTACAAAAATACTTGTTAGCTCCTGCTTGCTTGTTATTTATGTGGTAATTTTGGTTTGCTTTATTGGTTTTTTTATAATTTTGAAAATTCAAAAAGTCATAAAAAGTGTCATGTTTGCGTTATAAAATTATAAAAATTTAAGAAATCTTTTAAAAATTCCACAAAAATTTTCTATAGTTGTATTTTGTTGTGTTTGATCTCTAATGCCATTTTTGTTTGAAAATTCCTTATAAAAACCCTAAAAATTGTAAACACCTAAAAACTTATAAAAAAATATATAAAATTATAGAAAAAATTCAAAAATAGTGTTTTCAGTTTTTATTTTTAGATTTTTACGTATAGTTTCTCATAAAAATACAAACCATGGATTTTGGGCATTTTAAGTATTTTTAACTTGCAAATTGCTCATGGATGTGCACTGTTTAGTATTTTTATCCCTGTTTGATTTTAAAAATTCAAAAAAAACATCCGAAAAATCCCTAAAAATTGTCAAAAATAATATAAAACCTATAAAATCTAATCATATTTTTATTATAATTTCCTGAGTATTTTTTGATAATTTGAAAAAAAATACAAAAATAGTGTTGTGTATGTCTTTCATTTGTTGTGCTTGTCACCTCTATTTGAAAACTAAAAAATTTGAAAAATTGAAAACAATTAAAGATGTTTTTTTCTAAAATCTGACTACTTAGTTTTTAAATCGTGCTTCTTATGTTTGACCCTTGTCGTTATACCAGGTAAATAAAATAGCGAGACTACTTACATTTGATTGATTTATCTTTAAGTGGTTTAATTTTCTTGTGATTGGTTCGATTGAGTGAGGACAACGACACTTTGTTTATTTATTCCACCTTAGTCGATCGTGAACCCTTGGCCATCAAAATGGCATCGTTATCGGGGAGCACGACTTGGTAGTTAGATTTTATTTTTTGTATCTATCTTTTATAATTGTTTTCTAACCATCTTCTGTTTCGCTTTTGGTGTGAGCCTGGAGGACGAGCTAGTTCGCTTTGGAGGGGCCCACATCTGAGGAGGAGCAGAGGAGCTAGTTATCATAGATATATAGATTTATTTTTGTAAACATTATTGTAACAACTTAGACCTTTCTGGACACTTGGATTATTCGGGATTTGTTTCGCCGATGCTGGTGCACTTGGGGAACCTCACCGTGATTTTTTATGATTTTTCACATTTATTTTCTATTTGATTCCAGAGGATTTGGCCCCAAGATTTAGGATTTCTATTTGCCTGAGTTCGGTAACTAGCTAGATCCAAACATCCTAATAGACTATTTGTTCCTATAGAATGTAATTTGACTTAGTCAAATTAAAAGAAAAAGTTAATTTGAATGGTTAAGAGACCACGCACCGAGAGAGACTGTATATAGCGCTTGCAGGACCCACTGTGGTGGGGCACTGATCGGCCTCTATATAAGACCGGACTTAGGTCTCTTTTTTGATTAATTAACTAAGAACTCTATAGAAATTACTCTGCTTAGGGACGATTTCCTCGTGCATCATATAAGTAGTTTTATTTATGTCTTTTAATTTATGCATGGATCACCCTGCATGTAGAGTGCCGGAACAAGATGCGCATCTCTATCTTTGCATGCATCATCGTATTTGATCGTGCATCGGCTTTTCTGTCTTCCTTCCCCGGTTTTCTTGGACTTCATTAACAAGGAAATAAGAAAATTTATTAGACGTTGCATTTATTCAGGAAAATGCATAAAAAAGTGACAATCAATAAAATATGGGAATGCTAAAGAAAACTTGATCTAAAATCGAATTTCACAAAAAAAACTTTATTTTGATGAGCTTGTGACTCCTGGAAATGAGGGAAAGGTTTGCAAGCTTGTTAAATCTATTTATAGATTAAAACAAACATCAACGCAGTGTATGAACACTTTGACAAATTTATTTTGTCATGTGGCTTCAAAATTAATGAATGCGATAAATGTGTCTATTCCAAGGTGAAAGGTGATGTGTGTATTGTCTTGTGCATATGTGTTGATGGCATATTGTTGTTTGGATCGCATGTGAGGATTATTAATGAGACTAAAGCATTCTTAAGTAGGAAGTTTGAGATGAAGGGCATGGTATTGTTGATGTGATCTTGGGTCTCAAACTAACAATGTTAGTTGATGGGATTGTACTTTCTCAATCTCACTATGTTGAGAAGGTACTTGAGAAATTTGGATATCAAGATTGCAAAGTTGCAAGCACTCCTTTTGATTCATCTAAAATGCTTTTTAAGAATAATAGTGGAGTACATGTAGCTCACTTAAATTATTCACAAGTGATTGAAAGCTTAATATATCTTGCAAATTGCACTAGACCTGATATTTCATTCTCGGTTGCAAAGCTGAGTAGATACACTAGTTGTCATGACCTTACTCACTAGGAGGTTGTGGATTGAGTACTGAAGTACTTGAAGGAACTATTTCCCTTAGTTTGCATTATTGTAGGCATCCATATGTACTAGAAGGATACAATGATGCAAGTTCGATGGGGAAAATAGAGGAGTCTGGGAGTAATGATGGTATTGTGTATGTCTTTACCATTGGAGGCGGTACAGTCTCTTGAAGGTATGTGAATCAGATAATTCTAGCTCTATCTACCTTTGAGGTTGAACTGTGTACTTTGGATAGTGCTGGAATTGAGGATGAAAGGCTAAGGGAAGTTCTTTCTGAAATTACCATGGTAGGTCAACCAGTTCCTGCGATCTCGGTAGATTGTGCCAACATGATCACAATTGCCAAGATTAAGAGTTCAGAGTTCAATCAGAAAACAAGAAGACATATACAAATCATACTTAAGACATTAAGGTATTTGGTGTCTCGAGGAGTGTTGTCTATAGATTTTGTCGGATCCAAAGATAACACGACAGATCCGTTGACTAAGGGACTTGATATATCTTTAGTCCTAAAGTCTAAGCTTGGGGATGGGACTGAGACCCATTGGGCGTTCCTATATAGTAGTAACCCAACCTATCTGAGTGGAGATCCCACAAAGTAGGTTCAATGTGGTAATAACAAGTTGTTTAGGGAACTATTTATCACTCTTATTTTAACGCTTATGCATGAGTGTCTTATCCCTGGAAGCATGAGTGTCATTTAAGTTACAAGTTTGGGAAGATCATAGGCTCGGAATGGGTCCCAGATTTTGAGTAGGATGTTAGCAGTGCATCCTTGGAGAACGCCGACTATGTGAGTATTACTGTGGAGTGCAATTAAAGGAAGATGGTCTTTTCATAACACACTCATGAAAACGGGATAAGGGTGCATGGCCTTTAAGAGCACCAATCCTGAAGATTGTACCAAGAACAATATTTTGTTGTTTTTTGTCGTATACTTTAGCACTTAGGTATGGAGTTCAAGACGTAGTTCACTTTATTCCTATTAAAGTGAAAGTAGTAAACTCGGGTAGAGATTCAAACCGTAAGGTACCTTTATTGAAAGCAAAGTGTGACAGCCGAAAGATGTTGAATCTCATTGAATATCTTTTCAAATGATGAATTCATAGAGGATTGTTGTATTTAACTCTATGTAATTAAGTTTTAACTTGGTAAACTTATATGATTACATTGGATTAACTATTTGGTTTCAGTTGGGAAACCAAATGGTATTGGAGGAAAGTCGGGAATTCTCAAATTTGATATAAGGGGAGTCTTGGTGGAATGTTAGTACCATATCTAGTAGTTCTAAAATTTTGGTGGACTTATATATGAGTTCACACCCAAGCTTTTGTAGCAATAGTAGAGATGAGGAATGGAGGACCACACACACACATGTATGTGCTTCGCTCTGCTCCATTTCTGACTCTGGCTCCAGCTTGGGCTCGGGAGAGTAAATTCAGATATCAGATCTCGATAATTTGCTACAGGTTTCTTTTTGCGAGTTGAATAAAATAATCCTACGGATTAGTTGCGATTCAACCCCTACAGAAATTCAACTTGACCCAATGGCTCTGACTCGGCCATTGTTTCAAAATCCGAAGAGACGCTCATTAAGTGGCTTTTTTGGAAGTCAAAGAATCACATGCTAGGTCTACTTATACATATCCTCGGATGCCCATTTCTTTCCAAACAAGAAAAGTTTCTCTCTTGCTCTTCGTTCTTCCACCGCGACTGTAATTTCATTATTCTTCTCTCAGTTGCGGTTCTCTGAGGTGCTTTCAAGGGCAATCTCGTTAGTGTGCATGGATGGCGATCATGTGTTGTTATATCCTGAGAGCGGATCGCTAGTACCCTTCGTACATGTATTGTAGGGGCGATACCCTCTCTATGGTCAATCCATTACATGGGTACTTCAGTGATCTCTAATCTAATCTATTTATTATTTTATTTATCTCAATCTGTTTATTGCTTTACCTTTCCTAGATCTCACCATAATATTTTATTCTATATAATAAATTGGTTCCTTTATGCATTTTGTAATCGGATTATGAATCGGAAATGCATGATTGTTCTCTTGTTAATTTCTAATGCATTTATATTGATTCATATGGATCTAAAAAATTAGTGTTTAATGTATGCCTTAATGATCCTCGTAACAACATCGAGAACCTTTGTAGAGAATGAGTTGGATTATGTTTATTGACGAAGTTATCGCAAGGGCGATTGAGCTTGACGTGTTGACGAAGAAAGCTTGTACATTTGTTATACACTGACATATGGCGATGGTGCCTTGGTGAGCAAAGCTTAATCTACATGTCAAGATGAGTTGATGAAAAGCTAGGGTAGGGTGACAACTTGGAGGGGGGAGAGAGATCAAAGGGGCAGGCCCTGGAGGGCAAAGACCAAGGGGAAAGGGTCCATGTGGCATTAGGTGGTGAGAAAACCCAGCTTTAAATTAATTACTAGGAAAATACCACCCGCGCTTCGTTGCGCGAAAGTATCTCTTATATATATTTAGTTCTTAAATAAATTTTCACAATGTTTTATTGCAAGAACTTCTTAATACTTTTGTTACAAAATTTTATATTTTACAAAATGAAGATATATTGATGCTTTTTTTCATCTTTACAAATCATTGAAACGTATGTGCTATAGATATGCATGATTATACCAATGTTAGAGAAAACCCCAAGTGATACAATAAAAGACATCATATGCTTGATATATTGATAAAGAAACATACACTTACATGGTTACTATTATGTCACCATATGTATACTATAAATTAAACTAATACACTTTTCCTTAAGATATATCTAAAAGTTAACATGATTACAATAAATATAATCGAGTCTACCTTAAGAAGCGAATGGAAATTAATGCATTTTTATCTATACTCTATTGCATTAATTTGTTCACATTTTGATAGGTGTATATTCTTGTATATGTTAAAATCAATACAAATACATACTACTTCATATCCATAAAAATATGTATATTATTCGTATATCCTATTTTATTTATATAAATATGGTTGTAGATTTATTTATAAATATTTGTAACAAAATTTCGTGCATTCTTTGATCATAATTAAATATGATTCTTATTGAACAAAGACATTTGTTATTTTTAATGTAAATGAATAATGAAATACATATATCTATAAGTTGATATATGAAATATTTTTGCTATTATTTGTGTTCTATTAGTATTCATTTTATATTCATACTAATTTTTAGAAGTACAATAACACTTTATCCATAGCTGTCAAATGCATATCTATAATTTAATTTTAGTTTAAGATGTATAACGATATGGTTACACTCGTATTTGTATGTGATCATTCATGTCTTAGTATATATACTCTTAGATATCAATGTTATCATCATATGCCAAAGGTAAATCAAAAGTATAAATTAACATCTTACTATAAGCATAGTCAGGTAGTTATTCGTGCAAATATAATTAAACTATGAGAATGAAGGAGTTCTGCTTAAAATATAAAAAATTATTAATTATAAGTTTCCCACTCTAGCGGTCGTAGTTAGCGATCTGTCTTGTTCAGGAATCGAACCCGCTCAGGATGTACATAAGCTTTCTGAGGACATGTGATGGGAAGAACCATATAGCCAACATGAGTAATAGTCATATTTTATTAATCTCCTCTTAAAAGATTAATAATAGAATTATGTGTTTAAATTTTTATAAAGATAATCATCCAAGGATAATCTTGTAATTAGCTTAAATTTGATACATTTTGAAAATAGATATTTATTTTGAGATTTTTTAGAGTTAATCTAAAAATTTGTCGTGATAGTTAAGACTTCAAACGTAATAAGATTCGTTCTTTTCATAGAAGTGACTATAGAATTTGGTGAGCTTTAAACATCAATAACGTAATTCTATTTTATAAACTATAATAAAGCAAAAATATCTGTTCATTTTTTATAGCTATTTGTTTATAAATTAAACTTGTATACATAATTATATAGCTACGCTTAGATTATATTAAATAAACTATGATAGGAATGGTCCTCTTGTATACAATACGTGCATTATGTTACTTTTGATTGTCAGTTAGCTTAGTTTTAGTATAATTTTGTTAGATATAAGAGGTATGAATTAAAGATAAATAACTATTAAAATCTAATTACGATCTGATGCTCCTAACTTTTCTATTTAACAGGATAATGATTTGAATATGCTCAATGTTAATATTTTTATTAGTAATCTAGAAATTTCAAACCTTAATGAAATTTAATGTAGAAAATTCAAACTTGAATGAAACTTAAACGTTCTTTTGTCTTAAAACCAACGTTATGATATAGTATGATTATACCCAAAAAAATATTTTGCCATAAAAAGTGTAGCTATTGAATGGAAGTAGTCCATCATTTTAAAAAATAAACCTGTATAATAAAATATATAAATATCACACTTTTACAATAATAGTTGTATTGTAAAATTAGAAAATAGCATTATCAGTTAAACCTTCATCACTTCTATAATTGAATGAGAATTCAAACTCTAAAATGAAGATGCATGCCCGTTAATGTCCCATTGATTATATATGTGGCCGTGTTATAGAACAATCACGGATAAGCAGCTTAATGCGGGAGTATGCTTGAAATATTTGGCAAAAAGATGGATGGATAACATATATCTTAAACTTGATATATACTAAAGCTGGATACTTTCAACTTCTTCTACTATAAATCATTATTTCTAATGCATTATGTGTATGTAGTATTAGTATATATGGTATTTCATAGTACTATGTGATCATTGTGGTATATTAGAATATGCACATTAAGTATATAGTATTGTATTCGGTGCATACATTTTATTGGGTTACCTAACTACGTGAATACTGTGAAAGTCTAGGTCAAGACATTACTTCACCGGCCGACTAGGAACTGATGACAAAGTATGCTCGGACAGCGTCGACAGAAGGAGTTCAGAGTTGACAGGCTAATGTCAAAGAAGAGGATGACCCATTTCCCATTGGTCTGACCGTAATTTGAGATGTTTTATATATCGACTTTCCTGTACTAGAACTTGAAGTAAGCTCTCACTTTCCCCATAGTCTAGTACTGGGTTCGCAGTGAGGTCAGGAGTGTTCGATGAAAGGAGAAGGGAGAGGAAGCAGCCTTAGATATCGCGACTTTCAAGGGTATTTTTGAGAGGCTTGAGAGAATTTCCCTTACCTTAAGGGACTTTCCAGAGCGGGATATATAAGCAAGGTTAGAACATCGCGCCACCATACGATCATTGTATAAACAAATTTCAGATAGATCCTTGTGCTTCCACGCTTATATCTTTTATATCCTTGCCTAGAAAAGGTTTATCTTTCCATGACCAGTAGCTAATTCTCTAGCATCTAGAAGTATATTTGTTTTTGTTTTTTTGAGTTTCCATAAATTATGTAGATTATTTTGAGTGAAAGATTCTCTTTTAGCTTAATTAAATTCTGGAAAACTGTGGAGTTTGATTTTGTGATGATATTTGGCCTACTTGTACGTTGCATGATGCTCTAATTAGTGGCCAAAGCACTTTGAAAATTATTGCATTTTATGCATTGTATAATTTTTACAAGATTTGAATTGTGTGAATTGTTAAGTCCAAATGCATCACTTTAAAAAGAAAAAATATCTTGGCCAGGATACAATTTGGAATACTCAGGGAATTATTTGGGGATTTTTGGGACATCATTTGCTATTTTCTAAAAATTAAATTCTCATTTCATCCTATTTACGATAGAAAATTCATAAAAGATTCAAAACACCTCAAAACAATCATTTAAAAATAGTGTAGTTGCCTTTTATTGTGTTCTATAAATATCCACACTAAAAATTGTATATTTTAATTAAAAATACAAAGATATTCCAAACTTCCAAAATCCCTAAAAATTCATATAAACTCAAAAATAAAGAAACAAAGTTACATTTTATTCTTCACATTTTTCTCTATATGGAGAATATATTGTCCAATTTTTAGGATCTATATTTGAGCCTCAAATCACATTTTTCTAAGTGTCCAATCGGCCTCATTTTCTATTTTAAAGAAATACCTGTTTAATGTATTTATCTGCATATCTTCATTTCAAAAATATCAAAACCACTTGAATATGTTTTAAAAATCTAAAAAATGCATTTTCCTTACTTTAGCTATCTTTATATATTTTTCTTTGGTTGATTACTTGTATTTATTTCATATTGACTTTCTCTCTCCTGCCTATTTATTTCTCTCTTGTTTATCATTCTATATAGTGTGCATATGTGCGCATGCGCCTCGTGGGTGTGTGCATAGGTGCGTGTGCATGTGCGCATTTGTGAGTGTGCATGTGTATCTTGTGTTCCATTCATATATTTGTATTTTGTATTTGTATCTATTGTTTGTTGTGTACCCATTTAATGGTCTAGCGGTAGTACAGTGTCTACACACAAAAGATCAGGGTTCAAATCCCACTCTTACAGGGGTTGCGTTAGATAGTCGACGGTCAGCGTAAAAAATAGTCGAATCTTTCAACATGGATTTGAGCAAGAATCCACGTAGCCGACCCTACTTACAGTGGGAAAAAAGCTTAGTACAGTTTTTATCTATTGTTTGTTGTGTTAGAGTGAAACAAATACAAGAAATCGGGAACAGACTAAATCAAACCTTCTTAGATGTGTCTCTTATGTTCGACCTGAGATTACTTTATCCTGGTTATGAAAAAGAAGTTGAAATAATTTGTTTGATTAATTGTATGAATTGAGTAGTACAATTGCATATTAGAACATTGATTCAGACCAGTATCAGTCAGCTAAATAAAACAATGGTCAACTAAGTGTAAATGTTAGCCGCATGATTCCTATTGACAGAGGAGTTATAAAATCCTAATTGACAATAGTAAACTACATAGTCTCAATAGTCAACCTAGGGATAATTTAGACGTCTGGTTAGGATTTCAATCGACTAATAACAATCAATTTAGCAAACTAAGATTTCATTCAGTAAAAAAATTACATGCAATCAAATAGAAGTGCTACTGCCTAAAAACAATAACTACAACAAGACAGAAAGGAGAGATTCAACAGCAATGTCCTCGCTTGTTTGTTGTGACCTAGATTGATCAAATCGCTCTTGGATGTGCTGAAATTGTTGGTCGATATGGCGGTACATACCTCTTTAGTGATGATGTTGATCAACAAAACCATCGTAAAAATTGTTTAACTTCAAGATTACCTTTGTTCCATTGAGGAGTCCGATCTGGATCTTCTCCAATAATTGGTGGTCGTGTTGATGTTGCTTCTCCTTCTTCTTCCGTGCTTTTATTGTCATAGAATGAGGGTCTTCTAGTCAAAAACATCGAGCTTCCCAATCTTTGTCTGATTGGAGAGATTATTGTCCTAAGAAATGAATACATGTGAGAGGAAACGCACAAGAGGGGGTTAACTCGAGGAGGGGAGTACATCATGCGGAGGGGGATTGTGCACCAGTTGATTTGCTTGCGTGTCATAATGGCGCAGATCATGTAGGCCATGCTTTGAGAGACGAGGTGGAAGCCCCCAATCTTTGTGACTAGGTTCCAACCCAGAATCCAAGAGAGAGAACTTAGGGTGTCGGACGCATATTTTTGGACTCGATAGCCATTCCCTAGACGTAGTGACCGTGACATATGATCACTCGCTTCACTTCATCAAGGGAGACACCCTGAATGAGATCAATGATGGTGTTGATTTCAACGTGTGAGAACAGATGACAGAGGCTGAGCGAGACGTCCACCAGGAGTGCGACTTTGTGATGACCGATGATGAAGCCATTTGGACAGATCATATAGCACAATCCCTCGCCTTGCCCGTAGATTCAACATACTTACAGCTTATGGCAGTTGAGAGCTTGGAGAGCACACCCTTGGTCGAGGACACATTAGAGGCCGACAGTTGCGGGATGAGTGGTGAAGCAGAGATTCATTCGTGTTCCTCAGATTCAGATCCCTCAGACTTAGACATTGATTGGGATGACTTTGATGATTACTTACCTTGTCTGATTCCTTCTGAACCGACAGCTAGGACGGAGAGCGAGCCAGCACAGTTCATAGATATTACATGATTAGTCGATATGAGATTATAAAAGGCTCCACTGCACACACAAACATCGTGTTGATGAACTGGCACAGCGATCATTACACCAATATCACGTGGAAAGATGTAGCTTCCAATATAACAGATTTCCTAGCCGTATAAATACACAAGAAACCTGACTTCCAAAATTCAAAATCGCCAATAGTCAATTACCACAACTATAAACAGGTGGACTGATCTATACAGGTGGTGGAGGCAAGTCTAGCAGCAGCCAGAACCCAACGCAATCATCGGACTCCAAGCTCTCCTGTACAGCAAGGAAATGTAAACCTCCACAGGCCTTCTTCGCTGCATCCCAAGCTTCAGCCTCATTGGTGGTTTCCGCGTTCTTCTTGTATGATGCATAAGTGTACCTTGTCGAAACTCCCACAGATAGGATCAAGCATGCCCGAGCTATGTCCACTTCAATGGCACACACTTCAAGCCCATTCATCCAAGCTGAAATAGAGTGGCAAAAAATCTTGAGAACATTGATAAATTATGTACTTGGATCTTCCAATTCTGTCAGAAGTGTTGTTTGTGCTGGTATAGTTGGTAAATATGCTACCTGCGAGTGGCTTTGCTCGTGAAGATGCAACAGCTAGGCCAGGAATTAATGTTTTATCATCAATTTCAATGCCCAACAGATCTAGGTCCAGGCCAGAACCGAATGCATATCTCGACTTAAGTGAGATGACTTCCTCTTGAACAGCTACAGGAGAAATATGAAGTTATTAAGACGATTAAATATTCGATGAACAGAAGAAAAACAAGTGTCATTAAATCACAAAGAGAAGAAGCTGGCCATATATTAAAGATGAGATGTAATAGAAGTAAAGTTTACTAAGTTCTACTTTATTATGCATCATGGGGAGCAGAATCAACCCTAATAACTGTGGATTGGATGCTTCAGTAGAATTTCAAAGCTGGTTCAAAACTGGTTCAAATTGCATCACCACGGACTAGATGCTTTAATAGTATTCCGTGTTTAAATAAAAGCTGCACCAACTTCTCTACTTTCCAGAAAGTTCACGAGTTATTATAACTCTAGAAATATCTTGAGGAGATGGGTTCCAATAATCTGGAGTTTTCTTACAACAACAACAAAGCCTTTTCCCACAAAATGGCAAAGCCTTCTTCAACTTTAAGTAGGATCGGCTACATGGATTATTGCACAAATCCATGTTGAAGTCTTCTTAAGGTGAGTTAATCCTAATTGGCTAATTCTCTAGAATATTGTTGGATGCTTTCAACTCCAAAATTCTAGAGAATTCCATACTCTTCAAGGCTCTTGGAGCACTGGTATAAATAGGCCTTCCGAGCCATTGTGTGGAAGCATCAAGGAGAGCCAACAAGCATCACGGAGAGACATCAAAGCAAGGACGCAAGCAAAACAAGTGAGAGATAAAGTAAGGAGATCCATCAAGCAAGTGAGCAAGAGAGGAGTTTGAGTGTTTTGTTGTTGTGTCACACGAGTGTTAGTCTTTTTAGAGAGTTGAGTGGATATTGTATGTGTGTATTTGCATTGTATTTTCAAGTAGCAATATACAATATATCATCTTTTTTTCCTGCGAGGTGGCGCCGGTTGGCGCATGGTGATGGTGTCGGTAGGCATTGAAAGGGCAATAGTAGAGTGACATCGGCGCCCGCCTAGGGCGGCAGGGCAACATCGAGGCTTGCAACGGCGATGGGGTTTTGGGCACGCACTCCATATACGATCATTACTTTAATATTATGTGGAGAAAAATAGAGAACCAACAGAATAATTTTTATTCATGAGGTAGGATTTCTTATATAGCATGAAACATTAGAGTCCAACAGACGGCAATTACATAATAGTCATTAACATGACTCTTAAACAAAAAATAGAAACATGCTAGAAATTGGAAATATGCCACTGGCTATATTAGCCCAACGATGTCAACGAGGACCATTGGATTTCAAAATTGACATTGTTTTGAAGGAAACAATCTATTAGAGAGAGATTTGTTTTTTAAAATGTTTGGAGTATTTTATCCTTTCAAAAGGGTAGGGGCAAAATTAACTTCAAGAAAATCTTTTCAAATAGAACATTTTTTATGTCAAAAGAATGAGAAGTGGAGTATTAATCTCTAAGTTCTTGTTTGTCATCATCAAAAAGGGGGAGAATGTTAGTTTCGATGATTATGATGATGATAAACATTATGGGTATTAGTATTGCATATTTCATGATAGTTGTTCTCCAAGCATGAAGCATAAAAGAGCAAATTTATTGAAAATGAAAGACAAAAGAGAAACCACTTAATTTTTTTATTGAAAATTGGGTGAGTCCCCACTGCGGGGATCACCGCCTAAAATATTTCATTATTAACGTAACGTATTACATTACCGAGAGAGCCAGAAGTTATACAAAGCGTAACAATGTGCCATTACGTTCTCACTGTAGAAATGCTGATTTTTGAAGATAAGCTCGTTTCAGCCCATCCATATAGCCCAAAGAGCAGTTAGCGGTTTCGAGCAGTCCACACTAGAGTTGCCTGCAAACCTTCGGATGGATTCCCAGAAAGCATGCATCCCTTCACGCTGCAGCCATTGGATTTCGAGGTCGACCCAGACACTTATAGACCAGGCGAAGGTAAAGAAGAGATGATATGCGTCCTTTGTCGCCACTCCACACCTGTCGCATCGGGTGTCCTGAAAGTGCAAGATGTGCCCTCTCCTGACTTTGTCCAATCCTCCCCCGTCTAAGGCACCATAGAAAAACTTTGACCCTTACTGGAATGTTTGCCGCCCATATTATATGCATATCTTGACATAGCTCAGCATCCACTCCCTCAGTACTTCTCGTCAGATAAATATATGCCTTCTTTATCGTGAAAGATGTGTCTCCCCAACGGTAGTGGTCGCGCTCCCGGGAGAAAGGCTCCCGCCGTGCAAGGAAGTCCAAAAGAGCCAAGTATTCATCACCACGATGTTCCGAGAGCTCAACAAGAAAAGACGATGCCCAAGCGTCCTCCACCGCCACTTAAGATAGCGTCGCCTCCTTCATTGTCGTCAATGCGAAGAGGCGAGGGAATCTAGCCTCTAAGCATCTGTCACCAGTCCAATTATCCCGAAAAAATTTGAAAGCGCTGCCATCTCCAATAACAGGTTGGAGACCGGAAGCCAGCTGAGGCATAATCGCTCTAATACCAGCCCACAACGGTGACTCATACTTCATCTTCCGCAGGGCCAGATCGCCTCCCACCCCGTAGATCTCCCGCAATAGATTTGCCACCTGCATGGTAGGCGATCCCCAAATACGGATTGCCCACTTTGACAAGAAAGCCATGTTCATGCCTTCCAAGTCTCTGACCCCAAGGCCGCCATGTTCCTGTCTCTTGGTGATTTCTTCCCATGTGACCAGGTTCATGCCCGATTCCTGCTTTTTACCTTTAGACCAGAAGAATCTCTTCATGAGTGCCTCTAATTTTTTCCTCACCCCAACCGGCAACAGCCTCGTAGATATGAAAAAGGTGGGGATGGCAGTTAGAAAGTGCTTCAGGAGTATCAACTTCCCCCACGAGAGAGCGAAATCGCCTTCCAGCCAACCAGCCATTGCTCCATCTTCATCATAAGACTGTCCCAATCCGTACTTCTGAGCATGGCCGCCACAAGAGGTAGACCCAAGTAATGTATCGGCAAGTTCCCCACGGCGCACTCCGTAATAACTGCTAAGTGGGCTAGATCCGCGGCATCCATCCCAAAGTCAACAACGATCGATTTAGCCTTGTTGATTTCCAAGCCCGACATCTCATCGAATATTTCTGCCAGTTGCATCGTATTGCCAATATGGTCGTTGGTACCGCCTATAAATACAATGGTGTCGTCCGCATACTATAACAGGGGGATGGAGATGTCCCTCCTACTGTACCCCACGCACCACCTTGTCCCAACAGCCTGATGTAAGATAACCCCCAAAGCATCCGCAATGATAACGTACAACATCGGAGCCAGAGGGCACCCTTTTCTCACCCCCTGTTGCGGTTGAAAGAAACCCCCTTCCGGCTTGCCATTCACCAGGATCATGTAGGATGAGGTGGTGATGCATCTCTTCATCCAGTCCACCCACTGCTGCGGGAAGCCCCTCCTCTGTAAGGAGGTCCATAAGAACCTCCAGTCCACTGAATCATATGCCTTAGCATAATTAATTTTCAAGAGCGCCCCTCTTGCCTTCAACCTCTGCCAGTCAAGACAGGTCTCCGTAGCCATGACGAGGCCATCCGCCATCTAACTCGCCAAGATGAAGGTCGTTTGGCCTTGGAGTACGACGGTGTCCAAAACCCCCCTTAGCCTGTTCGCCAAAATCTTCGCAATGATGAGGTAAATCCCGTCCGAAAGAGCGGTCGGTCGATAGTCTTCCACCTGCTGAGGGCAAACCTTCTTCAGAAGCATGAACAACAGCGCCCTATTAATATTTTTGAGACCTTTGTTTCCATCCCTGAATTCATTAATTACCTCCATCAGCACCACCTTCAACAAATCCCAGAACTCCCTGTAAAAAAGAATTGGGAAGCCGTCTGGGCCAGGGGCCCCTTCCGAGTTCAGGCCAAACACTGCCTTCCTGGCTTCTTCCATAGAAAAAGGAAGAAGTAGATTGTTGGCCCGCTCCTGAGATAACATTTCCACGCCAGTACCCAACCATCCCCAACCGCTCCCTTCCCTCCTCCCCGAGGCAGCCACGAAATGGTTTCTCAACGCCATCCCAATAGCGGCCTCCACTGCAACCCGCTCTCCAGCTATCTCGACTTCATGAATGTGATTTCGCCGCCTTCGACCAGACGCCGCGCAGTGAAAGAAGGATGTGTTGGCATCCCCCTCCTGTAGCCACCTCTGTCTGGACCTTTGACGCCACTCCACCTCCTCCTTTTTATCCTCCATCATTATTTCCTCTAACAGAACCTGCCTCTCTGAGAATTCCTCCTATGATAGCTCTCTTTCATCGTCTATGCAATCTCACACTGATACTCTATTCTGAAGTTCTGTCCTCTCTCTATGCCTGGTCTTGACCTCCCTCCCATAGTTCAAAAGGAAAGACCTCAGAATGTAGAGCTTAGCTGCAAACCTATTGACTGTCGAACCATCCACCGCACTGTCATTCCATATCTCCGTGACCTTGTCACGGAACCCCAGTTCCATGAGCCAACTCCGCTCAAAGCAGAAGCAAAATCGGTGCCTGCTTTCCTCCTCATACGACCAAAGGATTGGAGTGTAATCAGAGTGAGTGCAAGGCAGTGCCCACACCCTCTATAGTGGAAATTTCGACGCACCGACCGAAGAGAGCAGAAAGCGATCTAGCCGCAAGCGCGATCTTCGATTTCTCCAAGTGAAAGAACACACCGCGACATCTATGATGGACAGCCCCATAGCGTGAGACAACTCACAGAGCGCAGCCGAGCCCGGGTCGCGCCCACCACCTCCCTGCAGTCTGTCATCCGGAAGCAAAGTGATGTTGAAGTCGCCCCCGACGATCCAGACCCCTAGCCCGGTCGATTCGCCAAGGACCTCCAGCTCCTCCAGTAGGTCGCTCTGATCCCCACCATTAGGCCTATATACATTCGAGACTAAGAGTACAAGCATGTCCCTCCTTCTGCGAAGTTGCACCGAGAGGCGGTGAGTGGATTGCTCCAAACCCACAAATTCGAATAGGTCCCTCTTCCACGCCGAGATCAAACCACCAGACACACCTTGCGATCCCGCTCCTCCAACCGGAATCGACCCCCACCATCTAGGCTCCTCATCTCTTGCTCCGCTCCGGCCTGCAACTTCATTTCCTGGAGGAGAAATATGCCTGCATCTGCATCTGCTATTAGGTTCTTAACTCCCATTCTTTTCTCTGGTCTTCCCAACCCCCTAACGTTCCATGATAAAATCTTTAGGGTCATAGAGGATGCTGCGACCTCCTAGGTGGTACCAGCCCCAGAAGCTTCGTCATGCCCTTGTCCAAAACACGAAAGCAATTCTGGGAATTCCACGACGTCGTTGACGAGGTGGCGATATCATGTTGAGTAACCCGCTCCATCGCCGCAAGATCAGCCGCGACGATCAGCGTTGCCCTCCTCTGCCTTCGAGTTGCGGAAGATTTTCTCAAGTAACAAGAGCCGAACCTGGACGCTTCCTTTCCCTCATCTCCTTTCAGCCCTGAGTTAACATAAGCGGACCGTCTTCCTGGCAGTGGGCTAGGGATTTTCTCCATTCTCGGTTCATCCATCCTTGTCCTCTCCTCCCCACCCATAACCTTCTGATCATTGTGTTGCTCCCCTGCTCTACTTTGACCCTTCCCCTCGGGGTCCTCACTGCCTACCGTCGCCGGACTAGGATGGAGCCTATCCCCAATCCTATCGAGACTAACAAACGCCGGTGTTGGCATCTTAGAGTTTGGGGCTCTCTGTATACATCTGAAGCTGCCAAAGAAGATGACCATGTCTTCCCCCCTCAGTAACTGCGTCTCCGCAGGACCCTCATTGATCTGATGTGGTTTCCGAACCGGGACCAATTCCGGATCCGCTTGTGGTGGTGGTCCGAGGACCCGAACAGGAATCTTAGCTGCCCAAATCACCTTCAAGTCAGTATATAGATCTTCATCGCGCTCCACCAAAACACCACTCAACTTCCGATAGGCAGTCTTTACCGAGAACTTACCATCAGCCCACTCAAAATGGTCTGAGTCTCCCGACATCTCCCCGACAGGGGGAATCTCAGACAGCATCCGCAAAAAATCCTCCAACCTCTGATCCGACAGATCCGCAAGGAACCTTGGCGCCCACGATCCAGAGTCGACGACTTCCGCCACCCGCGCCCCCTATCCACGGCTAACGCCATCAACCTCGAAAAGCGGCAGCCCAAAGCCCCCTTCCCCTTCCAGTCATCCAGCCAAAAATGGAATCGAAGACCATCCCCCAAAATCGACCTAAGAAGTGGCCGAAGCCCCGGAAGCACGGCATGGATCCCACTCCACAAGGAAGACTCATGACGCTTCCTCACTGCTACCAACTCCCTTGTTACACCATAAATCTCTCTCAGCAACTGCAAGACCGGCGAATCGGATGGACCCCAAATGTGCACCACCCATTTGGCTAACAAGACTTTGTTCATTGTTTCCACGTCCCTGACACCTAGGCCCCCCTCCGCAACAGGTACAGCAAGATCCTTCCAAGCCACCAGATGCAACCCCCTCTTTGTCTGCCTTCCATCTGACCAGAAAAAGGATCTCATCAAAGTCTCCACCTTCCTCCTAACACCAACAGGCATTAATCTTGTCGAGAGGAAAAAAGTCAGAATGGCTGAAAGAACATGCTTCAGCAGTGTAAGCCTGCCACCCTTGGACAGAGTGACAGCCTTCCACCCTTCCAACCGCTCCTCCATTCTCCGCAGAACACAGTCCCAATCGGACATCCTCAGCCTGCCATCAACCAGAGGCAACCCCAGATAGGTTATCGCTAATCTCCCCAGGGGGCATCCTGCCCACTCCGCTAGCCCGATACTCTCCTCGCCATCCATTCCCATCAGAACCAGGACCGAATTCTACCTGTTAATCTGCAACCCAGAGAGGCAACCAAACATATCCACCAAAATAGATGCATTGTGGTTCTGCTCCTCCGTCCCTCCCAGGAAGATCAGCGTGTCGCCCGCATACTGCAACACCGAGATTGAGATGTCCCCCATTCTGAAACCCCCGCACCAGTTCTCTTCCATCGCCCGCTGAAACAAGACCGCAAGTCAATCTGCAACCAACACAAAAAGCAGGGGAGCAAGGGGGCATCCCTGACGCACCCCACTCTGCGGTTGGAACCATCCACCCTCTGGCCTCCCATCGACCAACACAGAGCAGGATCTAGTGGTGACGCATCTCTTAACCCAAGCAATCCATTCTTCCGGGAAACCCCTTTTCTGCAGCGTTGTCCACAGGAATCTCCAACTGACACAATCGTAGGCTTTGCGTAGTCAATCTTCCAAACTGTCCCTTTTTTAGACCTCTTCCACTCACGACAGATTTCTAAAGCGGTTACGATTCCATCCGCCATACACCGTCCCGGAATGAAGGCAGATTGGGCCGGTAAGATCACAGAGGACAAGACACCTCTAAGTCTGCTCGCCAACACCTTGGCGGCAATGAGATAAATGCCATTGGAAATAGAAATCGGTCCGTGGTCCCCAACCCCAACTGGGGTCTCTTTCTTCGACGGCAAAAATATCAAAGCCCTGTTAACTTTCTCAAAACCCATGTTGCCTCCCCTGAATTCAGTCAGAACCTCCAAAATGTCACTCTTCAGCAGATCCCAGAACTCTCTGTAAAAGGATATAGAGGAACCATCTGGTCCAGGAGCCCCGTCCGCATTCAGATCCCAAACCGCCATGTGCACCTCTTCCTCCGAAAAATCGGCCACTAATGAATCAGCCTGGGTTCCACTCAAGTACCCCGCCCCCCGACCCGTCCAGCCCCAGCCATTCTCCACCGGTACCCTCCTTGAAGCCCTCACAAAGTGCTCCCGCAAGGCGACCCAATGTCCCTCTCGCCTGACACTCTTTGCCCCCCCCCACCTCCACCTCATGCAAGAAACCCCTTCTCCTCCTTCCGGATGCCACAGAGTGGAAGAACCGTGTGTTCGCGTCACCTTCCCTTAGCCACTTCTGCCTCGCTCTCTGACGCCAATGAACCTCCTCTTTTCTATCCTCCCGAAGCACCGCCTCTAACCACGCTGCCCTCTCCTCCACCTCCTCCAGAGTCGGTCCCCGATCATCATTAAGCCCATCTAACTTGTTGATCCCTGCCTCCGCCTCCGCCCTAACAGTCCGTCGCCTCCTGGCGGCATCCTTCCCAAAAGTCAACAGCAACCGCCTCAGGGAGTCAAGTTTGGCCGCAAATCGTGACACCGCCGAGCCCGTCACCGCTAAAGCCCGCCAATGATCAGTCACCAGGTCCCGGAAACCCTCCTCCAGCAGCCACTTCTTCTCAAAATGAAAGGAGAACCGAGCAAAGCGTTCTTCCCCAGAAAACCATAGAACGGGAGTGTGATCAGATAGAGTCCTCGGAAGAGCCCAAGCCCTCGCCAAAGGGAAAGCCTCCCCTACCTCAACCGACATCAGGAACCTGTCAAGCCTAGACCTCGATCTCGCGTTCCTCCAAGTGTACTTGCAACCGGCCGCATCCACAACTGACAATCCCAGAAAACGAACCACCTGCCTAATATCGGCAGATCCAGGATAAAAACCACCCCCCCTCCCGGCCTGTCGTCCAGGAACAAAGTGACATTGAAGTCGCCACAGATGATCCAGATACCATCGCCAACCTCAGGCACAACACTCTCCAGATCCGCAACCAAGCTACCATCCTCTCGCCGACACGGGCCATAGACATTAGTGACATTCAGATAGATCCCATCTGCTCTCTGCAGCAGCCTCACCGACAAGGTGAATTGGGAGGCGGAAATCCCCAGCAGATCGAACGAATCGGATCGTCAACTGGAAATTAGACCCCCCCCCTTAAGCACATGTTGCCTCCTCAGCCACCACGAAAACCTCCCCCCTACTCATCTCCCGCCGCATCTGGTCATCCAAAGAATGCAACTTAGTCTCCTGAAGTAAGAAGATATCTGCCCCAGCCTCTCTCACCAGATTTTGCAACTCGAGCCTCTTTTCGGGACGGCCCAAGCCCCTCACGTTCAATGGTAGCAGCTTCATTTGCTCAACAAAGCATCCATCTTCCTCGGGGGAATAACCCCCAAGCGTCGCGCTATATCCCTGTCGAGAGCAGCAAAACGGTTCCGCACCACTAACGGGATGGCCTCCCACCAGCTCACAACCTCAACAGCCGGCCCCGATGCCAAAGAGGCCCTCAGTGCATCCCTCACCACCTTCTCAGCCCTCCTCTGCTCCCCTTCCCCCCTCTCATATGCCAAACCAAAACGTCGCGGCACCCCCCCACCCAGAAGTGGTAAAGACCCACCCATCATCCCCAACCCAGTCGGATCGGCCCTACCCCCAGCCCCTCCCCCCCCACCCCACACTGCAAACTTAGACGAGCTAGCCTCCCAGCGGGATCCCCCGACCCCCCTGATCAGCAAGCCACTCCCCCACAGATATCTCCACCCGCGAAATATTCGCAGCTCCCCCCTCTCACAAACACCGCACAGAGCAAGCCCCACCACACCTCGGGCCGAATCCCCCACCTCAACCTCCACCTCCGGAATCGCAGGTACCAACTTAGTACCAAGAAACGAAGCGGTTCGCGACCGACCAGGATCCGACCCGACCGAACACATATCCGCCGCAGCGCCAAAAGACCTTGCCCCACCACCTCCCAAAGCATCTCCTTCGCCATCAGACTGGGCCCCATCACCTCCCAAAGCGACTCCCACGCCAACCGCAAGACTCCAAGGTAGAGGAACCACCGCCAAACTCGGAAAACCCACTACAGATATGGCGCCGAACCGAATCGCCTCCTTCAGGGAACGTGCCATGCTCGGAAGCTGCCCCTTCGCACAAGTCTGCTCCTCCTCCGATAGCCGAGCCCCCTCCACTGCACCAGATCGTTGCTCCGACCCTCCACCTCCCGACAACACCACGGCCATAGGGATCTCCCTCCAGCGACACCCAGCAGCCTGAAGAGCCGCCCAAACATCCGCGGCCACCAGCTCAAGAAGCAGCCGCCTACCAGCCAGCCGAACCTGTCACCAACCCATCTTCTCAACACCAACCGGCCTCACCCGAAGCACCACCTCCAAAGGTTGTCTGGGTTGACACCACGAACTCTCGACGGAGACAACCACGAGAACGCCGCACAGCAACTCTGAAATGCACTCCCTCGTCCTCGCCCTCAGCGGAAGCCCCCTGACAACGACCTTCTCCACCGTGCCAGGCTGCACGGCAACATCCCACTCCCTCGGCCTCCGCCACCTCAACTGCAAGTTCCCAGCCTCCAACCCGTGCAACAAGCTCCGCACCTCGGAGTCTCGGAGCCCCCTTGCCACCACCCTCCACGGAGAAAACAGAGCCACATCATCCTTAAAAGAAGCCTTGGACACGAGGCCCACATCAGAAGTCGCCAAGAATAGCGCCCCCTCTCCACCTCCCTCGCAACCAACACATCTGCATGGAGTTCAGCCTTCGGGCAGCGCCTTCGAGAATGATCGAAGCTCCGGCAAGAGAAACAACGTAAGGGCTCCCAGCACGCCCGCGCCCAATGGTCCAACCCGCCGCAACGGAAACATCCTCGCCTGAAAGGGGAGAACCTCGGTGGCCCACGCCCTCGCCCAGAAGCTGCAGCAAACCTCCCTCTGCGACGGCCCTCCACCAGGCGCCAACCCTGACTCGCGCTCCAGCCCTCGCAAGCGTCCTTGCCCGGATCCGTGTCCGCTCGCCCTTGCTCGGAAAGGCCCAAGGGCGCACCCAAATGTCGAACCTTGCACTACACCCTACCAACACTTCCCGCTCTCTGTTGCTCTCTCTCGCGGTCGAGCGTGTCCCCCAAGATGCAGGTTGCGGGACCTGGCGACCTGACGTCCTGGCAACCACGTGCGGAACCACAGAGCGTAGCACCCGTCGAAGAGTTGCGCACCTGACGACCCTGCTGAGGCCCGCCATGAATGAAAGAACCACCGCACGCGCCGCGCAGACTCGCCACAGCCCTCGCACAGAGACGCACTCTCGCGCCGAACCTCAACTCCACTCGCGCGAGCCATTCCCACTCGCGTCGCAAACCTTCGCCGCTATCGAGAGCGGAAACGCCCTCCGCACTCTCGTCTCCACTCGCGCGCGCCGCTCCCACTCGCATCGCAAACCCTCGCCGCGATCGAGAGCAGAGTCGCCCTCCCGCACCCCCCTGCGCCCTAACATTTTCACAATCGAATACTTGTGTTTTGTGGTTACTTTTGTTATGTGTATGAATTATCTTTATTGTGGTAATTTGTGATGTTTTGTTTGTTGGCCATAGCATTTGCTTTAGCAACCAAAAGGCTTTATCTTAGTGTATAGGATATACCAAGGAGATGTGGTGGACTAAGCACAATAGGTTAGACAGTACTCTTGTAGCCAATATTGACGGAGGTGGGTCTGAGTTTGTGACCATTTCCTACGCCAACTTGGATGATATTATTAGATGCTTTGCTCAAATGCTTGCCACATTCCTAGATGCGTTACATGAGACTGTTGCAGCAGCCACCACTTATACCTCCACGTCTTGTTTTATCCATTGAATCAATTTTTTAGAAGTACTATATTGAGTCAAATTAGTTAATATCTTACAATGCATCTTGTCATCTCTATAGCAACATTGAGTGAGACAATATACCTGTGGTTTACTGACCTCCATTTTATTGATGTTTTATTTGTTCCAGATTTTCTGAGAGCCACTGTCAATAAAATGATCAAGTATGTAAGGTTTTGAATTGTCACATTTGTCATTGATGTTTCAGGGAACTATGACATAGAAGAAGATTGGACAGGATCATGAAGAAGGAAGGTCTACTATCTCTTTTCACCCTATGTCACTTACCGCCTATTAGTTTTCTACATTGTTTGTTTTCCCTTCGCACCGGCATCTTGACCACCCAACTGTGTACCCTCAAGTTTGAGGCATGCTAGCTAGAAAAACACCGTCACTATTCATTCCCTTCATCAATTAGCTAGGTAAACAGCAATCGCGTGCATACCCATCATCAAAGTCGGAAGTTCTTTATAGCTATATTATTCATATGAATGTTTAAGGCATGGAAGGAAATATCGCGATATGTCGGCGATATATCACCGATATATCGATATCGAGATGAGACCGATATGGGTACCAATATGGCGATATATCCTCCTTTTCAGGCATTTCCTTCACAAAAGTGTGTCGATATGGGCGATATTTCGGCGATATATCGTCGAAATTTTGTATCGAAACGATATCATAATCGATATGGCCTTCCATGGTTTAAGGTCTGAGTAGGATTCCAACATGATTGGTTATGAACATTATCTTGTTTCGGTAGAGACGTGTTTCCCTGTCTTTCTTAGGTTTTCTTATTAAAAGAATAAGTTCGATATTTGTTCTACTCTAATATATTTCATTATCAAGATAAAGACATAGTTTGGTACCATTATTAGAGAATTCGATTTGGTAATGCATGTTAGTATTGTTCTTCTTAGTTGTATGTTTTCTATGTCCATAGAGATTATCCACCAAAATTCTGGTACCTCTCGGTAAATCAGTGTTACCATCGTATTCTTAATATCACTAGGAACTCACTTATTCATTAAGCATAGTTTAGTGCCATTATCAAGATAGTTCGATCTAAAAACATAGGTAAGTATTATTCTTCTTAGTTGTCTGTTTTCAACAAGTCCATGGGGA
This sequence comes from Ottelia alismoides, assembly GCA_037367405.1. Taxonomy (NCBI): domain Eukaryota; kingdom Viridiplantae; phylum Streptophyta; class Magnoliopsida; order Alismatales; family Hydrocharitaceae; genus Ottelia; species Ottelia alismoides. The sequence continues at coordinate 454,796 of JAZKJV010007223.1, forward strand.
ATATCGACCATACTTCTTGATCTCAAACCTCTCAGCAGGACAGTGTTGCAAAACACAAACACCATAATATTCTTGATATTAGTAGAACATTACTTGTTCATATAAGTATTCCCCCATCCTATTGTGTTGTGCATACGTCCCCATATCTCATTCACTGCATTACCTATCAATGATTAATGAGAAGCATCCTATTACGATTTCGGAAATTGACCGCTTATTTTTGTAATGTCACCTTGTGTTTTTCCACTGTTGTTTTTGTGTTTTTTGGCAAAAAGGGGGGAAACACATGAAGGTGTACACCCCAAGGTACTATTAGGAAAAAAGAAAAAATTATACAAGCCAGGACTTGAGGAGAGTTCTAGCATGATGGAGTACATTCTCCAAATGAATACATAATTGTGTTGCTTTTGTGCTCATGTAAAGCTAGGTAGAGACAAGCTTACAACTAGGACAATCAAGTATGTGTTGGTGGGATATGTTAGCAATCATAAGGGGTATAAATGTTTCAGTCCTAGCATCCAAAGTTATGACATCTGTGTGGATGTGACTTTCTTTGGGTTTTCTCTACTTTAAGGTGTCAGGACTCGGATGGCCTTGCAATAGAATCTGAGTAACAAATATCGCATGTGCCTTTATCCAGTGATATCACATATTTTCCTGGGCAGAATGACAACATATACAAGTTAAATGTAAATACATCATAACAACCCCCCCTCCAATTCTCAGTCAACGTCTTATCTTGAGGTACTTCCTCACATTGGCATAGCCTGCATTAGGAGGGACTTGTACTATCTTGAAGGAAGTATGCAAATGTCCTTTGCAAGAGTTCGACATGTCAAATACCAAGTCGATCCAGATTCCTATGGAACCTAAGGCTTGGTTATACGACGATGATAACATGCATGTCGATGATGGGTAGTACATGTGATAACTAGGGAAACTTCTGCAACACTCGAATTTCAAACCAAACCCGACCTGATTAAGGTCCATACCATATGATCCGACAAAACTATCGATTGATATTAAATAATCTGGATCCATAGATCGTAAATTAAATTTTCGTTTGGAATCAATCGATCAAAAATCGATTACATCGTGATTCGTGTCGTCGGAAAAGTCGTGCCGTAATCGGAACCGCAAAAATAAACTGAGACCATAAAATTCTTTTTGACAAAATAAAATCAACAAAATCGATCGTTCATCAATCGAAGTTCGTTTGACCATTTAAAATCGCAAAAATTAATCACAAATCAAAATCGTATCTCGAGAATTTCAGAATTCATATTACATCAGAAATATATGAATATTATACTCATTTTGATCGTAATTTCGAGGTGGCATAAACGAGCTATTGTTCATCCCAATCAGATATTCAGGGTGGAAATGCAGATGACTTTGATATTTCAAATGAATTGGAGATAAATGATTTAAAAAATATTTCCAATTTCCAGCAGTCCAACACATGAATTGATTTCTTCTCCAGTTGTCAACACAAGAGCCACTCCTCCCCTTATTTATATCAACCAAACCTCCCCTTCATTCTTCTTACATTTCCCTAAAAGACCCCTTCTATTCCACAGATGGAACCCCAATCCCCCTCCCCACTTTTGATGCCAATATTTGCTGGAATTGTTGCTGTTGTTAGCAGCGGTTGGACTGTCCAAGCATCGGAGTGTTGCTGCTGCTTCTTCTCCGATTGGAGATGCAGTCCAGCAGTACAGGATCTGCCGGTGCCCCTCCCTACTGGAGGTGATGCTACTGCTCCAAGCTGGAGCTGCTACCCCTGAGGTGCCTGGAGCCCCTGCTGCAGCCAAGCTGTTGTCCAGCAGCTCATGAGTTGTTGTTGCTGGAGCTCCAGCCAAGTGGAGGTGCTACTGCTCTATTGGAGCCGTAGTTGCTGTCCAGGTAGCTCTAAAGTTGTTGCATTGATGTTTGATCTCCAAATTTTGGAGATTCAAGAGGTACAATCCTTCCCCATTTTGATGCCTTCCATGCATGCTAAAAACATATTTAAAATATATATTGTTTGCTTTTGAATTAGATGAAAAGTGAAGTTTTACATGGAATAGATGATCAATTAAATTGTGCTCCTGATTTCTTAAGTTTTCAAGATAAAAATTAGGAGAATAGCATGGATTTGATATAAATTTCAGACCTATAATTGCTTTAGTTTGCAAGCTTCAAAGATGAGAATTCGGTGGTGTTTAGCATGCAATTAGATCAATTTCAGACCATTATATGCTACAGTTTGCATGCTTAAAAGATGAGAAACTGGGGGTGTTATACATGCAATTGGGTCTAAAATTCAGACCACTAATTAGATACATAATTCATCATTTTGAGAATGAAAATATGGATTTTAGCATGTAATTATGTCTAAATTTCATATCTATTCATTGCTCTAGATTTCATGGGTAAAATGATGAAAAGTGAGGTGTTCTGCATAAAATTGATCCTAATTTCAGAACACTAAGTAGGCTCCAAAAATCATGCTTTGGAAGATGAAAAGATAAAGATTTTGCATGATTTTAACTCTGATTTCATACCAATGTTTAGGCTATAAGATTTATGTTTTGAAAGATGAATGAATTAGGGATTTCATATGGAATTGATCTTGATTCAGAACAATCATTAGGCTACAGAATTCATGCTTCGAAAGATGAAAAGATTTGGGGATTTTGCAAGAATTGGCTTATAATTTCATATCAATAATTAGGCCATTAATCTCATGAATTAAAGAAGATATTCTAAATATAATTATAAATATTAATACCCTTCTCTTTTGAAGCCAATAAATGATTTCCTGAGATCATTATGAGTAATAATAATCATATAAGAATAGCATTGATAAAAGATTAGGTGACAATATCTAGGAAGTCCACCTATTCTTAAATAAATAATTCAGAAATGAATGAATCAATGTATGATAACATGTGATCATTGTGACTAATAATCTTCATGAAATAATCCTCTATGTATAATCTACTAATTATATATCACTATTGATAAGATTGTTGATAAAATATATAGATCTGTAAAGTTAACCATAGAAGAGATTGAGAAAGGATTGAGTACTCAAGTAAGTTAGTATTATGGTGAATCAGTGATGACAATTAATTGTGCCAGTCATGGTGACCCTTACACCAGATTGTACGAGGGTGCAATGACCATCGGCTGGGCGGGAGATAGGAACTCCAGTTAGGACAGCGGTCGCCTGGTGCGCATGTCTAGGATCCCAATCTTTTTCTTATTTTTCCGCGAACTCGCAGTTTTCTGCCTCTCTAGGATCCACGAGTTTTCTTTTTGGCAAGTTCCGCTAACCCCCGCCCTGTAGAATACATAGGCTAGAGGACTCTTGTTTTTTTCGAGCTCGTTTTGCCCGTACCGGTCGGGCTGGACTGGAGTGACTCACACCGGAGAATCTCATCCACCCATCTCAAGGCCTAACCTTCTCATGAACCGCTCTTCTACTGGGAAGGCGAAACGGAAGGGTCTCTTAGGAGGTTTCCTCACCGCTTGAGTTTAGTTATTGTTTCCACCAGTGGAACCTGGCGAGGGAAAGGATCATGTTACGAAAATCAACTATATTAGGATGAGAGCTACTACTACAGATGTCAAGTGAAGTTAGTTGATGTAAAATCATCTATATAAGAGATATTATTACGGTTGTTAGGTGAAGCTAGTGGACATGTTGGGAACTAGTTAGGATGCATTACACTCCACCGCATGCCTACGGAGGTACCCCAACCCTAAGGCGTTCTTCTTATCTTAGAGTCATACTGTGAGGTCTCACCCGAATCAAGACCACGGACTATCCACCAAGCTTGAGAAATTTAACAAGAAAAGAATCAGAATATGAGACACGTCATCTACCCTTACTAAGATACATTAACATGACTTATGAATAAATAATAAGATGATGGTAGCCTAAATATGGACCTTATAAATACATGAAAGTATTGAGTATGAGCAGTTGCAGTGGTGAGTGAACAAAGGGATTTATACACAGAACAACTTGAAAACCAACTTCCACGCTAGTAGCTTGTTAAATTTAAATATCAACACCTATCTACTTGTTTTCTTTTGAAACCACTAAAATACTTGTTATTTTTAATAAATTAGACAACTTTGTTAATATTTTTTCTTCCTAACATGGATGACAGGTAAAACACATGTGTCACAATAGTCTCACACATGGACCATGAGCTTCCGCAGTTCAGATGTTCGTTTTTTTACGATATATGTATTATAGCTTTTGTACAGGATATTGTAAAAGCGTGTATATCTCTCTTCTGTTATATTTTGAGATACATATACAGAATGTCCGTTCTTTTGATGTGTGTAATATTTTATGAAAATTAATGCAAATATCTCTTGGTGACACTTGTTGTTCTGTGGTTGATTATTAAATTCTGAATGTCATTCAAACGGGAAAATTTTCCCTCATTTTCTGTAACCAAATGCGATCGATACAAATGTGGTACTGCGAATGCTGTGTAAATGGGTAGCCCAGATCCCCGAGCGTCACAGCTTCTCTATCTCATTATCTACGAAACATGGTATTTCCCTAAAAGTGAAAAATATGTCACATCATGAGCCAGTCAACACAAACTCACTAGAATACTACTATAATTGTCATATGGTATATCAAGGTAAAACCTGAAAAGAAAATATTATTCATGGCATGATCACTACTATATATCACAACATGTTTTGATACATGTGAAATGTCTGACAAATCGAAAATCCACAGCTATACATGCCTTAGGAGTGATGTTGGAGTATATTGTGGTATGTGTCACTCATATATACATGGGTAAATGGATCTCTCCAGGATCCATTTACTCCATCCATTGTTTAGTCCCATATCTACTAGTGGTGGGATTTGGAGAGTCTGTGGAAGCTATATAAGAAGTCTCAGAACTCATGTATTCAGTGAGAAAGTGCAATGCATAAACCAGCCCTCTGAGGCGTTCTCTCATGGTTTCATCACGCTCCTTAGGGAATAGGGTTCCACGCTAAGATCTCGTGTTCTTCAATGTCTTTATCTTTATTTCTCTGATACACTTTGCGTTATATTTTCTAACATGGTATCAGAACAGATCGTTCTTGGTTGATTTTTGACGTTTGTTCTTGAAGAATTTTTTAACATCGTTCCAAGTTCGAGTTTCATTTTTAGAGTTTTCTTGAAACCCTAGTTTTTTTAATCAAGTTTGAGAGAATTTTTTTGAATAATAACGAGGGGGAGCCCTCCCAAGATGGGAGTCTCCACACCAAAATTTCATAAATTACCGGGAAAGTACATCAGCTGGATACCCAGAAATAGTTTGAGAGAATTTTTTGGGGGGTTTTCTGGAACCCTAGTCTGTTCCTCCGCACGAGTCGATGTTTCCACTTTTCCAGTCGCGACTTCTCCAAAAAGGAGCCCTCCATCGGTCAAGACCAAGCTCATGATGTTGTCGTATCCCCGAGCGGCACAATCTACATGCAACATCATCTCATGAGGTTGCACCATCCTCGATGCTCCTTTGATCCCCTTGGCTCCAAGCAGAGGCACCTCCCCGATGACCTCAATCGACAACGGTAAGAGCAGTCCGCATCTCTCCGGCTCGAGTCGCATCTTCAGGTAGAGCCTCGTCCCCTCCTCCAGGATGCATCTCTTCAACGGCTCTCCCATTCCAAGAAGCAGCGTGACGTCATCAGGCCTTTCTCGGTGCTCCAGATGGCGGCGCAACCACCAAGGCTACCACCTCCAGCTGCCTCCTCGCAAAGGCGACACCCTACAGCATCTCCCCCTCACGTGCACCATTGCATGCACCTTCGCGCAAACACCAAGCGACAGCTTACCTCTTGCGACTCCAAGCGCATAGGGATCCAGTAGGGTGATACTCACAACAGCAGAAAAAAAAGAGGGGCAGCGAGGGCCCCGATCTCCATCCTCCGGGAAGCCCTTCCCTCGCAGATCGTGGCCGCATCTCCAGCTCTTGGCTAAGATGCTGCGCCACCATCTCCTCCAGTAGATTCAGCGACAACGGCAGGAAACCCTCCATCGAAGTGGAAGCACCCCTCCCCCTTACGCCCAAGTCCCCATGGTGATACCGCTCCTCCTCGTAAGCGGAGGTGCCGCATCTCCTATCCAGCAGGTGCCCCAATCGGGGGGTGCACAAGAACGGGTTCCCCCATCGGAGGTGGCAGGTCTTCAAGAAAAAGGGTTCCCGATTGGGAACCATAAATACGCAGAAAAAAAGGGGGCCCAAGTTGGTCGTGCTTTTTTAAAAAAAATGTGAAAAAAAAGGAGAGAGCAGAGGGGTTATGTTTTTTTCAAAAAAAGGGAAGGATGACACAAATGGTCTTTTTTAAAAAAGGAGGGGAAGTCGGCTATTAAAAAAGGAAGAAATAGCCAGAAAAAAATGATTCGAAAAAAAAATTTACAAAAAAATATTAAAAACAAGAAGATGAGAAAAATGAATAAGATCGGGATTTTGTGACGTTTTGTTGTCTCTCCATTTCTTGTCTTCTCCCAACTTTGTCGATGTCAATGAGTTCCAACAAGTATGGGAGAAAGCAAGGTTGCAAAAGTCGGTAGTCAGTACTCGGTCGGTCGGATCACTGGCTAAGAATTAATCGGCAATTGGGCGACTAATCAGATTTAGTTGAACTTTAATCAGCTTTGAATTTATGATTATTTTAAATATATAACTTATTTTATACATATATTTACATAGATTTTGTGCATTTTTATACTGTCAATAATAAAATAAAAGAAGTAATTTAATTTAAATAAAACATTAAACACATTATAATAAGTTTACTTATAAAAAACAAAACATAAAAAAAAGTATGCTATCTCTTAGCAAAAAATGATCGACTAGTGTGCCTAATCAGAATTAGTTGATACTCGATCGGCCACCCCACTAACTAGACTAGTTGGACATACTAGTCGGGCCAGTCGAACAACTTTTACAACACTAGGAGAAAGAGGGAGCATTATGTAGAGTTCTACAAGAGGCCAAATTGTCAGACTCCATATCATATTCAGATCAACAATCCATATGCATAGCCAGATTTTCAGACTCTACAGTTCAGTTTCAGACTCTACAGATTGGTTTAGAGCACAAGTTCGAGGCATTCCATCATTGAATGACCCATTTTCTTCGAGTTCTCCAGAGAGAAACTCCTCTTTATATGTACGCATGTTTGCCATCTTTTTTATGTGGTCCCCATCTTTTGTTATTTCGGCTCAAGGTTTTCATGTGTTCCATATGAACTCCAAAGTAGAGATATCATTCCTTATGCCATATGGGCTAGGGTTTTCATGTGGTTTCATAGGGACTCTAGAGTAGAAATCACATTCTCTGAGCCGGTATGGGAGAGACCCGATTCTCCGACGATGAGACTTTTCAGACTTCATTCTCCAGCGAACGTGGACTCTGATGAGGATTGTCTATATGGCTTTTTCAGTTCGACCCTTTCAGAGATGGAGCAGTTGTCCACATGAAGTGGCAGGTAAGAGTTCTCCAAGTCGAGACTCATTTCCAGTTGCAGTGACTCTGACAGGCGCAGTACAGAGCGCATGCTCTCCGACGAGGAGATTCAGTTTGACTCACACTCCAGTTCGTTCGTCCTCCTCACTTGCAAGGCATGAGAAGCAACATCCTCGACAGCAGCCGACAATTGTGCATGTTGGGTTGATATTGTATGTAGTGTCTTGTAGCATGAGTTGTGATTTCTTTCTGTTTGTTAAATCTGAGCATTGCATGCTCCAACTTAGGGGTGTTAGAGTATATTGTGGTATGTGTCATTTCTATGTAGATGGATAAACAGATCTCTCCAGGATCCCACATCCAGTGTTTAGTCCCACATCTACTAGTGGTGGGACTTGGAGTATCTGTGGAGGCTATATAAGAAGCCCCAGACCTCATGAATCCAGTGAGAAAGTGCAATGCATAAATCAGCCCTTTGGGGCATTCTCCCATGTTTTCATCCCACTCCTTAGGGAGTAGGGTTCCACGTTAAAATCCCGTGTTCTTCAATGTTTTTATCTTTACTTCTCTGATACGCTTCCGCATTATATTTTCTAACAGGTAACATTGTCATGTTATGAAGCAAGTAACAAGCAGTGATATCATGTATGAATGTAGAACTACTGCATGGAAATGGTCCAAGGAGCCACAGAGATGTGGTGAATACATGGAGTACTTACTGATCTACATGTTCCGCTTAGTAGAGTGATGGAACTAGGTATCAAAACACGGATGTTATCAATCTTATCCGGTGAGGTCTTCTTTGGACTTCCAATTTCTTTTCTCCAAACCAGACAACGTGTATGTTCATTATGGCACTTCCCCGAGTTTCTTTTGAGTGTTAAGATTAGTTGAGCAAAAAGGATGCCTATGCTCCAGTTTGATAAATTGTTAGAGTTTACTTCTATATATAATATATTTTCTATGATCTCCTGCATCCTTAGAATATCCTTTACAGATCCGTAATGTATTCTATGAGATATTTTATTATATTTATTATTCCCTTTGGTTTTATTCCATGTTCATGTATACCTATTTTAACTTCTCTATACTAGCTAATAGAGAGGTAGATGCCAATGAAAAGTATCTTTCCTTTCATTTCCATGTACATTTTGTTATCTATGTCTTGTAGCAAAGGAAGGAGTGGCATTAGTCCATCAATAGTAGAGCCCTAAAAAGACTAACTCTACAAGTCACCTTAACACGTCAAAGCATTCGTCACCAACACGTAAAGTATATGGGTCTAAGAACACCCTTTTATATCCCCTTCTACTGATGCACCCACTCTCCTATGTGTTTGTTGTTCACATGCTCATAGAAATATGCCATGGTTACCGCCGTTTCATCCCATTAATTTGGTTGGTCCCTCCTCATGGACATTAAAAGATAGTCCCAGTTTGAAGAGTCATGGGCCTTGTTGAAATTCACCTCACAAAGGAGGGCACTCGTCTTTATCATTTTCCAATATGCTACTACCTATATGGCCATCACCAAGCCATCCAAGATGAATCTACACTATAAAAGCCTTCTGAATCTATGAAAGCACCTCTGCCATCACCTTTTTTTAACATTTTTACCATCACATTCGACAGTGTCTGGTAAGAAATTTGACAATGCTATGGTCTGCATATCAAAACTCAAAGTCCTACAAGAAAACTCTCACCATCTTAACCACCTCGAGGGTCCACCACTCTCATAGATAAAGGAATTTGACAATGTTATTGGACATACTGGCATAACTAGTCTGCCTGAGAACAGTATGCATCTTTACAGAAATAGTCATGATTCAAACTAATATCACCAACTCACAGAGAGAAGCTAATGTTACAGGTGCTGATGAGAGGATCGCATTATGTTCAGCATCCATGTATTAGTCTATTATTTCTCATGATGTTGTTTATAAGGACGAGCTAGTGATTCATCCACCCAACTTCTTCTCCATGGACCCCTGTAAGTTGATATATTACTGACATTTTTTTGGACAGGTTATCGTGTTTAATATCCATCTTTAACATCTGATTGGATTGAAAGTCTAGCATATATTCTCATGCACCAGTTTCATCAATGATTCTGCCTTCACCGTTCAATGTCAATTGTAGATAAATTTTGGAGAATATAGAATTAACCAAAAATAGAAAATTTTCTAGCCAATCATTACATGATGTGGTATTTCTTGAACATCGTCAATAATTGTGGTCAAACTTCAACTCATTTTCATACAGAAAGCCGAGACGAGGAAATAAAAATCCAAATATGAAGTTCGAGTGTGTGTGCCAACAAAAAATAATATAACTTTTTGATGCTGACAAAGCATAATAAAAAGGATAATTGATGCACAAACCTGAGAACGGCAACTGAACAAAAGCCCATTTATCCCCATAAAGGTTTTCAGGGAGATCCATTGGGAATGGATTGTCAAGTGTTAAAAGCGGCTTAGCTCCTTTTTGGAAACCTGGGTGCCTAGCATACACTGTCTCATACCGTTCCTCCAACCATAGGAGTAAAGATAGACACTGAGATATCAAGAAATAATCAGTAATATAAATGATAATCACATTGAAGCACTCGATCGTAAATTTATAATCAAGTGTTATCATAGTGCGTTAATCAGTGAAAGAAGTGAGAAGGATAACTCTAGAGAGATAGAACATCATAAGCTCTGAATTATGTTTCTAAATCACATGCAAGTTGCAGTAGGAAAGGACGTAGTGAAATAGAGGAAAAAAGAAACCGAAGAAAAGAAACAATTTCGATGACTATAATCTTAAAATAATAAACTAGAATATGATGATGTTTTCCCCGGTAGAGGGCGTGAGTATAGATCCAGCTCCACATTGGCAATTGGAACAGGACACCGTTAACAGAACAGTCCACTAAAAGCAGATAATAGAAAAGGATCGAAAAATAGCGATTTATGCTGAACAAAATCGTACTCAACTATGATAGTAAGGTTTAGTAAGTGATGTCTCGTGTAAAAAGCCCTTAACCTAGTTCATCTAAGGAAATGGGATTTCAACCACTGACTTGAATAGACCAAACAAAATGCTGCAACAAAAAATATTATGACAACCATAGACAAAAAAAACCTGATAGCACTACTACTCTGTCTTTGTTACTGTCATTGTTGAGATATTAGTTAATTTTTTTAAGTTATTTTTTTTCTTTTTATTCTTCTTGTAATTTGCCCAATAGATTCTTCTCCTATATAAGAGAATCTTAGGACCTCTCATTAATTCAAGTCATCCTTCCACATGATATCGGAGCGACGGTCCTAGATCGGAGTTCCCATATCCCACCACGTCCTAGCCCTACCCCTCCTTGGGCCGCCGCCGCCTTTACATAGCGTTGTTGTGCCACCTCCCAGGCCGCAGCCCCCCCCCCTCCCCCCCCAGACCGCTGCAAGGCCTTCCTGGCTGCTGCTTGGGCCTCTTAGGCCACAGCCCACATCGTCCAGGCCTCCCCGGACACACCGCCGACCCTCCCCGATCATCGGTGGACCTTCCCTGTACATTCTTGCGTCTCCGTACCCCTCTGCGGTTCGAACTGCAGTCTGACTCGGTCTGATTTTGACCAGAAAACGTGATTTGGAACCTATATATCGTGTTTTCCGACCCTAACGAGCAACAAAGATTGATGAGGATGGTTGTATGAGTCTACACGTACAATCGATCCTCCGTATGATCGTGTAGACTCGTCCACATCAGTCTATTCCCCAGTTGAGTTCCGTTGTTCGGTCATTTTATCATAATGTCAGAGAACAAGGGTGACATTTTTCGTCTGGTGCCTTCAAGGGTCCGTCTCCCCTCGCTAAAATGGATGGGACCAACTATGAGTTGTGGTCCATGCAGTTCATCACCCTCATGCAGTACAACAACAAAGAGCACATCCTGATAGGTCCAGAACCAACGGACAAGACCGGGGTCAATGCTTCATGGAAGCAAGATGACGTGTATGTGCGGGTTTGGCTTTCTCGGACCCTCACCACGGAGATAGCCAAAGATATTATGAATCAGGCCATTACCAAGGCGATGTGGAACACTTTGGTATCTACCTATCTCAAGCAAAGAATGATGCAAAGATCCTTCAGCTGCAGTTCGATATCTACAATGCCAAGCAAAATGATCATCCTCTGCACGTGTACTACTCTTCCCTCCGTAGTATGTTCAAGAAGATTCATAGCTACATGCCTATTACGACATCTATTGATCATCAAAAGGCATATAGGAACTCCACTATGGTTGGAGTCTTTGTGGTCGGACTTGATACAGAGTATAAAGCTACGTGTACACAGCTTCTCACCAGAGCCATCATACCTCCCATGGAGGAAGCCTATAGACATCTTAGTCGTATTATCATGCCTTCTATGGCCATTCCTCAGCCCTCTTCAGCAATGGCCACTTCTCGTGGCAGATGATGGACAAATCAGTCTAGAGGACGCACTTCTCGTGGCAGATGCAGTGGACGAGCATGGCCCTTGCACTTATTGTCGTAGACCTGGACATGCTGAGGATACTTGCTCCAGAAGCATGGATATACTGCTTCTAGTCATGTGGCAGAACAGATCGAGCCTTCAGAAACTCCAGCTTCCCGGGTTGATCCTCGCATGGATGATATTGTATCTCGTATTTGAGAGATGATGACTCTTACTACTGGCACCACTACTACAGGTACTACAGCCACAGTCGTAGCCTCTTCGAGCTCCTCGGGTATCACTTATGCTTTTATTAATAGTCATGGTGCAGATATGACTGAGTGGATTATGGACTCTAGTGCTTCCCACCATCTGTTTGGTGGCAAATCACAGTTGAGGTCCTACAAGACCATACCTCCTAATAAATGAGTTGTCATAACTAATGGAGATCATTTATCCATAACAGGACAGTGGGAGGTGCATTTGACATCATCCACGCGCTTTTAAAATGTTGTATATGCTACTGACTTTCAGATGAATTTACTTTCAATTAGTAAGCTTACTAAAGATTTGCATTGTCGTGTCATCTTTGACCTTCTGTCTTTTGTGTTTCAGGGCGTACTCGCGGTAGGGTGATTGGATGTGGCCGTGAGCAGTGGGAGCTCTACAAATTGATCCAATCTCCTCATGTTGGTGTTTCTACTATACCCACTGGACCAGTCTCCCCCTATATGTGGCACCTTCGTTTTGGTCACCTTCATCTACAGAAGATGTGTCATGTTCTCCCCCAGATTTCCATGGATCCTCCTTACAGTGTGAGGCATGTCAACTTGGGAAGCATCATCATTACTCCTTTTCATCCCGTCAGAGTCAGAGCAGTTCTCAATTGTTTGAGCTCCATTTAGATATTTGGGGTCCGAGTCGTGTTCCTGATTACCAAGGACACCATTTTTATCTTATTGTTGTCGATGATTTTTCTAGACTTTCCTAGATCTTTTTATAGAAGAATAAGTCTGAAGTTGGATCTGTGATCAGATATTTTATTAATGAGATAAAGAATATTTTTTCTGCAAATGTCAAATATCTTCATTCTGATAATGCCTTAGAGTTGTGCACATTACAACTTTCTGACTTTTTTATATCTCTTGGCATTATTCACCAGACCTCATGTGCTTATACATCCCAACAGAATGGTGTTGTCGAACGCAAACACCACCACCTTCTTGATGTGACCAGAATCTTGTTGATTCAGAGTCATGCTCCTTACGCTTACTAGGGTGATGTTGTCCTCATTGCATGCTATCTTGTGAACCGTATGTCCTCGTTTGTGTTCGGAGAAAAGATTCCTTTCTCGATTGTGTTTTTCAAGAAGGATCTTTCTCACTTACACCTCGCTTGTTTAGTTATGTTGCATTTGTTCATGATATCTCTCCAGGTCGTGACAAACTCTCTCTCAGAGCTGTCATGTATGTATTTGTCAAATACTCTCGTACCCAGAAATGGTATTGTTGCTTTGATCCGCTCAGGCGGAAATACTTTGTCAGTGCTGACATTACTTTCTTTGAGTCTGTCATGTATTTTTCGCCTACAAGTGACAGACTATCCCCATCAGGCTCCGACGTTGAGATCTACATGCCTTCACATCCCACTATCATATCACCTCCATCTACTCCTGCTTTACCACCACCTCCTCAACCGCCACCACCACCTACCTCTACACCTGCTCCTGTGGCTCCACCTCCTACTCTGACTCGATTTTCACCATGTGTTTTTTCCTCGCAGGCGTTGCTCGGTTCCCCATGCTCACAGGTCTTTCCCATCATCCAACACGCCTCAGGTATATACTAAGCACATTGTTTCTGTTGGTGGCACTACTAAGTTGTATGTGCAGCATGATTCCATACAGGATAAGCAGGTGCCCTCTCTAGAGGGGAACTTACAGGCTCAGGATATAGCAGGTGATCTTGATGTGTTGATTGCTTTGCGAAAGCAGAAATGTACGTGTGCTACTTATCCTCTCGTAACCCGGGTTTCCTTGAGCAGACTGTTAGAGGATTTCAGGAGGTTTACCTTGGTACTATCAGCCATGGAGATACCACGGACAGATCACGATGCTCTTAAGGACAGACAGTGAAGATTAGCTATAGAGGAGGAGATGACTGCTCTACAGTCACGGGGTACGTGGAGTATTGTTTTTGCTCCAGTTGGCACATCTGTTATGGGATGCAAATGGGTGTTCACTGTGAAACATCATGTATATGGAAGTGTGGATCTCTACAAGGTGAGACTTGTGGCACATGGGTTCACTCAGACGTATGGGGTGGACCATCATGATATTTTTTCTCCAGTTGCCAGACATTCTACTATGTATATTCTTCCGGTTGTTGTTGTGACACGAGATTGGTTCCTTTATCAGCTTGATGTGAAGAATGTCTTCCTCTATAGTGATCTATAAGAGGAGGTCTACATGCAATAGCCACTAGGGTTTGTTGTTGAGGGGAAGTGTCAGAAGGTTTGCAGGCTACACAAGACTATATATTGCCTCAAGCAGAGTCCAAGGGCATGGTTCCAGAAGCTCTCGAACTTGATAGAGCAACAGGGGTTTGTGTGATCGACTGTCGATCACTCTTTATTTGTGCACAGGACCCAAAGAGGTACCAATGTCATTATTGTCTATATTGATGACATTATCATTATAGGAGATGGCGAACATGGCATTCAGGTTGCCAAGGACATCCTAGGTCAGCAATTTATGACCAAGGACCTTTGTAACTTGTGTTACTTCCTTGGACTAGAATTCGCCAGGAACCAAAGAGGTCTTGTGATGATCCAGAGGAAGTACGTTACAAATCTTTTGTCAGAGACAGGCATAACAAATTACAGACTTGTCACTACTCCTATTGACCCGAGCATGAAACTCTATGATGACACTGAGGAGGTCGACAAGATGAGGTACAGGGAGCTCGTTAGCAAGATACTATATGTTACTATTACCAGGCATGACATATCCTTTGACGTGAGCAAAGTGAGTCGGTTTATGGAGCAGCCTAGACAGGTACATATAAATGAGTCCATATGATTCTGAGGTATTTGAAGACATCACTGGGCACAAGACTTCTTTTCAGCAGAGGTACATCTCTTTCAGTTATAACATGTACAGATGCATATAATGTTGGGTGTATAGAGGATAGGAAGTCTACTCCAGGCTTCTCTGTGTTCATAGAGGATTCCCAGGTTTCATGAAAGAGCAAGAAACAGACTGTGGTTGCCAGATCGAGTGTTGAGTCAAAATACAGGGATCATGATGCAAGCTAGCACAGAAATGATGTGGGTCAGATCTATTCTTATTGACCTAACTATAAAGATGCATCTTCCTATGCACCTTCAATGTGACAATCAGGTTGCTTTGTTAATTGCCAACAACCTATCTTTTCATGAGAGGACCAAGCACATAGAGGTGGACTGTCACTACACTCGTAACATGATACAGAAGGGTCTTATTGCCACTACGTATATCAGCTCTGGAGATCAAACAACATATGTTCTTACTAAGGCTCTAACCAGAGAACCTTATCGAAATGTTGTTCCAAGCTGAGTCCGATCGATATCTACGCTCCAACGTGAGTACTGAGATATTAGTTATCTTTTGTGATATTTTTAGACTATCTATTTCCTTTTTCTTCTTCTTGTAATTTGCCCAATAAGATTTCTCCTACATAAGAGAATCCTAAAGCCTTTCATTAAATCAAGTCATTTGTTTCCTTCCACGATCATGGCTCATTGTGTCTTTGAGTTACTCTGTTATAGAAAAAAAATAAGGCACATGTTATCAGACATTTAAATGCTTGTCATTATGCTCAACCAAAACCTTTTAGGGATATTTATACCTATAACCCTGCGTAAGTTTGTAATTACCCCAGAAACCCTCTATAATCAGAAATTATACCAAAGACCATGAATAAATGCTCCGTTTTACACCCATAACCTTCTGTTGGTTTAGTTCATTAACTTAACCATATGAGTGAGTTAATCTAACCAATCAATGATCTAACTGCTAGAATTAACCAAAATAAAAAAAGAAAAGAAAATATCCCAAGAGAATTTTGTTGCAGGCAGAGGCAGTAAGGGGTACCTGCAAGCGGCGACGCCCGAGGGGGAGGAGGGTTTCGACCTTCCACGAGGGGTGTGGTCGGGCTTCCAGAGGGGGTGGGCCTTCGACCTTCGACAGGGGGGTGGCGTGGTCGGGCTTCTGGGGGGCCTTTGATCTTCCATGAGGGGCGGTGTGGTCGGGCTTCTAGGGAGAGAGGGGGGTGGCCTTCTTGCTAACGGAGGAGGGGATTAGGGGGACGGGGGGAGGCGTGGTCGAGCGTCCAAGTAGGAGAGGTGCTTCGACCTCCTCCCCTCCGACCCCCACCAGCCCCCTCCTCCAACCCATCCACCGCACCCTCCTCGAGTACCTCAATCGTCGAACTTCGAGCCCCCTTGCTACCCCCCTCCAACCCCTCCTCTGCTCCTTCTCGAGCCCCCATTAGCCCCTTCATCGCATACGATGGTGAGGTTTCTGCAGAGGGTCTCTAACGATGAGTTAAGGCAAAGGGAGATCCGCTGTCGTCCCTTTGTGATGATTTTGTACTACAGTTGGACCCCTCCAGATGTTGTTTCTTAAACATAAATGATTTCCATCTTCTTTCTATCGCCCTCAGATGATGCGTGATATGTCAGTTTTTTTAAGGAGGTGCAATGGAAGAATTAAGAATTTGAGAGCCAATTGATCGCCATAGAACACGATCAAAGAGAGAATCAGCTAAATTTACATGGGAGGGCTTGCCATATTATTGTCTACAGAAGGACATGGATGAGAGGTTGTTTTGCTGCAGGCTTCATGCCTAGCGGAGGAGGGGCTTGGGGGGATGGGGGGAGGTGTGGTCAGGCGTCCAAGGAGGGGAGGTGCTTCGAACTTCCAGAGGGAGGTGTGGTCGGGCTTTGGTCGGGCATCCAGGGAGTGGGGCTTGGAGGGAAGGGGGACAGCGTGGTCGGGCGTCCAAGAAGGGGAGTTGCTTCGACCTTCCATGGGGGAGGCATGGTCGGGCCTCCTAGGAATGGGGACGCTTCGACCTTCCATGGGGCGGCGTGGTCGGGCTTCCAGGGGAGGTTCGATGATGGTCGGGCTTTCATCAGGGGGCTTAGACGTCGACGGTGGTCGTGTTTCCTAGTTAGAGGAGGCGGTCGGTGGAAGGAGAGTTTCCTGGTGGAGGTCAGGCTTCAGGAGGGAGGACATCGACAGGGGGAGGTGGTTGCCTAATTGGCGTAGGTCGGGGGAGGAAGATGGGGGACCATTTGTAAATAATAAAAACTTAAAGGGTATAAAATGTAAATTATTTTACGGATACCGTCATAGTTAACGGAAATTTTGGTAGAAGTTAATACTGAGTTATGAGTATAAGAGTTCAGCACTATTCAAGGCCATGGGTGTAATTCGTGATTATCGAGTGTTTCTGGGATAATTACAAAATTACTCAAAGATATATACATAAATATCCCAAACTTATAATAAGAGAAGTTTAGAACTCCAAGGCAATCTTTCTTTCAGCAATGAGTGCCGATCACCTGCTAGATGTACATGTTTTATCGCATACCCAAACCATTCAAAGAGCAGACGAGATATGCTTGAGAAGCATGTGACAAATTTTTGCTCCCTTCATAATGACACTAACTTCACCTCCGTCCCAAGCAAATGAACATAATAACGCCTCCATAGATAGACCTCATTTCGGATCATGTAATGTTTTAGACTCCATAAGAAGCTCCTAGTGTTCTCCTTAGATGTGAGCTACGACTTCTATACTGCACTTCAATCTGATTTCAACTTACAAAGGCATCTTGAAGAATAATACAGAAACTACTCACCCGTTTACTCGGCACGGGCTTCGTACCCAACTCATTACAAGCCTTGGTAATAATCGTCTGCATCTGAGACCTATAAAACAAACCCAAGCTCAAAAAGACGAACCAAATTCACATCCGTCCACACCACGCCCAGATTCACTCAAATCTACACATATCACAAAGTGGGTCACCTGAAAAATCTGATCTTTTCGGGCAGGGGCACACCGAGGGACTCAGTGATGGACACAAGCGCGTCCTTGAGGGTCACACTGTTGATGACGTTATTGGGGAAGTACTTGGTGTACTGCAGGGAGAGGGACCCATCGCATACTACGAGTTCCCAGAGCTTCTTCCCGCGGATGTCGAGAATGGGCCTCGAGCAGAAGTCGACCTCCCACTCGGAGATAGATTGCGGGTCGGCATCGGGGTCGAGGAAACAGAGTTCTGCAAGTGGGTCCTCCTCTTCTTGTTCCCGTTCTTGTTCCTCCTCCAAGTTGGCTTCTTGCTGTTGGGTGGAGGGGGAGGAGAGGGAGCTGTGGACCGGGGAGATGTGGTGGAAGGGTCTAGTGGGGAGTTTGAGGGAGGTCATCGGAAGGGGTTTGGATGATGAGGAAGAGGGGAGTTTCGGGTGGGGAAGGCGAGAGGGGTTGAAGGTAAGCGTCGCCATTGTTGTGGGTGTGTTGGGGGGAGGGGGAGTGGAGATGAAAGGGGGTTCGGACGTTATCCGATGCAGGGGAGAGATTGATCCCAAGTGGCTGGAGGAAAATTCGTTAAGTTGATATGGTTTAAAAAATAATAAGTTGTACTATTTCCTCTTAAATATAAAAAAATTTAAAAAATAGGTAATATGAAAATATTTAGTAAACTTTTTTTGCGGGAAAAAAAATGCTCTGCATTTTTTTTTGCTCTAAATGGAATAAGTTCGTATATTAATCAACTAAATTTATAAATCATTATTGCTAACAGGTAATTTAAGTGGACAAATAAAGTATCAGTTCCCATAAAAAAAATCACAACGCAAACAATCAACGTACACAATGATGTCTTTATGAATAAACATATGAAAAAAATCAATTGCGACAATTTCCACTATATTCAAACTCCCCTTAGATCTACAAATAACATGACAACAAAATATGCAGTAAATAGTTATAGATAGTCGGTAATATAAAAAATTTCAATGGCAAACTTAAAAACTGTAGAAATAACATATGATATCACTTTCTCCATTGAGGGAAAGAGGGGTTTCTGTTACTGGGAAAGTGAAAAACACAAAAAGAGGATCTACCAATCACATAGATATGGATGATATGACATAATAGAAATAAAACATCATGTATGGGAGATACTGAAATAAACACAATAAATTTAAACACTTATCAAAATATTAAGTTCGAGCACATCTTCCAGATAAAACCATATCAAGAAAGAACATTTCTGCATTGGGTTGAATAGCTTTATGGACTATGTTTTGCAAACATACCTTATATATCGATCAGAAATTTATTATAAATTATTTTAATCCATTTACTCTCATAGGGGAAAAGTACAAATAGGTACAATATAACCTATATCTTGTTTACTTAGTTAACTAGGATGTTACCCGCGCTTCGCGGCGAAATGAAAGTGAGCTGATAAAATTTATTGCAAAATTTTTATCCATGAATTATTTGCATTCAACGGTAGAAATTGAAAACTACGGAAATTTAATAAGTAAACGTTAGTGTACAATTATGGAGAAGTATTCATTTTGACTTTAAAATCTTTTTCCTCTGCAGATAAATAAATAAATAAATGAGTAAGAAATGTTAAGGTTAGGCATAAAAAGATAGAATGTCATTTAGAGGAAATCATGAACTCAAAATCAAGCAATTCATCTTTTTCCATTATACAATGTTAATTGGTATGAAGAATAACCAACACCTCCAGTAAATTGCAAAAGTATGAAAACATTTTATAAAATGTAAAATGACAGAGGCAAAAGAAAAATGACAGAAATAAAGGAAATTATTATAATCTCCGAGTTTAGTAAACTACATCTGTAATAGGAAAGCTAAGGAAAATAATTTCTGGTAACATGCATATAATGAAAATAGAATAATTGGGAATTGACCTCTACAAAAATTATAAACACAAAATCATTTGAAATATAAAAAAATTGATAGAGGAAAAAAAGAGAAATGAAGTTAAAGGTCTTCTTATTGCCTTCTTTTTCAAACAAGTCTGGTGTGATCATCATTGTCTTTTATCAAAAAATTATGGATTAAAATTATATCCAAGGAAAAATCACAACATCATATGTTAGGTTTATGTGACCTAATGCACACCTAATAACCCCAATCAGTCATTTATGATTTTAATGAATATTTTTACATCATAAGGGTTAGAGTCCATATGAAAATATAACAATTAAAAGCTGAATATGATAACCATATAATATAGGGATGTTACTTGTCCATGAATATCATAATTTCTAATATAGAGTCAATAGTTTTTTTTATTTTGAACAAAATATCCACTAAAAAGCGGGAACAAAACCTTTTGATTTTAATTTTTTTATCATGATTGATGGTCCATATGAAAATTACTCTATCAACTATTACACTTTTTTGTTAGAAACTTAATTTAATATCAATCAACTCTATTTTTATTGTAAGATTCGATAAGTTGAACCTTAAAAAATTAAAAATTTTAATAAAGTTACGAATTTACTTTCCAACTATGCTACTACAACTTATATATTATTATAAATTTATATATTTTTATGTCAATTCTCATTTTCATAGATGAAAAATGCAAGGGACTGAAATGAATTATTTTTCATGATTAGAGTTAGAACGTGATTGGAGAAAAGAAATAAAAGAGAGATAGAATGAGGGAAGAGAAATAAAGAAAAGGGGTGGCGTGAGGGAGGGAAGAGAGAGAATGGGTGAGAGGAGAAGATAATGGGAGAGAGAAAAGGTGTGTGAATGGGATGGGGAGTAGCAGGAGTGACCGCGTGTCAAAAAATGAGATGGGCTTCGTTTAAAATTGCATTTGCATAGAGGAGGAAAAAAGGCCACACCGTAAGCCACATGTCAGCGGAACTGGGAAAAACCCAGCTTTAACTATGTATACAGATGTTAGCACTACATAATCCTGATCATGCAAGCTCCAATATTGCTGGAAGAATTTGCATGCAGTATGATAACATTAAAGAAGATGTCAAAATAAAAATTATGGTAAATCATAATTTTGTGTTATGTTTTGTTACAATGTTGAAGTCAAAATAATATGAGACTCTAGAGTAAATGCAATTATATATTTTTCATAGTCTGAACATGAAAGCCAAGTTTGTGATGAAAAAAGAACATTTAAAATTCATACATATAAATGGATGCAGGAAGAAGGTAAATAGCATCCATGTAAAAATATACAAATCTCTACAAAACCTAAAACGTTAACACATATCTTTTTTTTCGTAGTTAATATCATCACTCTACATAATCGTGATCATGCAAGCTCCAACATTGGAAGAATTTGCATGCAAAAGGAGAGGCAACATAAAATTATGGTAAATCATAATTTTAAGTTATGTTTTTTTACAATGTTGAAGTTAAATTAATGTAAGACTCTAGAATACACATAATTATATATATATATATATCATAGTTTGATCATGGAAGCTAAGTTTATAATGAAAAAGAACATAAAATTTATAAATAGATACATGAGAAGGAAAATAACATCATGAAAAAATATACAATTCTCTAAAAAAACTTAAAACATTATTAGTAATAATTTAGACTAATTGGACAAATAAAGTTTCAATTCCAAAAAACCCACAATACAAACAATCATCATGATTTGTAGTCCGCAAAGAATGTGGCAACTAAACATGCAGAAAATAAATAACGATAATCAACAGTATAAAAATGTCAACAACTAATATAAAACCATAAAAAGAACGTATTACATACTTTTCTCCATTCAGACAGAGAGGGGTTTCTATTAATATTGAAATAGAAAATCCAAGAGGAGAATATATTATTCACACAGCTATGGATCATGGGGCATCTCATAATGAAAGTAGCATACATCTGAATCATTAGAATGAAGACAATAAATCTAAATATTTGCTAAATAATTAAATTCAATCACGTCCTCCAGCTAAAACCAAATCAACAAAGAAATTTTATGCAATGCCATGAAAAGAAGGAATAACAACGAAAAAAGGAAATCCTCTGAGAATAAAAAGGGAGGAAGGAGCCTGCTCGATCAAGTAGAGAGGAGAGAGGGTAGAAAGTAGTTGATAAAGAAAGGAGGACGAATCGAGGTGTAAAGGGTGAGGCAACATTTATACTCTCAAGAGGAAAAATAAGTTGTTCCTCGAACCTTCGGCGAGAGGGAAGTCGACTATCGAAGAAGAGCACAGACCATCAATCACAGATATCTGCATCCATACATAAAACAAAAGCAGTTTGTAAAATTCTGCAAAAATATGTCAATGTTGGATGAAGGGTGAAAAAACCCTTATACTCTCAAGAGGAAAAGCATATGTTCCTCGTACCTTCGATGGGAGGAAAGTCGACAGACAAGAAAGAAGGAATAACTACAGGAAAAGGAGATCGTCGAAGAATAAAGGCGGAGGATGGAGTCTGGTCGATCGAGAAGAGAGGAGCGGGGAGAGTAGAAAGCAACTGACGGGTGGAGGAAGATTCGAGGTGATAAAAATGGAGAAATTAAATATGACGGATGGAGGAAGATTCGAGGTGATGAAAATAGGAAAACTAAAGATAACATGAGGGGGGAAAAGAAACGGAGAGGCTTTCGTGAGGAGCGGGGGAAAAGAAACAGATAAAAAGAAAGTTGCGGGAAATAAAAAATGAAGAGAAGTGTATTTGGGGGTGAGAGAGTAGGAAGAAGGCATGATTGCGGGGAGAGAAAACATGAGAAACAAATGGCGTTAGGAGTGCACAGAAAGAAAAGGCGAAGGGGAGAGATGCTCATGAAACCATGTGTCGGACGTTGGGTGAAAAGCCCGTATTTAAATAAGGTATATAGATTGTTTCTGGGTGGTCGGTAAAGATTTTTTATGTACTGTAAGTAAGTCGTCACTTGAAGATGCAGCTTTGATTAAGACAAAAAAATAGTTTTGGACGAAAATTGCCTCTTCAAGAGGCGGCTTTAATCAGGGATAAAATCCAACATGGGAACAAAACTCGTCCATGCATTCCAGTCCACCTGCTCCCAACTCCCTTCCTCCCACTATCGCCAGTTGTGACCACCATTGTCCCATCCTTGTCATAGGTTGCCTCCGTGTGACGGGCCTGCTACCTCTAACCAACCTCCGCTCTTTCTCTTCTCCAACCTTGAGGAAGGCAATGCCAATCATGAGTTTGGAGTCTTAGGGGGGTTTTCATTTCCAAGTTTATATGCTACTGAGTGAGATGTTGGATGTGTTAAATTTTATATGTTTTTTATCACTAATCAATGATTGTCGATTTATTTGTAATTTAAGATGTCTCGTGAAGTTCGTTATTTTTTTATCACTGTGGTGAGACTATTTCGAAGTCGAGTAAGGACGTGACCTATGTCAAAGGTCGTGTGAAAATCATCAAGATTGGTCACGAAATATCATTCATGGGGTTGATTGAGCACACCAAGTCTGTTTTCATGTTGGACTTATCACAAAGAGTCGAATTATAGATGTTTCATAAAATATCTCAAGATGGTGTAACGTTTTACATAGGGTGTGTCGAGCTTGATGGTGATGTGTCGATAGATTGTGGAATTTACCGAGGAGATGGGTGTTGCATATCGACCCATGATATTAACTGTCACTCTTTTCTGCCAGGATCAATACCTCGTGGATTTGTATCTCATGGTGGAAATACATCTATTCTTCATGTGGTGAATATGGGTCCTTGTGTAGCAACTCATGATAGATATAAAACTTGATAGGTTGATGGAACCCTCACTATAGAATACCGATGACGAGAAGGAAAATGATGATAGTGAGGTACAGGATCATCTGGGAATACGGATCATGTCTGACATACTATTTATGAACATGAGAGGAGGTGATGGTTATATTTTGAATGACAGAGATTACATGAACTACGATGATGGGATCAATTTGAGCAGCGATTTGAAGAATGGGATTCATTAATCGACCGTGGGTGCACCATAAATTACGTCGTAAGTACAAAGTTACTTAAAATAACAATTATGTTTGGCTATTTCATACTATTCTGACAAGAGTTGTTCCTGCTACATGTGTCCCACTTACACGAGATTGTATGTCTTTGTGATCATCCTCCACGGATTAGAGAGATTGTCGTTGAAGTAAGTTTACGTATGCGTGAATCCATACAATGGCAATTCAGAGACGGTCCAGATGAGGAGGTTGTCGAGGAAGATGTCGAGGTATAAGCTACATCTTAGTGGCATTCACTTGTTTGAGGATGTGGACACAGAGGAGCTCATCGACGAAGGGAAGAGAGAACTTCTGGTAAGAGAGATGTCCCGATTGAGACCATGGAAGGCCGTATCGCGATATATTGGCGATATATCATCGATATATCGGTATCGATGAGATAGGGATATCGATATGTGGTTGTATGTCGAAATACCAGATGTCGGCGATATATCGACGATATATCGAGTCTCGACGATATATCGTCCGACAGAAGGCATCTTGCTAAATTGGCCTGCACCAAAGGGCATCTTTATGTCGGTGGCATTAGGCTATTTAATGGGCATATCGCCCATATCGATCCACACACCATTTGAGCTGCAAAGCCTTCAATTCTTCTTCATCCAAGGTCGTTTCCTTCTTCCTCCAAGCATTTGAGGTATGATTTTTATTAGCTTCTCTTAAATTCTTAATTAGTGTGGTAATTTTCAAATTTTGGTAGGGGTTTTGTTCTCTTAATTAGTGATCACAGTTTGGATAATTGAATCTGATTTTTTGTATGTGAAAAGATTGGGGTTTTGTAGAAGTTGTTAGAACTTAAAACATGGATTTAAGAGGTAATTATCATTTATCACTCATGAAGTCATGATCATTCACCACTTTGCCTAATCGAAGCCGAAGGGGTCTTCCTAATGCTGTCATGTACACCATGCATCAATATAGAACATTTGCAAGTGAGCGAAATTGATGTCACACTGAGCCAAATTGATCTCAACTCGAAATTCATCTCACTCGAAATTCAGTGATTTCCAGCAAACAGAGCACAATCTGTGCAGGAAATCAGATCCGAAATTGAGGTTCAATTAACACCAAAACCCCTTACTTTTGATTTGGTAAACCATGGATTAGGAGCTACTGATCAGATCTGAAAATGAGGTATAATTGTCACCAAAAGCCCTAAATTTCGAATTGAGAAAACATGGATTTAAGAGGTAATTATCAGATCTGAAAATGATGTTTGATTGACACCAAAAGCCCTAAATTTCGATTTGAGAAAACATGGATTTAAGAGGTAATTATCATATCTGAAAATGATGTTTAATTGACACCAAAAGCCCTAAATTTTGATTTGAGAAAACATGGATTTAAGAGGTAATTATCAGATCTGAAATTGAGGTTCAATTAACACCAAAACCCCTTACTTTTGATTTGTTAAATCATGGATTTAGGAGCTCAATTTCAGATCTGAAAATGAGGTTTAATTGTCACCAAAAGCCCTAAATTTCGAGTTGAGAAAACATGGATTTAAGAGGTAATTATCATATCTGAAAATGATGTTTAATTGACACCAAAAGCCCTAAATTTCGAGTTGAGAAAACATGGATTTAAGAGGTAATTAATTATCAGATCTGAAATTGAGGTTCAATTAACACCAAAACCCCTTACTTTTGATTTGTTAAACCATGGATTTAGGAGCTCAATTTCAGATCTGAAAGTGAGGTTTAATTGTCACCAAAAGCCCTAAATTTCGAGTTGAGAAAACATGGATTTAAGAAGTAATTATCAGATCTGAAAATGATGTTTAATTGACACCAAAGTCCTAAATTTCGATGAGAAAACATGGATTTAAGAGGTAATTATCAGATCTGAAATTGAGGTTCAATTAACACCAAAATCCCGTACTTTTGATTTGTTAAACCGTGGATTTAGGAGCTCAATTTCAGATATGAAAATGAGGTTTAATTGTCACCAAAAGCCCTAAATTTCGAGTTGAGAAAACATAGATTTAAGAGGAAATTATCAGATCTGAAATTGAGGTTCAATTAACACCAAAACCCCTTACTTTTGATTTGTTAAACCATGGATTTAGGAGCTACTGATCAGATATAAAAATGAGGTTTAATTGTCACCAAAAGCCCTAAATTTCGAGAAAACATGGATTAATTCTTGATTTTATTGACTAATTTGGTGTTGAAATTTGGGGCTTTTGAAATTTTTTTCTGTGTTTTTCAGCTCTCAAGTATTCAAGATCATGGTACACTCTGGTTCAGACTCTGATGGTTCTCGTAGACAGATGGATTTGGAGAGTGGAGAGATTGGTTGGAAGTATGCCATCACTCCATATGGCAACAAATCGAAACCACAATGCAATTTCTGTGGTAAGCAACTCGGAGGAGGGGGTATTATTAGACTGAAACATCACCTTATTGGCAGCAATAAAAATTTTGCCAAGTGCACTCGATGTCCAAAAGATGTGAGGGACTTGGTGAAGGCCAGCATGGAGGGGAAAAAGGAGAAGAGTGTGGAGAGGTAGAGACGGGATGAACAGTTCAAGGAATTCATGTTCGAGAAGGAGTTCAATGTCCTCTCTGATTCAGACGACGATGACTTTGTCTACCCCGATGACGTTTAGACCGAAGAGGAGAGAAGGGCGTACAGGCGGGCGACAAAAGAGTCCATGAGGAGCGAGTTTGAGAGGAGAGAACTCGCTGGTGCACGCGGCGGCTTCCCCGGTGCTGGTGGCCGTGGGAGTGGCCGTGGAGGTGCACCAGTACCACCACCCACTAAGAAGCATAAGGGGAAGGAACTAGAACCATTCTTGATGAGGAATGGGTCCATGCAGTACAAGCCAAGCAAGGACCCGAAGCAGAAGACGGTGAAGGGGTTGTTCACCAATGCATGCGAGAGAGTGGGCGGGGCCATCGGCAAGCTCTTCTTTGGGGAGAGCATCCCAGCCCATGTCGCTAGTGGACCTTTCTTACAGCATGCCATTGATGAGATCACCGCAGCTGGAACGGGAGTGAAGGCTCCAAGTGCCAAAGAGTTGATGAACAAGTATCTTGCGCAAGAGAAGGAGGAAATGAACGAGTACATCTCGGACCTGAGGAAGAGATGGCCATAATACGGCGTGACGCTGATGTGTGATGGCTGGACAAGTTACACGAGGAAGAAGATCATCAACTTTCTCATTTACTGCGACGGTAAGACGATTTTCCTTAAATCTATCGATGCTTCTGAACAGGTCAAGGACTACAAGTACATGGTGAAGTTGCTGAAGGACGTCATTAAGGACGTTGGGAAAGAGAACATCGTACAGATTGTCACGGACAACGGCAGCAACTTTAAGAAAGCAGGAGAAACAATAATGAAGTCCAGCAGCTACGGCATTTTTTGGACACCGTGTGTTGCACATTGCATAGACCTGATTTTGAAGGACTTCGGCAAGAGGAAACTCGTCGTGAAGGTGATGGAACAAGCACGGGCGATCACGACGTTCATCTACAACCATTCCAAAGTATTGGCGTTGATGAGGCGGACATGCAATGGTGAGTTGGTGAGGCCTGGGATCACACGCTTTGCAACGAATTTTGTTGCGTTGCAAAGCCTCAAACAGCACAAGGCAGGGTTGAAGACCATGTGCTGCCAAGGTGAGTGGTTCGAGAACCCAAAAGCTCGAACTGAAGTAAGAAGGAGAGTGGAGACAATCATCAATGATCACCATTTCTGGGATGACGTAACAAGGGTCACGAAAATAATGGAACATGTTGTTTCTGCATTGCGTATCGTAGATGGGGATAAGAAGCCAACTATGGGAGTCATCTATGAGGCAATGCGATGCATGAGGGAGAAGGTTAGAGAAGCAGTTGGGAGAGGATTTAAAGCATGGTTGGACATCATAGACGAACGATGGTCCAAGATGCTCTCACATTCTCTTCACAAGACTGGTACGTTTTATTATCCATTTAGATTTTCTAATCCATTTCCATAAGCATGAACTTTTGTTTTGGATTATTAAAATTTGTTCGTCAACAGCATACTACTTGAATCCGAAGTACCAATACAAGAGTCTTGGTACAAATGCTGACCTTCTAGCAGCCGTACAAGTTGTTGTTGAGAAGCTCGTCAAGGACGAGAGGGCACAAACCTCGTGCATGAATGAGTTAAGAGTCCCGTAAGAATGCTTGTAAAATGTAAAATCTATTTTGAGGCACAAACCATAGTATCACAGTATGACTTAAAGTTTCGACTAATGTGCAGATTAAATACTTTAGGGATGCCTTGGGTTCTTTCGGTAGGGTGACCGCGGTGAATGGATGCGGCAGTACTCTTCTTGGTAAATACTAAGTCTAATGATTGACATTTGACATGTGTAACAAATAATTTGACTATTATTGAATTATGATTTATCTCTTTTGATTTTCCCGCAACCGAATGGTGGTTACTGTATGGGATGGAAGCTCCCAACTTCCGCAAAGTGGCAGTGAAATTATTGTCGCAAACAACATCTAACGGTGGTTGTGAAAGAAATTGGAGCACATTCAACTTGATTCATTCGAGGAGACGGAACAAGTTGGGAGAACAACAACTCCACGATCTTGTTTTCGTGCATTACAACTTGAGGTTGAAAATGAAACATGCAAGAGAGGGGCATGACAGAGAGGACTACATAGACCCCATCGATCTTGCATATATTTTCAAGATGCACGACGACGATGTAGATGAAGATGTTCTGCAGAGGTGGTTGGATTCCAACGGTGCTCCATTGCTTGATCAACCGGGAGGAAGGCCGAATGAGAATATAAGCCAACAAATGGGAGCAGATGTTGGCAACTACATGGCCAGATCTAGGTGAATCACGAATCCTCTTGGAGGGGTGGAACTTGATGCGATTGTGGACGACGTCCTCTCTACTGGATCGAAATCCAAATCCAAATCAAAAGATGACAGTGGGAGTGATGATGATGATGATGATGATGATGATGTTGCTGGCCGTGGTGGATCAGGTGACGGGGAGACATATTCAGGGGGGTCAGGTGGTCGTGGACCACGTAATGATAGAAGATTCGAGTCAGAGCAGGAATACAGGGAACGACATGGAAACATACATGGGCAGTTTGTCTCAAGTCCGAGTCCAGGACCTATGGATTACGATGCATATGGACGACGTGGCCATCATCCTACAGATAGCTACATGTCGGATTTGATATCATCTGTAGGTTCGTTGAGTTGCATGGACATTGACAGCCCATACCGTGGATATGGATCCTTCCATTCCCAAGATGAGAGATGATTTGGGGTCTTCCCTGAATATTTTCCTGCTCCTTTGCCTGGACCGCCTCCTCCTCCTCAGGCGTATACTCCTCCGTCTTATGAATATAGCAGCTACAACAGTGGGTATGGAGGATATAGCAGCTACAGCGGTGAGGAGAACTACCAAGGTAGCCAACCCAAGCAGACCCAACTCAGCCAGGTCAACTTCTTTGGTGATGACAGTTTTAGTTTCTTCCCAGAGTATTTCTCTCCTCCTCCAGGTCCTCCTCCTCCGCAAACATCTTCTCCTACTCCGTCGTCGTCGTCCCGAGGATCTCAAGCTAGTAGTTCGCGGCCTCCTCGTGCCACTCGTGATACTGGATCCAGTGCTGCTTATCCTCGTCTCGGGATACTCATAGGCATCGATGACCACCAATACATGCAGTATGTGATGGATTACAAGGCCATGTACTCGTACATGACATGGGAGAACTGCTGCGAGTTCATTGAATCTGCGATGCGTTATGAGAGACAACAAGGAAGGGGGGCATTCAGATCCACCGCGAAACTCTTGGTTTTATCCTAGGTCATCTCATTTTACATTGTCAACTTGATTTGGATATTTGTCATTTGTTGTTGCACTTGTAGCTTTTATATAGATAAATCATAAATCTTTATGCCAATTGCCAAACAAGGATTGTCTCGTTATATATTCCCATCGATATGACCGATATGTGGACTTTAAGGACCATAGTCCTCATAAATTATCTATGTGTGTTATGACTTATGTTATGAGGTGTATATTTCTAGTATTTCATGTTATAAACTTATAATAACTTGAATGGAATCCATTGCCAATATTCATAAGTCAAGAATCAACATTAAGTGATTAACATCGACACAACCAATATGTGTGATACCAACGATACCGATATGTGCGATATATGGTCTATAAATGACCAATATGTGTGATATAAGTGTGTATTTGTAGGTTATTTGTTGTTCTAATATCTTGGATGATCTTAATTTCTGAAAAAAATGGCAAAAAAATGGCTTTTTGAGCCATTTTCGACATTTCCACCGATATCGTCGATATATCCCGATATATCCATTTCCGGGCGGACTGATACAATATCGATATCGATACGACCTTCCATGATTGAGACACAACTATCACCACCGTCCGACATAGAATTTGAGACTCCCATTCTTGACTGTGGCATGTCTAGGGATCCTGCCACACCACCTACACCACAGAGGGATCGGGCAATTATAGATGCAGGACCTTCGCGTCATTCATCCCTCCCATTAGATTTCTTTAGAGATGAAGGAAAAGATATAAACCACATTACCGATATCGATCGACACAATCAACTTCATGCTTCATGGATTTGAGCCAACGCACCTGAGACATCCATGGTCGATGACAGATTGATCAAATTGCAATACAAATAGAGAAGGAAGCGTGCATGATAGATCAATATCTATGATATTTTTGTAATATAGGTCATCCGTGTCACTTTTATATGAACTTAGTATGTACATGTCTCTTTATAAGACCTGGGACGTTGTCTTTAGTTTCGTGGTTCCCATGTTGTATGATTTTGCGTGTTGTATGTGAACTTTTTATCCAACTAATCTATGAACCATATCTTATTACTTGTGTTATAACATATTCGGTTCTCATATTATATGAATTCCTATGTTGTATGATTTAAATTAAATTTATACTTCCTAAAAAAGGAGAAGTAGTAGATCTGCTAGCATAGGCAAAGATGTCGCCTCTCTTTTTTTCGGTTCTAGCCAAAAGGCACCTCTTGAAGATAAGGCTTTGGTCCAAATTTTCTTCTTGAACAGGTGGCTTTAGCCCATAGCCCCCTCTTCAAGAGGCAGTTCTATCTTAAACAAAACAAAGCCGCCTCTTCAAGAGGTGTCTTACCTACGGTACATGACAAAAAATTTCTATCGTCTAGGAGCAATAAGTTTAATAACTTACCCTTGGGACGAATTTTCCTCCAAGTGTGTGCTTGGCGCTTGCATGTTGGAGGGAAGAGTGGTGAGGACGGTTGGTAGTATTTTTTCCATATATACACACATACATACATATCTTATATTTTGTTATAACTAAAGCTAAGTGGCTCTGTTAGAGAAAATGAGACTCTTGTATTTGTAGAGATGCCTCTTCTCGTCGGTTTAGGCTTTGTTCTTGAGCACGTCTTTTGTTGATAATCTTCTTGTGTACTCTTAGTTTCACCTTTACATCCTCTCTCTACAACTGAGTAAGGCAAGGCAGAAGTCCTCTCTGTCTTTCTTTTACACATGCTTGGCGTGCAGTGTAAGGTTTTGACTCCCATTTTCATGTGAAAAAACCATTATATGATGCCCTCTTCTTTACTCTCCCTATGTAGGTGATAGGTGGAGTGAGTCCTCTGTTCTCTTTGTGCCGGAGTTAGTGGTAATGTCGTCTCCTCTCATTTCTCCGTCTCGGTGATATGGTGTTAAGAGCATAATTTGAAGTCCTTCTAGAAACCATGTTGTATCTTCATTATGGTTTATATATGATTATCTTTTACAATAAAGGCATTTGAGCTTCTGAGCATGCTAGCTTTAAATTGGAGTATTTACACCCGTAACCATGAGAAATTTTGTAATTACCCTAGAAACTTTCGATAATCACGAATTACATTCATAACCTTGAATAAATGATCCATTGTAAACCCATAATCCTCCATTAGTTTAATTCATTAACTCGACAAAATGACCAAGTTGATATAGCCAATCCACGATCTAGCAGTAGGGATTAATCAAAAGTAAAAACGAAAAGTAAAAGTAAAAGTAAAAGGGATTTTTACCCAACAGACCCTATAAACTTGCTAAATGATCTCTACGACCTTTGAAACATCGTAATTCCCCCTAGACCCTGTAAACTTGCTAACCCTTATCGTATAGACCATGCAGTTAACTCACATCCATTTTGTCGTTAAAACTAACTAGATTTCGTGAATTTCTTTTCTATAATATCCGTTTTGTTTCTCAAAATTACAAAAAATGGCATCCCTTCTCCCTCACACCTCATCTGTAACATCCCCTCCTCCCATCCCCCTCGCCCCCCATTCCATCCTCGATCACCGCCTCCTCTCCCTCCGTCGATCCTCCTCTCACCTCCTCTCCTCCGCCTGTTGTGACTCCAGTTGTCTCCATTCCTCCGTCTCCTCCACCTCCTCCCTCACCCATGCATGCCTCCTCTCTAATCAGTGAGGCAAATGGACGGGTGGTGCATAGTATGCAAGTATGTGTAGAGTGTTGAACACATGGAGCAAGCAGGATAAATTGGACGATTAAGTACAAAAGTGAATGTGAATTATTTCGCTATGTGCTCTTTTTCTGTGGGTTTTTTTTATTTTTTTATATTTTTTATTTTAGATTTTATATTTTTATATTTGGATTTTTAATTTTCTATTTTATATTTTCTTTTTATATTTTTATATTTTATTTTTCTTTTTATAAAAGTGATAATATATATAAGGATATATAGAGAGTATACATACAAGATAGCATAATATAGATATAAATAACAATAATAAAGGTCATAATCAAGAAAATAAAATTATTTTGGATTTTCAAATATTCTTTCTTGTTTTTATGATTTTTACCAATTTTTGCTAATTTTTATATATTTTTAAAGTCAAAAATACCCTAAATCAGGGTTTAACCTTAAATTAAAATGGAGATGAAACATAGACATCGGTATCAAAATTTCTCCGAATTAATTTTAATATAATAATAATAATAATACAAAGAAAAAGTAAAAATAAAAAATAGAATTTTTGGTATTTTTAAAATTTTATATATTTTTATAAGGGTTTTTAGGTTTTTTCTATTTTTTTGAATTTTCTTTTATAATTTATAGGGATTTTTGGTTTGAAGGTTACAAATACATAAATAAGTAAAATATATTTTTTTAAGAATTTTTTAAAAAGTTTTTATATTTTCTATGTATTTTTTATTGCAAATAGGGACACAAAATGGTGTTTTTTTATTTTATAAAATATTAAAAGATATTAAAATTGCAAAATAAATATATGGCTAGAAAGTTTGTGTAATCATGAATCTACATCTATTTTTGTGGATTTTTTAAAGAAATTTATCTATATGAAATAAATACAAGCAACAAAGAAAAACCACATTACTAGTAGGGCATTTTTGTAAATAAAAATAAGTCTAGAGGCCTCGCTGTAATTTTACGAAAATATTAAACGTAAACAAAATGTTTCTGGACCAAGCACAAAATAAAAAACTTCCAAGGGCACGCCTGCAAAATGTCCCCTCACGTGGGGCATCATGTGAGGTGTTGTTGACCTGGATGCAATTATATAAAGTAGGGGGCTTAATTATAATTATTACAAAACATATAAAGTAGAAGATGAAAGTTTCGAGGCTATTGATTAAAATACAAAAATGCATGGTAAAGGATGCAAAATACCCACTAAACGCGTACGATCGAACGACGGGTGTTAATCCACTTGACACGTGTCGCTTCCCGGTGGCCCGATGACAGTTCATCAATCAATGCATGCAATTAGACCCAGGAGATGGATCGGGCGACTGGGATGCACTAGATCCAACAACATTTGTGTCGTCTGGGGTCACGAGTTCTTGATCCTACAACGGAGAAGGTCGATGGAGGAACATGGAAGAAGGCTTGTAGCAGCGAGGTTCTCCGAGCTTGATCTCCCTCCTCTGACGGTGCTTGAAGTTCCAAATGGCTCCAGACGCTTCCGTAGGGATCCTCTATCGACTAGAAACCTTAAAATGCTCTGGTGACGACCAGAGCTCCCATAGGAGGAAGGAGGAGCACGAAGCTCCAGGTATATCTGGCGGGACGTCAGAATGGCTCCAAGAACATCCTTGGGCTCCCAACCTACACAAAAAGCAACCCCGGGTCGAGGGCAAACTAACTCGACCCTATTATAGGGGAATGGAGGTGAAGGGGGTGAAGGATATGGTAAGATCCTTAAGCGCATCATGGAAGCGTGAGGATCGCATCGTATGCGATTGGGAGCGACTAGTCGCACTAGTAGCTCGAGGCAACGGAAATTGAAATTTTTTCATGCGATGAGACCATATGATCCAATAACATTTCTCAGATCGTTCCATTTAAATCACAAACAAGTATTAGGGTTGCCTCTTGAAGTGTGGTTGGGATCAAGTCTCTAAACGAAGAGACCTCCTATCTCAAGTCCGATCCGACGGAGGAGACACTTGCAAGCACATTGATGAAATGCATGCTTCTCACAATCCATGTTGATGATCCAGGCAGCGAATCTCCTGATCTCGTCACACGAGATCCAGCGTCTTCTTCATGAGTGAGGCGCACCGAAGGAGACAGAGATCCACGAGCAAATAGTCCGGCAACATAACGGTGACGCTGCTGCGAGAACGACTCTCTCTAGGGCTCCATGGTGGATGGTCACGATAAAAAGGAAGAGAGATGGCATGTAGAGAATGAGTATGTGCGTGTGTGAGTGTTGTTGTCTCCAACTTGTGTAACTTGAAGAGCATGGGGTGCCTCTTCTACTTATAATATTTTGGGATCCATGGATCTTAATCCATGTACAACACAAATCCAATGTCTCACATTGATTTGTGTTTCTTTTAATGGTTATGATCTTGTTGTTAAAAACACAATAATAATTAAATTAAATTAAATATATATTGAATATAATTTGATTTATATTAAATCAATTTTATTGGAGAAATATGAAGGAGGCAAGCATGCTTCCATAAGAGCAAGAGGGACGGGCACACATTCCATAAGGAGAGGGTGGTCGTCCACCCTCTTCATATGGCAAGGTGGCTCCTTCCAATTTCACGAGAATCCATATCTCATGTGTATCTCTCCAATATTTTGCAACAAATTTTGTTGTAAATTATTTCAGAAAAATAAATGTAATTTATTTTGTGAACATTGCAATTATGACATTCGAAATTTGTGAATCACATTCACAACCCAAAATAAAATGTCAATTACATTTTCAATTAATTGCCCAATGTAAATCCAATCCACATCAATATTTAATTAACAAATATAAATTACAAATAACTCTCTCTTATATATTATAAATCACATCTATAAAAACATATGGTTAATATGGATAGTGTTATCCACATTACTCTTATCCATGGTAATTAAATCTCATTTAATCATCACGGATCTTTATTCTCATGTGTCCAAATAATAAGAATCATATTCACATTATTTCTTTGATAATTAAATCACATTTAGTTATGTTAGATATCTCTCTTTATAATATGAATCAAATTCATTTTATTTATGATGATTAAATCACATCCAATTGTCAATTTTCTCAATGCTCGGATACATATATCAACAATGAAATTATCCTGAATTCTTTCAAGGATAATGCACTTTCTCCATGGATACTTGGAGATAAGGACTGGTGATTGTATTGTTCCACGTATAGTGACTTCGATATTGAGATCACATCTCAAATCTAGATCTAGATCTTGCGGACCTCTCATAGATGCTTGATTAAATCAAGACCGCAAATCTTATCTTCTCATTGCATCTGAATCACATTCAGATCAATGTCCAATATTTGGACCAAGATTAGATTACTTATACTGAGAGGAGTCACTAAAATCCAGACCCGTTTCATCACTCCCTTGGAATGGAAGTGGCATGGTTATACAATCATTTATGATCACATCACCCTCAGATATTCCTCATACATGTATATCCTGCATACTGGAAGACCAAGAATAAACTCAAAGTTTTTAGACTGTCTACTTCAGAGTTTATCATTAAGTTTCTCATTTGACTACTGGGAGTTGGTATCGATCATATACTTTCTAAAAGCATATATCATACCCATATGTTGATCATATACTTTTCAAAAGCATATATCAAATCTACAAATTCAATCAAGCTTCCAAAGCGAGACGACCGTGCACGAAATTTGATTCTTCCCAATATCTCATGAATGAGCTCATATCTTCCGATTCAGTAAATGAACATGTATGATCCCTTTGAGAGATCGTATTACTCATATGCCCTTGCATGCACACCAATGCGTCGGTGTATAGACCTTGTTTAGGTCATCAACCTATTGGTCTGCCGAATGTAGATACTCAAACATATAGTAACCCATCTGTCTCCGATCAGACGATGCGTGCCTATATCGTGACAACATACGATAGAGGACTTTGATTATCTCAATCTCGTTAAGTCATCTCTTTGACCTAACTTATCTAACACCTCTGAATCTCTATTCCTATGCAGAGGACCTGCATCAAGAGGTCAGTCAGATATCAACCTTCAAAGAGAGGATTGCCATCTCCTCCTCAAGATGGAGATCATCTCTTAATAATAATTTGATGGTGCTTGATATACTCAATCTAACTCTTTAGATATTCATCCAAGCACCAACCTCTATGATTCAATATTGATTCAATAGTTGTATGATCATTAAGATGGCCATGGTACATAACCCTAATTGTACTAAGGGACCTATTATGCAAATTAATTATTCTTCATTTCAAATTAGGGAATGATATTCGCAATAACATTTAATGCATAATGGCTCGTCGTGGGCTCGCACGTCCAACGGGGGGACAGGCAAAGCTACTCCGGCAGTGGTTGAGGAGGTGGAGCGGCCGAGATCATGTTCCAGGAGGGAGCACGTTGGGTGAAAGGGGTCGGGCATAAAGAATCGTTAGGAAAAGAAGATGGGGTGGCTGGCGATGTCGGAGACGGTCGGGTATGCGATGGTAGAGGGTATAACGGCTAAATCACGCAAATAAAAGATGAAATAATGCAGGGAATAAATCCTAGAGACTAAGCTAACCTAGGAAATGCTATGTTTTCCTTAGTATTTCATTCTAGATTAATATGTACATATATTATAAATAATATTTACAAAATTATTAAACTATAAAACTATAAAAATAATGAATAATAAATAAAATGATTATTTTAATCTCGTAAACTATACAATAGGGGTCCAAAATCTAACTTTCACATCTTAACTCCAAAAAATATGAAACCACGTTATTAAATAGCCTATTAAAAGTTATGTACAATTAAAGGTGATTTGATATATTTTGTTATTTAAGAGATATGGGTTTGGGAAGTTGGGATTTTGGATTCTTATACAGACTGTATCTTTCATTCTGTGTATTATTTTAGTGTAAACTCAATTTTATATTTTTATATATTTTTTATCTACAACTTTCATGTACAAAGTTTCTTTATTTGAGGTCTAAAAAGTAGAAAATAAAATAGGTCTCAAAAATGAATAATAAAATAATAAATAAATGATAATTTTTATTGTATTTTGGCCCTTATCTCCCCGTGCTTTATTCCTTGTCGACCTAGTCATTGAGATGCCTAGATATCGAGGTTCGGGGTCATAAAATATCTAGGATTTTTTATTCTTTTCTTTTCTTTTCTTTATTATATAATTTTGACATTAAAAACAGTATTCTATACACTATTTACATTACAAGGTACGAATGTTAATATGTATGAATTAATGGTATTTATACGCATTTACGAGGGGTTTTAAGGTCAAAATGATAAAACAAAGGTGTTGAAAAGGAGATTTGTCAACAGGAGACCTAGAGATGAGTTCGACTTCTTGGATGGGGGGACGAGTGACATTCTCTAAAATTGAAGGCCAGAACTGGAATCAACTCTGGACACAGTTGGAAGAGATTTTGGTGCAAGGGTGGAATGGAATATCATAATAAAATTTTAACTATAGAACAGGAGGATTAGGAGTGCAAGAAACAGTAACAAACCTCTCCATCTTGCATTTTGTCTTGCCTCGACCTCGACCCCTCTCCACGTAACACCCATGGAGTGTTGCGCAAGAGGTCTTCATAGGCTATAGAGACCCTGAGGTGCTCTAGCGGCCCCTCCTCGTGCTCCAGCGGTCCCTACTTGCTCCCAGCGTCGTCGCTGCAACACCTTTCCATCGTCGAAAGGGAAAAGAAGGGGAAAAAGGAGGAGAGAAGAAGGAAGGAGAGATAGGAGGAAAATCCTACCGTTAGATCTGTTGCAATTTGATTAATCCAATCCTAAACCCAAGCAAGTTAGCCTAAAAAGTCTCAAATTAACGGTAGGGGTTGTGGGGTAAGACGGAGCAAGTTTACGAGCTCAGGGGGAAATACGTTGTTTCAAAGGTCAAGGAGATAATTGGCAAAGTTTATAGGGTCTACCGGGTAAAAATTACAAAGTAAAAATATCTCAACTGAAAAGCACGTGGATATGAATACCAAAGGTCTTGGAGGGCATGCGAAATCTAACAAGTTAGATCTGACAATTGATGTATCGGTTGCTCTCTCGACGTAGGAGGCACCCAATCCTAGCGTGACAATTTCAATAATTAACCAATAATGATAATGAAGCAATAATAATGGAGTGATCTAAAAATTTATTATACCCTAAAAATGTGTATAGTAGATAAAGTAGTAGGGGCCGAACCATAGAGAGCATATGAGGTAGAGCAAAGGCGAATATACTACTTAAGGATTTTTTTGTTTTTTTAAATGTTTTTTTGTGAATTTTAATTTATATGTTTTCTCATGTTTTTAATTTTGTAAATTTTTAATTTTGATTTCAAAATATAAGGTAATATATATTAAATATATTATATAAGAAGGAATACAAAAAGAGGGATTTTTTATTTTTGAAATATAGTAAGAAACTCATAATTTTAGAAATAAAATAGTTTGGGGTCTATAATTTTTATATTTTTGGTGATTTTTGATAATTTTTAATATTTTTATAGATTTTTAAGTAAAGAAATACATAAAATATAGAAAATAGAAAATCTAGGAATTGAAATGAGTTTAATAAACATCTATCAAATTGGATTAAGCCTAGAACCAATTTTATTAGATATCAGATAACATAAATAAAATCAAGAAACTTAAAACATATTTTTGTGATTTTGTATGATTTTATAGAATAAAAGGTTTTTTGTATTTTATAATTTTAGGAGTTTTTTCTTAATATTTTGCAAAAACAATTGGGCAAAAAATAAAATATAGCTAAATAGATATACATGATTTTTAGAATTTTTGAAATACATTATAATTTTTATGGATTTTTAAATGCTAAATAGTAGAAAAATATAATGTTTTAGATTTTTTAAATAGGGAAATAATTTTAATCGTAATATGAAAACATATATCATAAAATATGGTTCCAAGCACTCATGATAATTTTCCTATAATTTATAGATGCAAAATGATATTTTTAATAATTAAAATATAAGTACAAAATTAAATCAACAATATAGGGACCTAGTTGCAATTTCTACGAAGTTTTAGAGAATTTAATAATACTTTAACACAATCTAGGGGCATTCATGCAATTTTCTCATAATAAAAATTATAATACACTCATGCAAGGGTACAAATGCAAATAAACAAAATAACATGCCAAGTGTGTAACAGATCCAAAAATAATTATACTCATATTCGAAGTTTATGGACCTAAAAAAATAAGCACAACCGAAGGGGTTCGTGCAAAATACCCACCTCCTCACATGCACAGACACGTGAGGTGAAGTGGAATTGGATTGAAGTGAAATAAAATACAATCTCATGGTATAATGTGCAAATATTACAGAAATATTACAATTGTAAATGAAAGTTTATATATTAAACGATAAATACAAAAAGTCATGGGTTAAGATGCAAAATACCCTAAAAAACACACTGACGATGGCGCTGATGAATCCACTTAAACATGTGGCACTTCCGCAATAACCAATGACTCTTTGTGGATGGAGGACAGAGATTAGATCCCCCGTCCTCTGATCTGACAAACCTTGGGCGCATGGTTGGATGGTAATTGCACCACCTAGATACTCATGATGATCAAATGGCTACGAAGATCCCTGGAAGAACATGAATGAACTGGAGGCCTTGGCTACTTTGATCTGATCTATCTCATTCCTCTGACCACCTGAAGATCTCCCAAATGGTCAAAAATGGAGATGACGCTCCTTTGTAGCTACCAAGATGCTCAAGAAGATCCGGATCCCATCGGTGGTGAAATGCTTCCCACTACCCTTATTAATTTAATCAAATTAATGATCAAATTAATTAATAATATTCGTTGCAGTCGGATAATAAGAGTAGATCAAAAACCACTTTCAATTATAGTCAAATTAATTTCGAGCGGCGATTTTTTTTACTTGGACAAGCCTAAGGTCGAACTCAGGGAGGCAGCTGTCTCCTTAGGTGAATTTTTAGCAAAGTCCAAGGTTTGATTTTCAGGGGATATTTTTTTTGATCTTTTTCGGATTTTTTATGCAAGACACATGCAAGATCTAGCCAGTTTACGAGTTAATTCAGATATGTTCAAATTAAGTACAAAAATTATGAAACTTGGCCAGATGATGAAATTAAGGTCCTCTAATTTTTTATAATTTTCTGACAATAAATGAATTTACTGTGAATTAAAAATGAATGCAAGGTGATTTTCACTAAATTAATTTTAATAAATACCAAACCACACTATTTCCAGATATAAAAATTATCCTAGATATATCTAAGTATGAAGAATCCTGGAAAATTAATAAACCTAATTTTTCATGTGAAATGGAATTATTAAAAATTATTTAAGGAAATAACTAAATGATTTATTTAAGCCTCGGGATGCGTGCAAAAGAGATGATTTTTGGATACAATGTAAACCTTAGTATTCTCAGTCTAATGTGAATTTTTGGGGATTTTTGGAGCAACAGAGAATTTACTACAAATTAAAAGGCACAAATGGGCGAAATATATCAAAATTTCACTAATTAATTAATCATAAATTCCTCTGATATCACAAAAACCAAACATGTATCACATATGAAAGAGGACAAGTTAAGCTATACAATGCAATTTTTAGAATTTAAAAATGAGGCTAAATGAATGCCTAAAGATGCGTGCAAAGACAAGGATGTAAATGCAATACATAAATAAAATTGATTTTAAAAAATATGCTTACAGGGTATTTGTGAGATTACCTATATGCCAGAGGATATTCTTGCAATTTTTCAGTGATGCACATGCAATGCACATGCTCTGGTTGGCAGGGGCGTGAGCGTGATTTGAAGCTTCTGTTGGGTTTCTTTGCAAATAAGCCTCCCTCCCCACGTGCAAGTCACGTGTC
Organism: Ottelia alismoides; assembly: GCA_037367405.1. Classification (NCBI taxonomy): domain Eukaryota; kingdom Viridiplantae; phylum Streptophyta; class Magnoliopsida; order Alismatales; family Hydrocharitaceae; genus Ottelia; species Ottelia alismoides. The sequence goes on from JAZKJV010007223.1 coordinate 496,240, forward strand.
GGGGGGTTCTTCTCCTCACGTTGTTCGTGGCCGCTGGAGCAGACGTAGCGCAAGGCGGTTGAGGGGTTGGTGGCCGCCAACAGATAGGCAGAGTGGCTGGCGTGGAAGAGGCGGGGATGGGCTTGTTACCAGCTGTTGGAGGTTCGGCCACTGACGACCATCGCAGGTGGCTGCGGTGGATGGTGGATGTTGCTTCCTTGGCGGCCGTGGAGGTTGGAGATGTGGTTGGACTCGGCCACGCGCTGGAGGCAAATTGCAGGCAGGAGAGATGGCGTGGCTGTGGGGGATTGCTGCACTCGCCGCACGCGGCCTTGCGGTCGGAGGAGAGATCTTGGAGCGGGGGCGCTTGGCTGCAGTGCGCCGCGAGGGGCAGCCTTGCGCGCGGTGGGCGCTGTTGTTGGTGCACGGGCAACGGTCGCGTGCACGGGCGATGATGAATGTGGTGGTCGACGGGGAAGCGATGGTGGTGCGGGAGAGGATAGCGGCCTAGCTGCGCCGCTACGTGGTGCTGGCCGGGCGTGTTGGCGAAAGTTTGGCTGACACACGGCCTAGGGTCGTCGGGGCAGAGGAGGCAGCACGACGACGGCGGAGGAGCGGCGATGGTGAGAGCGGCTGGGGCGTGAAGGAGAGGAGGAAGAAGAGAGAGAGAGGGAGAAGAAGACGTGAGGGAGGGAAGAACAGGGGATTTCACAAAATCCCCTATTTCACATGCATTTATTTAGCAGGCACAAATAAACGATGAATCGATTGACGAAATTTCTTCGGAAAAATAAATAAAAATCACCGTTGTGTTCGCAACATGTGATTTATCCGTTGAAGTGCGATCGTTTTTGCGAATGGATGGACAGAAGATGATGAAATCGAAGAGAGAGAAATATGGAGAGAAGGGAGAAGAAAGGAAAGAACAAAGGATTAAGAAGACAGAAACTACCTGGAGTGGTCAAGATGCCTGGTGGAGGAGGAGCGAAGCTGCTCCTGTCGTCACTCAACGCGCGGCAAGCGGAGCTCGAGCAGGCCTCGTGTGAAGCATGCAGCGGCGAAGGTTGAAGTCTCGTCGGATCTCGCCAGAAGACTGAAGGTCGTCGCTCAACGATGATACCTTAACTGTCACCTAAGGTGGTCGGAGCTTGCTTCCTCTCTTTGGAAAAATGGCGAATGGAGATGAATGAAGGAGGAGAGGAGAATATAAAGAGGAGGAGGGAGTAGAAAAATAGGTGGAGAAGATGCAGTAGTGGGAAGTTATTGGCTTGGAGTGGAAGACAAGTAAGGGAGAAGAGGTAAAAGGGGGAAAATAATTTATTAATAAAATAATATAGTAGGCTACTAAAATGATTAAAATAGTAATAATAAAATAATAATAAAAAAAAATCCGAAAATAATAAAATAATGGGGTGACATGTGGCGGCTCCAGGAGCTGCCACATGTCGCTCCTAAAAAATTCAAAAATTAAATGTAAAGAAAATAAAAAAATAACAAAAGAGATTAAATCAAAAAGTGATCAACACGAAAGTTGCTCGTCTCGATGAGATCTACAACTTTCATGAAGGGCCGAAAATCAAATGAAATCATCTGTACAAAATGTATTTTGGGGTGGTACCTTATAGGTATAAAATACCACATTTTACCTTTTACAATTTTTTGTCATTTTTTCAATAAGAGAAAATTCAAAATAAAAATAGAGAAAATACGAGAAGAATATTTACAATTAAATCTATTTTTTTTAGATTTTTAATAATTAAAAAAATATAAGGATAAAATACAGGGGTAAAACTGTCAATATGCACAATATACAAAAGGGGTCCAAAATCCATGTTTCGAATACGAGCTCCGATTTTAATGAAATTGGTCTTGTTTCAAAGATCTTTGAATGTATATTACTTTAAAAGTGAGTAGACCTAATTTGGAGGTTGTATGAGAGATGTATGTGCATTTTAAGGTCTAAGGTCTTCAATTGGGTTTGGGGTTTTATTGGGTAATTTTACAAGTTAGTATTTTTTATATTTTTCTTTAATAATACACAATAGAGTTAGTTTTATTAGATTCGGAGTTAGTGTAAAAATATACAAATAAGGTATTTTATCTAATATACAGTTGAATATTTACAAGTGAAATTGGCTTCTTATTTTATGCACATATGAATGCTAAAATGTAGATGTTATGAATGCATGCATGAATGCTAATTATGCAATATAAATGGAAATATGCATCTAATTACTCGGGAACAAAGCTTTATTTTCAACTTTTAGAGTCATGAATCACAGATTCATCACCCCCCTATACTTAAACATCGCTCGTCCCCGAGCAACTACATGAAATGCAAGAGTGAAATGAGATTGGGTTCCATACCAAGGTCATGAATAAAAGTTGAAAATGGAGCTTGACTTGACCTTTGGATTAATTGTATGGTGGAACCTTATTGGGATCTGAACTTAAGACCTAACAGACTTCAAGTTCCACAAGTCTTCTATTCAAAACGCCTTAACAGTCAGGTCAGAAAAAATCCTCAAACGCAAATTTCTGATGACTATGATTCTTACTTGTACTGTGTAAGCGATAAATAGCTCTCCACAACAGAAATGGCTCAGAAGCAGCCTCCTCTAACAAGGTAACTCTAATTACCCGGTCCAGTAACTCTTTCCTCGAGGAGCGGGGTATTCCCTTCTAAGTTCAAGTGCGACCAGCTCTAGAGGAGGGGGTGGAGAAAAGAATGGACGTTAGCCAGTGTAGCTATCTATCTCGGGATTCCTGACCAGTGTAGCCAAGTCATCTGGCTACAGACTTCTTGATAATATACATACTCCGACCCTGTCGAGTTCTTGCATTTTTTTCTTTTTTCTTATTTTTTTGGAACTATATACAAGGTGCAACATGTACATCAGGAGTTTTTCCTCTTGAGCCAGTAGACTGTCCCTCTTTTGAAGCATTATTGCAACCCACAGCGTCCCGTCCCTCAGACGTCAGCACCACCAGACTAGGTTGAGATGCACTACTCTCCCTAGAGGAGGACGGATGTTTCCACCCGTGTGCTACTCCAAGTTAAAGGATTCTACCTCCTCACTACCTCACCAATGAAGAGCTACGTGCATTGTGCTTGTCCAAGTTATGTCACTGTCTAAAAGAATCATGCGTGTGCACGAGATATTCTACTTAGACTAATCAAGATGACATGTGAACATAGACTTGCGGACTCAAAGAATTAAGTCACTTGACCTGAAAAATCTTAACTCCAATTCCTATAAAGTTCCTCTGAAATTAGGTGGATTAAGGTCAAATCAAGTCCATCCTCAATATCTACTCATAACTTGGTTCAGAACCCACTGGCTTTTCACCTTGCATATGCAAGATATGCAGATGAGGTGTAGATGACATGCTATGAATGAAATGTAAGACTCTTTTTTTATGCAAGGATGCAAAAGTAAATAAGAAGCCTTTATTTTCAACATTTTTATTTTATTTTCCGGTATACAAAAATTTTTAGTTTGTAATAATATACATACTATACAAGTTTTTTTCAATTTTTACCCACCCCATAATTATTTCATAATATATAAAAAAATACGCAAAAATACGCGAAAAAACGAGCTATTGGTAAAGTATATATGTAATATATACACGCCCCCTATACTTAACGTGTGTTGTGTCTTAAGAGCACGAAAAGCGATGAAAAAGACATAGCTCGTGCTAAGCGTAGGAGAGCTAAAATTACAAAAGTATAGAAGTCGCTCCGCCCCCTATACTTAGGCTCTGGCAGCCTAAGTGTAGAAGACGACCAAAAATGGGGCGGACGAGGTCAAGAGGAGAAGTGGATGAATATATACATGACGAGCATCGGTCTCCCCTATACTTAGGCTCTGGTCAGCCTAAGTATAGGACATGAGTGAGTATGAGGACCAATGTGATCTGGTGGATGTACAATGAATAAATACGTGTCACCCTCCCCCCTATACTTAGGATCTGGTTATCCTAAGTATAGTCACACAATGAAACAATATGGAGCCAGGGCGAGTGATTCGAATCACTAGGGAGGGAGGGAGAGAAAGTATATACAAGAAAAGAGTAAGAATATACAAGGATTAAGAAGGTTTGTGACGAACCTTCTTAAGGACGCGAGGAGGTGGATAATATACATATGTGTCATTGTCGGAATCGTCCTCAGATGAATAATAGTGAGGTGTAGGGATCGTCCAACAAGGGTCGACACACGACTGCTTGCTTAGATAAGGTTTGAGAACAATCGAACTGAGTTCACTCATATAAATTACCTTGTCCAAACCAGATGAGGACTCCTCAGAAAATTCCTTCTCCAGAATGTTGAAGGAAATTTTCTTGGTCGGTTTTCTAGAACCCGATCATTGAGAGGGAGATGAGAGCGACGCACCTTGAGAGGTTCGGA